>CM069445.1:42020724-42303331 GCA_035610835.1 Ophiura sarsii | reverse complement strand
CTGCAGCTAATCTTGCGCTACCACCAATCCACAATGGCAAAACCAAGCTTGAAGCGGAGCATCAGTATGGAAAGACGCAGCAGAGCATGGCAGGAGCCGATGAGGCCATTCATCAGCTCCACGTTCAAAGATTTTGAAGAGGAACGCGATCATCTGGTGCGCAGAATCTTCCCGCAGCTCAATACGCAGTGTCACGGCAGAGGGACATACTTCGCCCCGATTGACCTCCGATGGGGTATTAACGAGGAGCAAGCGCGATCTGGCCACATTGTTTCACTCTGTCTGGATTACATCAATCAGTGCACACCATTTTTCATCTGCCTCTTGGGCGAAAGGTACGGTTCTCATCGCCCCAATGAAGCGCCCCCTTTGCCCGCTTCGTACAAAGATCTTTCCGATGATGCTCATTGGTTGGACATGAACTTCTTGCGAGCTGCAGGCAACGGACACAAGTGGGTGCTACAGGATGCGTACCAGAGATCCAGCATGACGGAGTTAGAGATTATCCAGGCGGCGTTTCTGAATGACTCCAAGTTCTGCCGGTTTTACTTCAGAGATGTGAGACATACGGAGCAGAAGTTTGTTGACTTGCCAGACAATGAAAGACAAGAGAAACTGAAGGTAAAGGAAAGATCTCAATTTCTTGTATTTAAATTGTTCTGTTCTATAATCAAACAAATAATACGCATTTTTGTTACATATTTGATGTGAAATTATCATGCAAAACCAATAGGATGAAAGTCAGGAATACTTTGTAGATATTGATTTTGAGATTTGTTTTCAATTTTTTGTTCAAATGTTAACAACTACCTTGTGTACTAATTGTCAAGTTGTGAAGGGTCTCCTGATTGAGGGCCCTTTTCATAAAACTGTAAGATCTTCTTAAGTTGGATTTAAGAAGAATTAATCAAATGCAAGAATTAATTCTTCTTAAATTCTGAACTCTTCTTAAACCCCAACCCCCCTGAATGCTAAAAAAATGCTAATCCTAAGTCCCTCTCCAAGCGCATGCGCCGCCGGTTTTCGGTGACGTAGTCAACTGAGCCTATATAGTGAGCGTAGTATACAGCGCGAATGTGTAGCTGAGGGCCGTGGCTTAGTGGGTGGGACGTGGGGCTTGAGAACGGAGGGTCCCCGGATCAAATCCCGGCAGGTTCCCGGATATTTAGTTGGTGTTTTTTCCTCGAAAATTGTGATCCCGGTCAAAAACCCTAAACCGGGGTTAGGGTTAAAGTTAAGATTAATCATAGCTTGATCTTTATGAAATAGAGACTGGATCCATATTTTATATCTAGCAAGTTGCCACTTCTGACAAAATGCAGAATTACACAAGTCTTACCCCTGCAGATTTATGTGCTTTACCTTATTTGTGACATTTTGTTCCTTGCAGGGAAAATAAAGGTACGTTACATTATTTGTGTCCAAGGTTTACAAGTAGGTTTTGATTTTGATATTAAATGTTTTAAACTATTATCATTTCATTACTATTTCGTGGTGTAGCAATATTTTGCGGAAGACGAAGAAGAAGAAATAAAGGTAACCGACCTCAAGAGACGGATTGTGGCCCGTGGTCTTCCTGTTAAGTTCTTTAAGACCGTGGATGAACTTGGTCTTCAGGTTCTCAATGACTGGTTAGCTATTATCAACCAAGTTTATCCCGCACTGCAGAGCTGTATGTCCAATGTTGGTGAGTATTGAGTATTTTTCCGATTCGCAAGATTTAGTTATCATATTATGTCCATCCAATATTGGTAAGCACTTTCACACAGAAAAAAAATAATAAAAAAATAGTTCACAGCTAAAATGTTACATTCAATTCTACTTCAAAATGTGTCTGTTGGGGATGAAAACAACACCGACCTGTTTTTCGGGCAAACAGACCTCTCAGGTTAGGTCGGTCAGTCAGGCTTTTTTCCCCTTCAAACTGGCCGTCTATTTAAAAAAAAAATTGTATTGTGACAAATCAAAACAATTGTTTGGGTTGGTATTCAGTTGCAGGTAAGAAAATATCCCAGATTTTAAAAAAATGGGTGGGTCGAGCCCGTTGATCAGGGTGGTTTTTGCGTCACTTTAGAGGATATTGAGCAAATAAACGGTCAATTGTTTCACTTTCTGGATTGCAAAATAGAGTGGGAACTTTCAGTTTCAACTTTTGACAAGGTTATCAAAGTTTCCTGTCACATGGGCCATGTAAGAGAAATACATGGATGGATTAGTGGATGAAATATGCTAGTTTCGTATCATTTTCACTACTCCACGTTGTAATAAGCTTTTGTATGCCAAAATACACAGCAGATCATGGATAAAGTTGATTTACATAAGAACACAATGCATGTCACTGTTTTTAAAATGTCAATGAATTACAAACAATGCAAGCTGTATTTAGTATACTGAAGAAGTCTAAGAAGGGCCGGAACCACAGGAGAGGGCAAATTTAGTAAGGGCAAAGTAACAGACAACCCTACCAAGTACTACCAAGTAACTGAGGATGGAGCAAAATTACTTAGGGGCTTCACCCCTTGTAATTTTACAATTTGGACACATGTGATAAATGGGTCCATAAATGCATTGATTTACACCATATCATCAATTTTGTTTAACAACTGTTAAAATAGTTCTTTAGGACCTCAAGATGTTTGAAGTGATCACTACATGTTGGAACCACAATTGGGTTTTATTTGTTTTAGTTTTCTCGTAAAACTTGAAGTAATCTTCCTTTGATCTGCTTTATCCATCTATCTATCTATCTATCTAGACAGTGAACTTTTCCGTGAATGGGCTGCACATGAAGCATATGCAGAGACGAGGCGTAGAGTGTTCATACAGACAGAACCAATCAAAACTCTCTGTGACAGACTCAATCAACATGGAGAGTCTGCTGTGGGGAGAGAGATGAGGACCGAGGAAGAGATGGAATACAGAGTTGATAAAGTGCCAAATGATCGGTAATTATAATGTTAAAAGTACATGATCTCTATTATTTCAAATCGTCCACAAATTGAAATATCACTGCGTTAGAATTTTGTATCACACTGCAAGAACAAACTGATTTCCACAAAAGGTGTTTTTTTTGGCAAGAAGAATTTGATTCTCTCCATTGAACTGCTGGGTAGACATGAAATATTTCCAAGAATTAATTTTGATTTACACAAATCTATTTGAGAGAATCTTAATAGCCATAATTCATTTGCTGATGTTGTTTATTTAACACTTTCCACACGGCCATTACATTAATTTTACCATACACAAAACATATTTTTCAGAAACTTTTCCCAACTTTCAAAGTCTATCTCAAGGATTACTGAACCAATACTAGGCATGTTTGTACTAATTGTTCTGCATTTCTTAGGGTGATTCCAAATATGATGATGAAATTCAGTAATTTTGACATTTTTGAGACATTTAACTGTCATCTGTGGAAAGCGTTAAATCTCTGGCCAATAAGGTTTATTGCGAATCGGTAAAAAGTCATTGATTATCCTATTCTGTTGCATTGTGAGATTGAAAAGGGGCAAAATATGCCCCCTCTTTTCTATCCCACAATGCATCAGCAAAGGATAACCAATGGATTTTTTTCCGATTGGCGATAAGGCTTATACTAGATGACACAACACAAAATGACCACCAAATGGGCAAAACTGATACAAATCGTGAGTCTGTCAACCGCAACATTCAAGTTCTTGATAATATAAGTCTTTATATAAATTAATAATATTGCCTATTTGTGTGATTTGTTTCAGGGAGTCAAAGTCAATCATCGCCCTTGTAGGTGATCGAGGCTGTGGCAAATCAGCAATCATGGCCAATTGGGTGAAGACGTTTCAAAAGCACAATCCTGATATCAAAGTGATCGCTCATTTTATTGGAAGCAGCGCTCTTAGTTCGGACATCTCCAGTTTTATGAGACGGACGACGTATGAGCTGAGGGAAGAATATGCAGGTATGTGTTTGGTCATAATGGCTGTAAATTCAACCATTTCTAGACGTCATCTAGCTTGTTTATTGAATTAATCACAATTTCTTTGGCATTATAGTCTGTCAGCGTATGTTGGGGGTAATGCATAATGATATCACAAGTGTAACTCAAATGTGACTGCATATGCAGTGGCATAGCTAGGCTTTTCATATGGGGGGGGGGGAAGAAATGAAAGTGAACCTACAAGATTGTTCTGACTAAAAATAATTCTGACTTTTTTACACTTGCTATGATTGAGGTACATTTTAGCTCTAAACAAGCTTGTACCAACAAATATTGCATTTTGGGGACACATGCGCGCAAAAAGTTTCCATCTGTGTAAATTTGACCATCATAATTCCATGATTCTTCTAGTCAAATAAACCGACAGTGCCAATTTCAAACGACACGACAGACAATATTGGGGGGGGGGGGGGCAATGTAGCCACTGTGCATAATCTTGATTATGAAGAATGACGTCTGTGGCGCACAAAGTGCTGCGTCTATCACTACATGATGATGTAACTAACAATTATAGTGCCCTGCAGGACACCCAAAAGCAGGAATTTCCCTGACCAAACCAGAGCACACCTGTCATTCTTGTTTGGTCCAGTTTGGGGAACATACAGTGACCCCAAAATGTATTTGTACACTCTGAAAAAAACCATCAAAACTGTAATAACCTCAAATACTGAGAGACATGAATCTCAATTATCCATTGATATAATACACTAGGTGACACTGTTATTTAATGCACACCAAAATTATACAGTTCTGTTTGTTCTTGAACTTTGGGGCATGGTAATGTCATTTTCCTTGCCAACAAATATTTGGACACTATTTTATAGACTTGTATAAGTTCTCATCCATTTAAAGGGTTGCTGTACATTAAAGTCATAAGTCTGCACATTGCTTTTTATATACTCTCATGTGTTAAAAATGTGATACTGCTTGTTCAACCAATTCAGGGAAGGAAACCAAGACCAACCAGCTGGGAATCTGAGATATAGAGCATCTGTCAGATTTTGCCTTTATATTCATTCTATTGTTTTGTTTCAGTCTGTCCTAATTCAGTAATGAAAACAAAAGAACAGCTGGGATGAGGATGCTGTCATTTATTTCCTCATTCAGTCTTTTGTTTAATTTCTCTTTGTCTCATACAGGAATAGAATCCAAAAACAGTGGGGATACAGAGGATCTATCAAACTTTCACAGGATTTGTGAGGCATTTGTGGCGGCCATTGGTCTAGGGCCATGTGTCTTAGTGTTGGATGGTATTGATGAATTAGGATCAACATTTGGACTTGATATTCATCAGGTAATATTAATAAACACATAAACCTAAAACCAGGGGTATGCGACTCAACTTGCCGATCTGAAGCTACTTTAAGTTTAACTTGGCTGTATCTAATGATTATGTTAGGTGGCACTGTTTGTGTCGTCTGCTTTAGGTATAGGCCTATTGAAGTTTACACAGAATTGATGGAAAAATTCCAAAACATTGTGCTATTTTGAAAGTTATGATAAAACGTACGTGCTGGGAGGTTTTTACAAGCCTGAAATATCGGATACTTCATGTTTCATTGTTTATTTTATGTATTTGAATTAATTTTCTCACTTTACACCATACCGTCATTGTTTGAGACCTACGGCCTTGATGCAAGACTATAAATTCCTTTCATTCATGTGGTAATCATAAAATGGCGCTGTTGCATTTTTCAAATTATGCAAACGGGACATGTTTAGCTACGTACATCAGTATGGGACTTTCCTATCCCAAAATTAATAGAATCCCTGCTAAAACCTCATGAGCATGTGCTATTATGAAAGCTGATTCAAAAATATATTTGATAAAAATTGCACACTTTTTTGATATTTTGAAATTACAATCAGGCTTGAGAATTTTAAAGTTTAAACCTGAATTCAGGTTTTAAAATGATCTTTAACAATCACAGCTCCCTCCCTTTTTTAAATGTACCTTCCAATGGCTGTAACTAAATTAAATACCATATACTTTACATAAGTTTCAAACATTGTTATTGTACAAGAATTATATTTTGAAACTTTTTTTTTTATTCTGAAGGTGAAACAGCTGCCATGGTTACCATTGCATCTACCAGAAGGATGCAAAATGATCATCACGACCGTCCGATCCGACCTGACCTACAAGTGTTTAGACCAGCGTGATGACACCACATTCTGTTCCGTGCCTCTGTTTAAAAGCACGCAGGACAAGAGATGGGTCATCACGGATATTCTTGCGGTACACTGTAAACATCTGGACCAATCACAGGTGGACAAAGTGGTGGGGTCAAAGTTGAGCGGGCGGCCACTGTATCTGTCCATTCTTGCCAACGAGTTGCGAGTTGGTGGAACGTATAGGTGAGGCAATGTAGAAATAACATCAGGCCAAACAACTTTTTAGTTGTTACCGGTATTGTGTTTATTTGGTTGAAAAGCTTGGG
Source organism: Ophiura sarsii (assembly GCA_035610835.1). NCBI lineage: Eukaryota > Metazoa > Echinodermata > Ophiuroidea > Amphilepidida > Ophiuridae > Ophiura > Ophiura sarsii. Next base: position 42,296,911 of record CM069445.1, on the reverse strand, counting down.
GTCATGTTTTTTATACTGGGTACAATTTGTGTTACATGTCCCTTTTTCCATAAATTAGGTTCCTTTTTCAGTTAATGCATTATATCTGAAAAAGTTTACATTTTAAGTTGGTAAAAGTATACAGATTCTGAAAGCATATACTGTAACAGGTGCAAATAGCATACAATCAAGTTGATTATACAGGGTGGCCCGAAATTGTACAGGGTGTAACAAGCAAAATGTTCTAAAAAAGAAGGGTTTCAATAATTACTTCCACTATGTATATGAAGTGATGAGAGAAAAGTTCAGTACAGATTTAAAGTAGTTTAATAAAATACCCATCCAGACATATGCAAATAAAATTTCATTATGAATCTGAAATTCTATATACAGGGTGTCTAAAAATGTGTTTATTTAGTTCCGGAAAAATGCTATTTTAACAAAATTCAAGTATATTTCAAATAAAAATGCATCAATTACATGTACATGAACATTGATTGATTTTAAAAGTCACCCTTTTCTTATGTAAAGGTGTTAATTTTAAACATATAGGGTGTTTAAAACATTAATTTAGGTATACGTGATTATCCATAAATCATTAAATTGAATGAATTTAAATTTGCATCTGAAACATGATTTTACATTCCAATTTGAAGTGGCAAATGCTTAAAGTGGTATGATATTCAAATAATGTTCAATAAAAAGGGGCCCTTTAATTACAGGGTAACTCAAATTTTCCCAATGGCACATGTTTAGTGGCATACAATTAACTGCGTTCATCCTTCTTGCACCTTCATGATGTGCAAAGCACATTCAAATGAACAAATTAGGTTAGTTTCCATAATGTTTGAACCCAGTATTCAAATTTCAAGAGTCTGATTTAAGATTGAATTATAAAATGTTATCGTTTTAAGTTGTATTCAACATATAGGGTGATCCAATGTTGATTGGCGAACTAATCAAGCAGCTTATGCTGGTCATCCTATACTAGGTCAGGTCAGTTGCATTCCTAAGAATTTAATAATTCTCCTTGAGTTTACAAGCTTGATGAAAACCAGCAGTTTTTTACTTATTTGGTAACACAGTTAAAAACAAGTAATAACACCACACAAACGCATTTAACAAAATGTGCTAATTAACATCCAGACAATACAGAATACATGAGGTTAATTACATATCTTCTTTTAATTTTTAATTAAATAGTTAAATTTATTTATTCAAAAGGGTACCTCAACCTTTCTATACTTTTAAAATGGACAGTTTGGTGTAGGCAAATGTTTGCATACATTCGCAAACGGCGACCAACTTACGTTTCTTAACAATTTTTTGAGCTTCTTAATGCTAATTAATGATTCCTTAATTAACTAATTAATGATTCCTTAATTAACTAATTATATTTTTAATTCAAATATGCTTCAATAATGTTATGTTTTCAATATAGAATTGTACCAAGAGTGAAAACAGTGCATTTTATGTTTGCCCAATGTATATTGCACCATACTTGTTCAACTATGCACTCCTCCTCCTCCACATACTCCTCCTCCACATACTCTTCCACCCCTGACTAATTAGGTTTAACGAACTATTGTAATTAACAGAACCATGGTAGTTTATATTGTTCTTTTTAAAATAAAGGCCAAATACTTTCTCATCAAAATAAGACCAAATTTGAGTATGTGTGATAAAGAATAGCCAAAATATATGCATGCAAAATAATAATATGTAGTGCAAATGTAACAGATCCACCTTTTTGGGGTACCCAGTATAAAAAACATGACCTTAACCCTTTGAACCCTGACCGCGCCAGGCAATGTGTACCGCTGACCCTGGCCATTCCGGGGGTAACGCACAAAATATTGATTTTTGCAGGAAATGGATAAAACAATACTAAACTTGTTCCGAATCATCTGTAATATTATACAATCATATAAAAACAATAACAGTTTACTTGGATTGTGCTTTCAGGACAAAAATAAATAAAAATTGGCGATATTTTGGACCCCAAAACCCACCCGATACTGATACTGATACTGATACTGATACTGATACATGAAAAGCTTATGACTTCCATCAATTCCCATTCAATGCCCGGGTCTCAAAATCATCTGAAATGCCAGAACTATCATCTAAACAAATCCTAAGCAGTATCACTATCGTCCATCATGTCCAAAACACGCCACATTTCAATATAATTTTGATGCAAAAAGACACGAAAAAACAGCAAGCAAAATGCGCTGATAGAATCACTCGTCAATTGAAAACAACAAGCCTCTGAACTTTGACCCGGCAATTTTTAGATGCGCAGTAGTCTTATCTATGTAATCAAACCACTTTGGACATCCTACACTGAGCCTATAGTCCGTCTCATATGGTTGATTGCATACATACCTGTAAGCCGTTACACCGTCTCACCGGGTATACGGTACACATATGCGTAAGCCGGTCTAGCAGCTCGTCGGGCTCAAAGGGTTAAAGTAAGGCCAATTTTTAAGCCTTGGAAACTTAAGAAATCTCTATCCATAGAAACTACCAGCTGGTCACTGTAAATAATTAAATTTACACATCTTTGAATTTAGCAAATTTATGATTTATAATTTTTTATTGGGAAAGATTTGTGCTTTACTGTTCAGTGCACATGAATTGGAAAGAAAGAAAAAAATGTTAATCATTGTAGTTATGTCCTTCTTGATGACTCACACAGCCACGTCACTGATTGATCCAAAGTAACAGCAGGACTGTCACAGTTTGGCAACAGTGCCATCACAGGGGTTGCCGAATAAGGTTGTAAACAAGATGATTGCGCTGACAATTACATGATTATTACCATACTCTTTTCTGCAGGAATCTTGGAAACCTTTTAGAGCAGTATATCGCAGCTGATTCGTTCCGAGACCTGTGGCGATGTGTTATAGACCGATGGACAAAGGATTATGGTTGGGATATGGATGGCAGATCATCGGTATCATCAAACAGTAAATTAGATGGTAAGATTGCTCACAAATAACCCATTTCTTACCACTCAACATTTCTTTTAGTGATTTAATATTTAGTGTCTTGTTCGGCAAAAGACAATAATTACCATAAAGCCCCTTCACACCAAACTAAGGATTGATCATATAATAAGGGATTAAATCATGTTTCAGCGTATGTGCATCACCAATCGACAACGGTGTTCACACGTCTGCGTGCTTTATTTCAAGAGGGCAACGCCCGAGTGAAATAAACACGCAGCAAGCGCAGAATGCAAGTTCCAGGGATTTGAATGCCATTTCATAAATATACAATGCAAATAAGAACATATTTTAATGTACGCCTACTTCATTATTAACAATTTCATTCAATTTTCAAAAAATATAAAACTGAAATGACCAAACTAAAATAATAATCAAGTTCCTGTAAGTTTCAAAACTCCATGAAAACAGTTGGCACAATCATGCCAAAAACAACACACACTGCCGCTGCAATCGTGTATCGCGTGAAAATATATCCGCCTGGTGCGGATCGTTCGGCACGCTGGATGCCCATAGCAGCGTTGTTTAACTCAAATCGACAACACTTTGCTACTGTACTTTAAGGTATGGGGGAGTTGTTGAACAATTGACAAAATTAATTAGAACTCATCTTGAATTTTGGTAAAAATAACACAATCCTTTATAACTTGTTTTTCTTACCAATGAATGAAGCACTTCACCGTAATTCACTGTAATGTAATTCACCGTAATTTCAACAGTTATGTGTGAATTCAAAAAAATTGATGCAAGCCGGCAGAATTTGTCTTGAAAGGATATAACTTGATTTCAAACAATGCCCTCAAAATACAGCTAAAGAAGGGATTTAGAATGATGATGACGATATCATGATGATATTTTCAAGCTCCGGTGCTCAACAACTAGAATATGATTCCAATTGATATTCATTATAAAAATTAATCTCTAAAAAGTTATTTCTAAACTATTTTTGTCTTCATTTTCAGCCCTCTCAGGCTGGGTATCCGAGATGCTGAAACTCATCGCATGTTCACGTCACGGTCTCAGCGAGACAGAATTAGTGGAAATACTAAGCATGATGGGATACACAGGTCAACTGAGGGTCACGTCTTTTGACTTTGCTATGTTGCGCTCGGCTACCTTTGATGCATTGTTTGAGCGACCAGGAGGTCTCATGAATTTTTTTCATCAACATTTGCGCGAGGCAGTGGACTTCTTTCTGTTAGGTAAGTGTGCTTGAAGTTAGTAAATAATATAGTCAATTCACTGTTGAATGAACTCATTGCATAATGTAACCTCCTTTGAGAAGAGGTGTACTCAAATATGAATCTCACTTTCGGGAGCTTGAAAATGAAAGGAAACATAGTTATTGCCGACGCTTTGGAACCTGACTGTTTATTTTAACGGAATAAATCATATTCAAATTATGAACCAGCACGATGCAGGGGGTAACTTTCAAGCTGCCGATAGTCAATTTCCTTAATATTTCTAATGGTAGGGATGTGTTTTCAGAAAAAACAAAATGGACCCAAAAATTTACCAATTTTTAAAGAAAATTGAACCCATGAGTATAGTTTAGAGTGGCATTTTTACAATGTTTTGCACAAGAAATTCAAAAATGTCCTGACATTTTTTGATTATTACTAAATGTAGAAAAAATGTTAAAAATAGCGAAATTAGACCCATTGATTATCAAAAGAAGGGTTACAAAAACAGTCATCTGTTTTCTGTTTTCTATAAGATGAAAAGGGAGACAAAAATAAGCTCATCTAGAAACCTATTTCCACCTACTCTGGATTTCAGGGTTTATTATGATTCACTTATGTATATTTTATCGCTCTATCGTTGCCCTTGTATTCAGGTCAATTGCTAGTTTTTATTTTTTCAATCGTTGTCTGTAGGTATACTAGGTGGCTCGTGTATGGACTCCCCCTCCTCCTCAGCCATCAACTTCCTCCCACGATCCAGGGAGCACCATCAAAAGAGACAGTGCCACGAGTTACTGGCCACCTATTTCTGGAGTCAACCGCATTCGCTGAGAAGAACGGAGGAGTTGACATGGCAGCTTGAGAAGTGTGGCGACATGAATGGGCTTCTACGAGTACTCACAGATCCAGAGTGAGTTTTCTAAGAATTTTTCCCTCTAAATTGCCGGTAAAGGAGACTCCAAATAACCAAAATTTCGAGACATTTTGAGAATCAAACTATCCATTATAACAACATATCGCTAACAATGTGAGTGTGACAGTCATCGAATCTGGTTCCGCTGGGATCCTAAAGTACCAACCACAAATTATAAACATGTCTACCGAAACCGCTTAACCAAAAACCATGCAACCCGATAACCGCAAACCCGCAAACCGCGAAGCCAGAGAACCGCTCTAGTTAGTGTTGCGTTTAAGCTTGCTAACTTTAAAATACTATAACTGTAGTTCTAGATGGAAATTTTGAAAAATTTAGACAGTCCTATACTCAGTAGAGTATGACGCTCTCTGACAAAGAAAAAAACCAAGTTGCTAGAAAATGACCATGTGAAGGGTTTTTCCATGCCACCACACATATAGTCAGCATCATGATGGTATGGACATAATTCCACGATGGGTGCGTACATGCATAAACTTTGAAGTACATACCAGACGCTTTCAATAAATAACAGGGCGTCCCAATTGGTCAATCATGAAATCGCTCGCATGAAATAGCTTGAATTTCATCCATGAGGCTGTTTTCCAAAATTGGTTTGAATTAGTTTTTCAAATGAATGGAATTGTTTGTGTTTATGGGTATTTTAGTATGGAGTTTATGTTTGATTATGCATATGTACACTATTATAATACATAAGTGACTCTCTCTCCCCTGTGACCGAATAAATATCCCAATTGGTATATTAGTTACGCCTATTTTTGTTTTTACTCAGCATTTCAAGTAAAATCATTTATAAATAATATCTTATAATAATATCCTTTACAGCATTTTTCTGACGATGTGCGGCGATGGAAGCCAGCAGATTGCCCTGAGACTTGACCTATTACGATACTGGCAACAACTCATGAAGGCAGGCCATGACCCTGCAATGGCATATGTAGACATGGTCGAGAGAGCTGCTAGTGATGCCAAGAAACCAGAAAACAAAGAAACTATTGAGGTATGTTAACAAAATGGTGTTTTTTATACTAGAATGTTGACAATCAATACTGAAAAAGTATATTATGTGATCTTTTCCAGGGAACGCCCTCAATCCTCAAAATAAAATGAAAGCAGATTTTCTGGCAGATTTACATTTCTGATTGTAAATTGTGCATACATTCCAAGTTACAGGGCGATACGATTCTTAATTACTTCAAAATCATGGTTTTAGAGTGAAAATAAACTGTCAGAGTCTGCACTGACAACTTATTTTACTCTAAATTCACTCTAAAACCATGATTTTGAGGTAATTAGGAATCGTATCGCTCTGTAACTTGGAATATATTCATGATTTATGACCAGAAATGTAAATCTACAATAAAATCTGCTTACAATTTTTTTTCGAAGATTGAGGGCGTCCCCTGGAAAAGATCACATAATATGCCTTTAATGAAAGAATTTCAAAACACTCCTCTACAATCTACTTACAAAAACAAATCGTTGAACCACCCTCCTTGACATTGATATGTGAACTGATTAGTTTTCTGGAGTAACAATCATAGTGACATCTGCAAAACATTGATATAAACATTTCTTGCATATGTCAACACCCCCTCAACACTCATTATGACACCCACAGGGCCACATCTAGCCCAAAACACAGGGACTGGTAGATAGAAATCTTGGACTTGAATATGCATGCTTTTTGCACAAATATATGACTTTTTCACACAAAAAATACATTTACCATAGGCCCAGGGTATCCCCCATGTCAGCAGTTGTTCAGACCCCATACAACCCATGCACATTATACTTCAATTTAATGTTTTGTTTTTATTTTTCATCCAGCAAGCAACTAGTGCACACCCACATCAATCTACAGGTAACAGTCCATTAAATCGACAAGGTAAGATGTTGACAAAGCTAAAAATAACCACTTACATTTCAGAAAGTCTTTATTGTTCCCAAATGTACTAGGTGGTCCAGATTGTTTCATTATATCCCTGACATTATGAATATTTAGTAGTGTTTAACAAATTGGATTTAAATTTGTGAATGTAAAATGCCTTTGCAAATAGTTATTTGTATTACTCACCAAATTAATTACTCACCATACATTATTGCTCCATTGCAGATGAAAAAGACTTGCAGTCTAGCAGCAAACTGTCAATTATTGAAGAGATGGACGACTTATCGATTGAGAAGTCTTCGTCCAATAATAATAAGGAAGATGAGGTCAAGAGACACTTGGAAGCACCACTCAAGACAACATTGCCAGTTCCAGATGGATTGCCAAGTGACGATGTCAAAGAAGGAGAGACAGAAGAAAATGCTGATGGAATTGAAGGAGGAGAGGGGGATGAAGAAGATGGTATGACTAGATGATACTCAGTTGCATAACATCAATAAAGATTTTAATCTTATCTGTTAAAGCTACCAACAAATATGAAAATTGAAAGAATAATGTAAAATGTTGTGATAGATTTGTGTAGCCATTTTACTTGAACAATACATTTTCCTTAATCTGACCACCTAAAAGCTCATTCGATGTAAACATTGCAATATCGAAAATTTCATTAAGATTTGAACAATTTCACCAATTAATTAAGCCATATTATTCAAAATGTGCTGTACTTGGACTTAATAAAACCATTTGAGATAGAACTGTATGTTAGGTGACACCAAAATTAAATTATATTTTTTGAGGTGTTTTTTCATTGAAAAACATTATTTATTATTCTCTTTTCTCTACAGATGAATCGTTATTTCACGAGTATCAACCAGAAGAACGCTGTAAGCTAGCTTTGCTAGGAATGCATGCCGGCAAATTCTTGGCTGAGAAAGCATACTTTGACCAGGCAGAAATCCTATTGACATTTGCAGTTGATGACATTAGAAAGGTGTTGAAGGCAAGTTATTACATATTTATACACTCTTACTCATGAAGTAACGAAAAGCAGTAGTTGTGGAAAGCAGGAAACTGAAATATATGGAGGGCATAGAACATATCTAATTGCACGCTGCATATGCACGCTGCATACATTCACTACATGCTATGTTGTAATTCGTTGTTCATGCAGCACTGGCTCGCCGATTATTACTGCAGGTGTTATCAAACTTTTTTGTTGTTGTTGTTAAAATTATATTAAAGAGAGTAAAAGTATGGACCAAATTGACAATTTTGATCAATATTGTCATGTATGAATGAGGTCAATATACTAGCGTATTTTTCTTCTCGAAAAATGTGAAAAATCAATACACTTGCACAAATGTTGATATGCTCACAACCTCTATTAACACATCAACTTCAGCATGTATGCATTGATTTTTCCCACCACATACATAGTTATTGACCTATAACCATCAGATAAAAAATATGAGTTAATTAGTCATCACTGAAATTCCTTTGTTTTGTTTTTTAAAGAAGAAAAAAACAATATTTATTTTCACAAGTGGATAGTTTACGCTAACTTTATAAGTCTATTTTCGCTTCTCTGGACAGTGAGATAACTTTACATGATTCACGAACACACCCCTATCTTTGGCCTTTCTATGCATTTGTGTATATGCCAGTGCCTCAAGCAGGCGCAAGCGTTTGTGTATTGATGCATGTCTCGCTTCATATATGCTTTTCCTGACCACCAACACACCCCTGATCTATTCCCTATGACTACAGAAAAACATATCTACATCTTGTGACCAGACTGTCATACAGCTTTTCTTGGGATCTGTAGGAGTTTTCTTTCATTCACAGTGCATATAGTCACTGTATTTAATTTCGCATTGCAATATTTTGGAATAGTCTTTTCTCTTTGCATCTACCAGTCTCAAATGAATTTGGTCAAATGTTTTTTTAAAAAGGGGTTTTGTAAATGATAGTTATAAAGTAACACACACAAAAGGTTCTAGACCAGGTGCTTTGATGTTGCCTAATCTAAAATCAATAATCGGTACCAAAAATCTGAGATATACATTCAATTAGCAATTTCCTCCACATACAGGGTGAGTCAGAAAGAACAGGCATTTTTTTTGCAAAAGCACCATAGAAATATTAGGTCTGCATATTCAAAACCAACTATAGTGCTACAAAGAACATATATTTGGCTTTCATTCAAAAAAAGAATTTTTGAATTTGATCATTCCGTCATAAAGTTGCAACCATTTGAGTAGACCCAGTATTTTAAAACCAATCCATGGCAATAAATCATAGTATTGTTGGTTGCCTGATTCAGAGCTGCTGATCAATGAAACTAGTGAAAAAACTGAAAAGGCACATGAATGTTGGATACAATATCTTAAAATGACTGGAAATAAATAGATCTGTGTAATTATATGAGTAATAAAAAGCCTGAATTCAAGAAGTTAAAGTAAAAGGAGGCATATCTACTCGGACTTTATAATTAAACAATTCACGAAAACCCCTGCGTTTGTTGTGGAGCGCTTTCCACATTTCGCTGGCCTTATTTTATTCGGCCGCTGTTTGCCGACATTATTTCTGTCTACCCGAAATCTTTCACACAACGCAATTTTCAGCGCAGAATAACTTGCTTTCTCGTCAGTATTCAACTGAGCATAAATATCAAAAGCCTCACCGTTTAGACATTCCACTAGTTTTGGCAAATACGCTTTGTGCGGCCATTTGCGATACTGCGCTAGGCGTTCAAATCTGATCAAGTATGCCACAATATCATCGCGATTATCTTCAAAACTCGGCGTTGTAATAATGCATTCCGATATTCTACTTTGAAGCTTAATATTGGCTAGTTCGAACCTAGCCGCCTCGATAGCTTTATCCAATTCCAAATATTTCAACCAAAATCAATAATACAAATATATTTCACTACACAAAATTAATCTCTTCCAAATAAAGAGATTTCCCGGACGAGCCCCCAATTGTCACGACCCGAGTTAGCTCGGACTTTATAATTAAACAATTCACTGTAATACCCAGACTTTGTAAACAACAATTTAATATAAATAAAACATAAATCATGAATAAACAACGCAACACATTTCACGCGCTCAGTGATCACTGATTTGGTTGACTAAGTGCACTTATCGTATAAAATGTTCCACCAGAAGATCAGTTGTCGCGGGCTCGAGTCTTATTGAAGGTCTTCACTATCGGCGGCAAAATACCGAAGCCAGTTCTTCAGCAGTAAAGTTCCGTACTGGCCATAGACTACAGAAGTTCGCAGTATCGTATCTTTTATGTTCTCCAATCTCATTTTAAACAGGAATGGGCTAGACTTATTGTCATCCTGCCATAGACAACCGCAGATCCTCGCAGTGCCGTATCTTTATACGTTCTCCGACCTCATCCAACAGGGATGAGCTATAATATATAGTCTAGCCAAAGATACCAGAAGATTCACGCAGAGCCGTATCTATTAGGTTTTCCCGCCTGCCGTCCTGGCCTTCAGGGCATCCGCCCTTCCGTCCCGTTTTCCAGCGTCCTTCGTTCTCCTTTTCTGTTTGTTTTGTTTTGCTTTCTCCCGCGTGGTTCCGTCGCCACGACGCCCGCGTATTGTCGCATTGCGTATAGTGTTGCGTATTGTCGCATTGCGTATAGTGTTGCGTATTATAGCCTTGGACCCTGACATCTACTGATTCAGGAGGTAAACCTCATTAGAAGTCTTTTAGGAATAGCTTGATAATTTGACCATTCTGTGGATTTGCTTCAGATTTTGGGGCTTTACTCAAAATGGTTGATTTTTGAAATTCTTCTTTTGAATGAAAGCCAACTTGTAGGTCTTGAAAACCCTACCATTGATTTGGAATATGCATGCCTACATCTTTTGTGACGCTTTTGTGAAAAAAGTGCCAGTTATTTCTGACTCACCCTGTAGTCTGATAGCTCATCCATACAAATGGAGTGGATAGTTTTGAAGTTATGATGGTTTAAATGACCACAAATAACAAAAACAAATTTGCACTCAAGTTGGGTTTCTATGGGATATCATTGCTTAGTGTGTGATTATGCATCATTGCTTAGTGTGTGATTACACAGTGAAAAGGTGTGTGTAAAGACTCCATATTACCCATTCATCCAGACACCTGACTGGTTCCGTTAGCACATAGTGGACGATACAAATCAATGATATCCCATAGGAAACTAATTCTAGTGCAACTTTGTTGTCGTTAGGCATGGTTAGGTGCGGTTATTGAAATCATCATAAATTTAAAGGTATCCATTTGATTTTTATAAATGAGGTATCAAACTATGGAGAAGAAATGTGCTCATTTTAATGTATATCTCCGATTTTTGGTGACAATTATTGATTTTGGATTAGCCAACATCAAAGCACTTGGTCAGGAACTTTTTGTGTTAGGTATATACTTCAATCAAGAGCCGTAGGCGAAATTGTATTGTCACTGTACCAATGTGTAATTTGATTGAATTTAATAAATATCATACATCAGAATTATTATTTATTAATTTAATTTATTAATTAAAAAGAAATTATATATATGCAAGTATTTTAAGGGGGAAATCTTGTCGTTGTGTCAATCCCAATAAAAAAACATTTATTATTTAAGCTAATAAACGGTACAATAACATCCTATACCCACTGAAACAATGTAGTACGGTGCTATTAATTAGCGCCATCTATAATAGCTTTATTATATTTTGGAGGCGGACTTGTGATCAAATATGTATATTCATTACGAAAGGTGATGAATAATGTAAATCGTAAGGCGGACTTTTAACCAATGAGGTGACATCAACTTTCTCGTCTCTGGGGTAATTGATAGGGTGGTTTTATCTAATTACTTAAAGATGTAGTTATTGGGTTCGAAAACAACAACATACATTATTCATTTCTTGATTATAAATATGGAAAGTAAGGGCGGAGTTAGGGACGAGTTGGGCGGGTCGAGATAACAATCTTGAAAATAGAGGGCGCAAATTCATGTTATCGACGGCAATTCTGTTCAGGTATAAGCGAACATTAATTTAATATACATGATATGGGGGGAATACTACACATCGAAAATTAATCAGGTTTTCGACATTTGTTTTTCTGGTTGATGATTTGTTGTAAACAATTACATGAACAATCAACAAATCACATGTTTTATTTAAAAATTACATACCATTCAACTAAAATGTAATTTCAGTTTTAAAAGGTAACAAATAAAGAAAGTAACAATCTAAAACAATACAATTTTGCCAACAGCTCTTGTTTCAATATACCTTTATCAACTCAAATCTGTGTGTGTCCTCAAACAAGTTCTTTTCTTATCCACCTGCAGAAATATCCTCTGAGTGACCCAGAAGAAATGCTACTGGTTCAAATCCAAGAGAGTCTTGCTGATCTACAGTTGTACCAGTTGCATACAGTCCAGGCATTGAAGTACTATGAGAAAGCATTGAATACACTTGGTAACATCCCAATGAGTGAGACAGACCCAATGTATCAGTACATGATGGAAACAAAGGGTAAGTTCATACTCAGTTGTACCAAGTTCATAGAAATTCATACTATAGGGGTTAAGGACTTAGTTTTATCCATTACGTACTCTTTGTGCACTGAAAGAACTATGACAAAGCATTGCATACTCTTGGTAATATTCCAATGGGTTAAAGGGCTCAGCAGACTCCACAACGCTCCAACTCTGAGCGCAAGCATTGACCATCCGCTGACTAACCAGGCTGCATCATTTTGATGTGGTGGAGCTACTACGTATGTGTGAGAGCGCAAATAGTTCGAGCGCTTTAGAAGACCAAGATGTACCAGATGGAAACTAGCTAAGGGCAATTTTGTTGTAAGGTGTACAAATGTTTACAGTTAGCTGTATCAATATCATAGGAGTCAGGGACTTAACCCTATCCCTACCATATACCACACAATTCAATGACTGCGCAAGTTGGTACCACCTGGCGTGGAAGTTTTTAGATGAAAAAATTGTACCAGCCCATATACTTGGCGCAGATCACAAGCCGCTGGTGCTGGAGGTCCGTGGTTCAAATCACAGGGGAATATTTTGGTCAATTTTCCATGTTGAAAAAAAATGCTGAAAAAAGTGGGGGAGTAGAGTTATGGTTAATGCATTCTTACTGATTTATAGTATTATCAGTTGCATACTATCTTGGCATAAAACCTTCAAATTGCATTTATTTATGGTGTATATATTTGTTGATGAAGTAATGTTGAGATAATTCTATGCAATTATGTTGTAATTTTTAGAAGCTATGAAGTGGAAAGTTACAACAAACTTTTCTTTTGGCCTTATTCAATAACATGCACTGATTTCCATTCAGTTGAAATCATTCAACGTTGTAATTACTGAGTAATGGCCCTTTTTCTAGTGACATTACTTGACTGAAGTCACAAATCCAAATTGACTTCACTTGACCTGAGTTTGAATCACAATTCCATATTGTTCATTACAGGTCGTCTTCTTAACCGTGTAGGCTCATTGATGTCTAGGGATTGTTCTGTGAGTCAAGGGGAGAGTATTCTGTTGCAGGCCAGGGATTGTATGAGGAGAGCAAATAGCATAGCAGGACTTGCCACAACACAGTTTAACTTGGGACAACTCAAGTAAGTTAGGTGGGGAAAGGGATAAGGGATTGGTGGGGGGTTTGAGGGATTTCTGTAAAACTTGGGACAAATGAATCGGACTGGGGAGGGGGTTAAGGAAATGTTCAGTAAGTCAAGGCTTGTGTTTACTGATGCAGGCCAGGGATTGTATTATGAGAGCCAATACCATATCAGGACTTGCAACCATCACAGTCAGGCTGATGATGAAGGTAGGTGGGTTGGGAATTGTTCCATTAGAGTAGGCGAGAGGTCAGAGTAGTGTAAATGTAGTTGGATGAAATGAAAATAAGAAAGCAGACAAAAAACACCACCCGGTCCTATTTTGTTTTATTTGTACACATTTTTTTCCATTGTTTTAAATGAAATATTTGAAAAAGGTTGAAATGTTGGTGTGTTTTTTTGTTCTCCTATAGGAAGAATTAAGGGATGGATTGGTTAAAGGATAAACAGTTTCGGAATAATCTAGGGATTTCAGTGGAACAGACTACACTCTAAGTCATTTTCATATTAACTGATACCTTGTATACCACATATTTTATAGAATCATGCGTAAGAAGGACTACTGGGATGGTGAAGTGTGTCTCCGTGAAGCCTTGAAGACGAGGGAGCGCTGGAACGGCATGTCACATCCCTTGGTGGCAGAAGTGCTTGATGAACTGGCGGGTGTACTATGCAACACAAAAAATATTGAGAGGTTAGCATGACGCCATATACACTGTTTGACCATCGAAATTATAAAGGAGTTAAGGTCAATGACCCTTAAATCGTTGCATACTACTTTGACTGAAAATAGTGTATCACTTGATATTTGACATCTAGTGACACCTATAGTCTATTTGGCCAGCATGAGATAGTGACGTAACTGCATATTCTACCAAATGCAGCATATAACGTTCGCGCCTACTCGAGGCGCTGGCGTATACACACGAGCATTGTAAGACGGAAGATACATATGTATGCGTAAACGCTGCGCCTGTTAAGTTACGTCACTGTCCAGAGGAAGTCAAATAGAGTATTGATGACCTCGTACGGTGGTTCCTAAGGTTTGCAAAAATGTTTGATATTTTATAGAGCTTGCTCAGCTCCACAATTATCCGAAATTTGAGCATGTTCAAAAGATAGAACGATTTTATTGTCACAATTAGAGCAAAATTGAAGCGTTCATTTCTTTTGTTTTTATTGTTGTTATTTTGTTGACCCTAGTAAAATAAATAACTTATGCAAAAATGTTTCATTTATTTTTACAAGAAAATTATAAATGCTAGAAAGCTGGACATTTGTGAGCTTGTTAATTACAGTTTTGAGAAATTTTCCTGTTAGCGGGAGGATGTAAAACATCTGCATAATAAATTATACTTAAGTGTCTAAAAAAGCTTAAGGTTTTTAACCCCCTGGCTGGAGAGCTGGAGGGAGATAACGTCATGTCATGTGTATCTGTATGTGGGTGGGGGTGTATGTATGTTCCCTTTTGGTTAGGTTCGGCCTGTTCAGTGCTCTCAAACGAAAAAGTCAGATTTCCATCTCAACCATACTTGGTAACAATAATCTTTGGGCAAATGGGGACTTCAGATGCTCATGGGGTGTACATAGATTGACCAACATGACCTTTGACACTATTTTGCCAATCAACCGCACTTAATGCAGCTGTTTTGGGCTCTCTCATATGTAAAGTCAGACTTCAAACACAGCCCAACTTGGTGACAATATTCTTTGGGTAAGGGGCTTTAGGTGATTATGGGTGTACTGTAAGAAACCAGCCCTAGAGGGCGCTTCTCCTTTGGGATAACATTTTCTAGGGACAATGTAGCCTAAGCTTGTGAGACAACCAAAATGACAAAGGTCCGCACCAAACGTTGTATTATCTGTGATAACCAACAATTCCCTATTTTATTTGGGTAACTTTCATACATAACCGCTGCATCAACACATTTATATAAGGCACCTCAGCTTAAATGAATCTTATTCTGAATTTATAATAGTGAATATAATAGTGGTATTTATACGAGAGACTAACCTTTGATACACAAGATAATCATTTCAAACCAGCAACAAATCTACATTCAATTCTCAAATATGTAGCCCCTAGGCCTATTTGTAAATGGACTTGAGTAATGTGGCCTTATCCTATCATTTATCAATCAAGCATAACAATTCTAATTCCTAATTCAACGCTCTATGTTGTTCGTCAAAATCCTCAGAATTCATGGGCGCAACCTGAGCGAACACGTTCAATTTTTAGGTATTCGCTTGCACTCTTTTAATTTTCACCGATCTACTTTTCGGTCGTCACATGCAGATAAAAAAATGGTACATCCAAAAGTTGTCAGCTGACACTTGGTTTTTGGAAAGCCTACAAGCCTATAAATTAAAATAAACAAAGGACATTTCTTTAGCAACAGATTTCAAAGTGAGCATTCGCTTTACAGCGATCCTTGTATCAGATTGAACTGACAATTCACTACATTTTAGCATTGCAGGTAATGTTTACAACCAATTAAGAAAAGCGAGATTACGGTGATCTTGCGGCTCTCCCTTTGCAGAGAAAACCTATTCAACATACGATGCTCTCCTTACAGAGAAAATCTTGCGCTAGCCACACCTTTGCAGGTAGAATTGGCAATGATACATGCCAACCCCGGCCAACGCTTCATGTCTTTAAAGATCGCAAACACTCATCCACCTTGACTGATCACACTACACACAACGTGAACGTTTGTTGCTTCAAAGAAATAACTTACTTTTTATCTAGTCTGAATTAATATTAAAAGAGTTGTCGTCATTCTGCAAGTATCCAATCTGAAACGATACAGGCAGTTCCGAAAGGCCAAATGTTCGGTAGGCCTATCTGCCTAGGCCAAGCTTTTTGGACGACCCAGAAACATGTCTAACCCCGATGAGGACTTGGACGATTCTCCTCGATTTGGAACAATTTTTGTTATTCCCCAGAATTACCTGAATGCACCTGATTTGATTGGCTAAATCTGTTATGAAATCGAACACCTTGAACGCCAGCTGATTGGATGCCAAAAATGCATCTTTTCTGCGCCTAGAAATTTGATTTGATTGGATCGCGATAGCTGCGCTACGCGTCGACCTCGATCGCACGATCCAACTGGGCGTTTCTTCTCAAAAGTTGTTGCTATGCAAAGCTTTTAGCGCACAAGGCTCACATTACTATTATTATTCACTGTCTTGCCTTGTTTACGTTTTGAACTTGGGATATCAAATCCATCGGTACCGCACAGCGATCCCGGAGGCTCTATTGTTATAATATAAAGTGATACACCATTCTACCACCTGCAGCAAGATCACGATTACCATAATTTCTTTAGTTCCAGGTAATTTAACCACAAAAACTCTCTAAATATGTGCCAAAAATAACTAGTCTATTCTTGGTAAACACACTTGATTATCACTGAACATGCATTAATTTGGGGGGCAAATTTGAAAACAGGGAAAAGCAATTTTCGTTACATTACACAGAATGACCTCTAATGACCCCTACATGTCATTTTGTCAACACTTTAAACTTATTGCTTTTTAGGGCTCTTGGTGACAATAATCTTTACTTAAAGGGACGGGGACTTGAGTTACTCATGGGGTGTATGATTGACGTATAATGACCCCTACATGCACTTATTACTCCTTATGGCTCTCATATGAAAAGTCAAACTTCAATCTCAACCAAACTTGGTAACAATGATCTTTGGGTAAGGAACTTGAGATGATACATGGGGTGTACCCGGATTGGCCTGTAATTACCCTTGATCATTTTTCAATATAGTCTAATTAATAATTAACAAACAATTGTGGACTAGCGTAGTGCGTAAACAAGTCACCCAAACAGCGTCTGCTTTACTCTGCTGCATAATGCGTGTACACACATGCTCCGCAACTTGAGCTCGAAAATATGCACACAAGCACATGCGCTCACGCTAGCGCTACATGAATCGCGTATCTCATAGCTACTTATACGCTAGGGGAAATTTATTTGTTCAATAATTAATCAGGCTATAGATAGGAAACATTCTATTTCCCTATTTTTTCATAGAGACAAGAATGAAGTTGATCATTCTATTGATACAGTCTGTATTGGTTTAATTTTGTTTTAATTTAGATTTGACAGCGCAGTAGCAGACGACTATTACCGCCGTGCATTGAAGATCAGACAGCAATCCTATGGACCAGATCACTTACTGGTTGCAACAACGTTATTCCATTTAGGTAAGATATTGATGTACTTATGTGTTAGTTGATCTGGGTGGTGAGGGCAAATCTTATTGCTGGCAAAGGCCTGTTAATTCTACCTAGGCAAGGAATTCATTGTAAGTCCATGAATTATGAGATGTTAGTTGAGATTTGGGTAGTGAGGGCAAGTCTTATAGCTGGCAAAGGCCTGTTTTTCTCCCAAGGAAAGGAATTCATTTTAAGTCCATGATTTATGAGATTTTAGCTGATTTGGGTAGTGAGGGCTGATCTTATTGGTGGCAAAGGCCTGTTAATTCTCCCAAGACAAGGAATTCATTTTAAGTCCATGATTTATGAGATGCTAGTTGATTTGGATGGTGAGGGCTGATCTTATTGGTGGCAAAGGCCTGTTAATTCTCCCAAGACAAGGAATTCATTTTAAGTCCATGATTTATGAGATGTTAGTTAATTTGGATGGTGAGGGCTGATCTTATTGGTGGCAGAGGCCTATTCATTCTCCCAAGACAAGGAATTCATTTTAAGTCCATGATTTATGAGATGCTAGTTGATTTGGATGGTGAGGGCTGATCTTATTGGTGGCAAAGGCCTGTTAATTCTCCCAAGACAAGGAATTCATTTTAAGTCCATGATTAATAAGATGTTATTTGATTTGGGTGGTGAGGGCAAATCTTATTGCATGCAAAGGCCTGTTAATTCTCCCAAGACAAGGAATTCATTTTAAGTCCATTTTTCATTTTAAGTCCATGATTTATAAGATGCTAGTTGATTTGGATGGTGAGGGCTGATCTTATTGGTGGCAAAGGCCTGTTAATTCTCCCAAGACAAGGAATTCATTTTAAGTCCATGATTAATAAGATGTTATTTGATTTGGGTGGTGAGGGCAAATCTTATTGCATGCAAAGGCCTGTTAATTCTCCCAAGACAAGGAATTCATTTTAAGTCCATGATTTATAAGATGTTATTTGATTTGGGTGGTGAGGGCAAATCTTATTGCACGCAAAGGCCTGTTAATTCTCCCAAGACAAGGAATTCATTTTAAGTCCATGATTTATAAGATGTTATTTGATTTGGGTAGTGAGGGCAAATCTTATTGCACGCAAAGGCCTGTTAATTCTCCCAAGGCAAGGAATTCATTTTAAGTCCATGATTTATAAGATGTTATTTGATTTGGGTGGTGAGGGCAAATCTTATTGCACGCAAAGGCCTGTTAATTCTCCCAAGACAAGGAATTCATTTTAAGTCCATGATTTATAAGATGTTATTTGATTTGGGTGGTGAGGGCAAATCTTTTATTGCACGCAAAGGCCTATGCATTCTCCCAAGGCAAGGAATTCATTTTAAGTCCATGATTTATGAGATGTTAGTTGATTTGGGTAGTGAGGTCAAATCTTATTGCTGGCAAAGGATATTCATTCTCCCAAGGCAAGGAATTCATTTAAGTACATGATTTATGAGATAGAAAACTCAAGTTGAAAGAACTAACCGAAAACCCCAAATAGATCAACAGACAAACCACCAACTGACTGACTGACCAACCAACTGACTGACCAACCGATTTACACGCAAACTGACCCATACACACATACCCCTATCGACCTATGTATCTCCTAACCCACTGACCAACCCAACCTATTGACTCCCAACCCACTGACCAATACTTATGAATATGAGACCTGTCACCACAAAATGAGCGTTAAGTCGCCAGTGTGCATTGGTAGATATGGTCCAATAAACATGACAAAAATCAATAGGAAACAAAGGAATTTTGCAACTACAATTTGATTTTTGAAAGGGAAAACAGTGAACAATTATGACATGTTGCATATATTATTTTAAAGCTTGTTTCCTCAGTATTTTGAATCTGGACAAACCAAAAAATTAAATTTTCCGACTTAACTCTCATTTCGTGATGACAGGTCTCATATAGTATCAAGAAGACAAGACTGATCATGTAAAACAGATTGTGCCTACTCAATGATAACATTGAATCTTCTAATTTCAGTATTTTTTTAAATTTCTATGTGTCCGTTGATTCAGGCAAGCTTTTAAAGTTTAGTAGAAGTCATCAGTGCAAGAGTGAAGCAGTGTCTTATCTCAAGCAAGCTCTCGACATTCGCACCAACAAACTTGGATCTGAGCATAAATTGACTCATGCCGTACGACGGATACTGAAACTAGTCCAGAAGGAGCTAACAATAGGAGACTACGAGTATGCAAAGGTTAAACCGCCTGATAAAAGAACGAGGGACAAGCCGAACAGCGCCCTCAGCTGGCACTATGAGGATTTGGCAAAGTTTGAGAAGCGCTCACGGGTAAGAAGTGCTAAATCACCGAGAGGGTGGAGAGATAATGAGTTGAATGGACAGGATATGAGCAGGGTTGGAAGTAGTAGGATGAGTGTAAGAGAAACACCAAGTGGATCCGATAGCAAAAATTGGCGGGCAAGAGCTGAAAGTGCCCCCGTTAGCAAACATGATATGGACCACGCATCATTGCAATCTCGATTGCAACACGATTTGCAGGTTACACAAAGTTCACCGGATGTGATGCAGTCTCCGGCAACAAATTCCAGGCATGATGCAAAGCAGACAGTTAGTTTGGGTCGTGGAAAAACTGACAATGGAAGATTGAGTCGACAAAAGGACCCAAATGAAAGTCGATCTAAATCAGCTGCAAGCTGGACGAGGACGCAGAGTGCGTCAACACGGATCAGCGGGCCCAGTCAGTGGACAGATTCTAGGCCAAACACAGGTTTCAGTAGAAGCAGTAGCCGTATGAGGTCAGACAGTCGCATTTCTTACGAAGTGCATGATAGTCGCTGCGACGTCCCGCATCAATTTGCCCTTCATCCGAGCAATGCTAAGGCGATTCGTGGACCTCATAGTCAGGTGCATCATCTCCTTGGCGATCCTCCGTGTCCGAGGAATTTAGAGGTAAAAGTTGTACATAAAGCAGCTTGGTATCATGAGCCAAATAGGTACTCGAAGGATGCCTATGATATGT
Organism: Ophiura sarsii; assembly: GCA_035610835.1. Lineage (NCBI taxonomy): Eukaryota > Metazoa > Echinodermata > Ophiuroidea > Amphilepidida > Ophiuridae > Ophiura > Ophiura sarsii. The sequence goes on along the minus strand of CM069445.1, from coordinate 42,276,060 downwards.
ACCCGCCAAGGCGACATCAAGTTAGGCAGGGTAATAGGTATAGCTGGTCTGATATTGTCGCAGGAAGAGACGGGCATCCTATGTAATTTGACATTTCAAAAAAATTGTATAAACCTACCTGTAATAAGACACGAGTGTCTTCAGCTTGGAATGTCATAAACTCTTTTTAAAGACCAGTAGGCAGTCCAAAATCAAGATGCGTAGCATAATTCAGAAAGGATATCAACCCGGAGCTTCTGACATAGACCGATGATCGAATGACCTGGAAAACAATAGTTGCGCGCCCAAATGGCAACTTAGCGGAAATCGTAGATGACGCATACTCTGTACTCTGTGTGTCTACCTCTGTGCAGTGACATCAGAGAGTATGTCAGTGATATACTTCAAATACTTATATATACTTATATATCAAATACTTATTTCTGTTGTCCCATATGAATGCGTTGAACACTAAATAATGCTCTGATATTACTGCACAGTGGTAGACAATAAAAAAGTATGGCTCTACAGTGATTCTGAGTGGACACAAATCCCCTAAGGGTATCATTTCCAGTGTTGCATCTTCACATTCCCTACCTGGACACCTGTTTTAACCCAGTCACACACAGATTATGTGAATTGATCTTTTAAATGTTGATCATTTGTGTCCCCCTAACATTTGAAATCCTGGATAGATGGAAATGCCCTCTTTCCGTGACGAGAAATATTTCTTCAACCCGGCAAGAGGGCATTCCCATCCTTCTGACTTTAAATTTTTGTTATAAATTTATTAAAATGTTGAACATTCTTGTGTAAATAATTGAAAATGTAGATATAAATAATGTGCTATCGAGATATAATCTCTGAATCTTTAAAGGACAATACATGTAGGCAGTGTTTCGTTTGCCGTCGTAAGGATATATCAGCCAGTGTGCCTTTATTTTATATGAATAAGTGTACATAAGTTCAAAAATATATTGAGCATTTATGAATATATTGATTTATAAAAAGGAAAATTATGTGGCAGTGTTTTGCTTGACTCAATGGGTCAAATACTTAACATTACGTCACTTTTTTGTGTAAATATGTTTGATTATGTAAATTAATTCAACCATTGAAATAAAAATTCAAATAATGGGTGTTCCAAAAGGTAGTTATATCCAATTGAAACATCATATGTGACCTGGCACCACAAAATGAGCGTTAAGTCATGGCGAAGATGTTGCTGAATTGAGGCAGCATAGCATGTTATTGATTTGCCGTTTAAATTGTTGTTGGTATGGACCCATGGTCCATTCTATTATAGCGGAATTTTAAAATAGCAGTATGTATTGTTATGTTTAGAGAATTACCAGCCATGCCAGGCTATGTATTTTATAATCCCACTATGAAAAAGAGCTTGGTCCATACTAACAACAAGTGGCAAAAATCAATAACATGCTATCCTAGCTCAATTCAGCAACATCTTCGCCGCAACTTTACGCTCATTTTGTGGTGCCAGGTCACATATCGTCGCTGTCAAAACTTCATCCATCTGGCCTATCAGCATGTATAAAGTAATACTTCCTATGTATAACATTTGGGCAGTCTGCACTAAACATGTTCAAGGGCCAAAACACATCTTTTAAAACCTTGTAAGTGCACTTTGCCCCTGAACATGTCTAAAGCAACACTTCCTATGTATAACTTATGGGCAGTTTTACTTTATACAACCTGAAGGGCTGAAAAACATACCAGGTTTTGACAGAACAGCGACAAATTTGACCAAACATTTTAGCTTTGGTCGAATGTTATTATATACAAAATACTTGAAATGGTGTTATATTTGGTGCCCAAATGGTTCTGTAAGAGTTACCGTGTGTACGTTTTATAAGTTATGACATCATCTAAAGGTTAAATAACTTACGGGATACTCAGTTCCTTGCTGAAGATAAAGACATGATGGTGAGCATATGCGGTGCCATTTTGTTAGCTGTCTTCGGAAAAATATACATGGGTATTAAATTGTACCTTTACATTTTGGATATTGTACATAATCAACGACGGCGGAACCGGGGAAGGAGCCATTGGACCCCACTTTTTTTTCGGGGGGGGGGGGGGGGGGGGGGGGAGGGGGAGGGGGGGGGGGGGGCATGTACCCCCACTTTTGTCAATCTTAAACACCTATCTTTTTTGTTCAACAAATCAAACTAGGCCGTTAAAGTAGCGGTCACTGTGTCATACCCTATCTGAGCCTAGATATATGATCTCGCATACTGTCTGTTTGTTGCATGCCTTCTTTATTTTGTGGACACCACTTCACTATCCCCCCTGACCTGACAATGTACCATTCAATATCATCAAGTTGTTTTAATACGTATGTTATGTCATGTGTTGAATATTTATATGAATATTTTATAACAGACTAAAGACACTACTATTTTCATATTATATTTCAAATATTTATATTTATATATAGCATATTTTAGCACCCATTCAAATGTGATCAAAACTAATAGTGCCAAAATACATATGCTTCATTCATCCAACTATGTGTGGTGACCAGTGGCGTAGGCAGGGGGAAAACATTTAAAAGGGAAAATGGAGCTGACAAGAATACAAACCCTGCGAAATCAGCCCATTTTAGGCCTGTTTCCACCCGGAATAATTGTCTTTCTGGCTCTTGCCCCATCTGAATGACTGAGCTGGCTACGTCACTGGTGGAGATGTAACAATTATAATAGCTATGATAATTACACCTCATAAATATACATGAGATAATAGGCATAAATCCTGCCATTTCATTGGTCAATTGAGCTATATACAGTGATAATAAATTGAGCTTGACGAAAGTGAGATATTTACTGTGTGGTAATTTTGAGTATTTCCCTAAATCATCGTACCCACGATGAGGGGGAACTGTTCCTCTGGGGGGTGATTTATACCAAACTTTTTTCAGCAGCAGTTTTGAAGTTTGGTGGTGTGAGTTTTATCAATTGAAGTTAGCTGAACATGAAAAACTTTTCGATAACGTCATGCCATATCGGAACAGAAAAGATATCTTTTATAAAATTGACAGATTAAGTAGGAAACATGTTCCCCATTATATTGCAGGTATTTGATTTGGACTGCAAATTTCATATTTCTAAGAATTTTTTTAACACTGTATAAACCATTCTGGGACACCCTGTAAAAAATTATATATATTTTTTGCATTTTTTTTTCGGTGCTTCTGATTTGGTCTATTCATAGGGTAACGTAATGATTATATCTTTTGTATATGTGTTTTATAATAAATAATTGATATGTCATATCTTCCATCATTCCATACTATACAAAGTACCATTTATAAGCAATAGAAAGAATATATATTTTGTATGAATCGTGTATTTTGAATATTATAAACATTTTTACTGGTTGTTCGAGAATTCTTTAAGAATTTGGAAATAAACAATGTTTTACTACATGCACCTTAAATCAGATATCTTTAATTAGTTGTGTATTTGTTCTTTTGTTCATTTGTTTGTTTGGTTTTGGGTTTTTGTGGGGTGAGGTTCTGTTGGTTTTTTTTGGTTTTTTTGTGTGTGTTGTTTGTTTGTTTATGTTTTGTTTTGTTTTGTTTTGTTTTGTTTTGTTTTGTTTTGTTTTGTTTTGTTTGGTTTTGTTTTGTTTTGTTTTGTTTTGTTTTGTTTTGTTTTGTTTTGTTTTGTTTTGTTTTGCTTGTTTGGGGTGTTATTTTTTGGGGGGTATTTGGTTTTGTGTGTGTATTTTTATGGGGTTTTTTTTATTGTTAGTGCATGGCACATGCTTAACCATAATATGCCAGTCTTCACAAACATTACACAAATTTGATCCATATTTTTAAACCATATTTAACCATTTTAGCAACAATATGGCAAAACTGTCCATGGATACTTGGCATACATTTCTATGTCACAGGTGTTATGTGACTGAAAGGTGCTGGATTATTTTTTACTTGACAAACCTCTAAAGTAAAGTTAAAACAAAATCATTTCTATTTGATTTATGATTGCAATATTTATATATTTATTTATTGGAACAGTGGTGTCAGTCTTCTTGACTGATGCGTCCTTAAACGTATTACACAACGATATAAAAATAAAAAGGTGAATATATATATATATATATATGCAGCGATGGAAATACCCACATGACTTTCCACCCGGGATTGACTAGGTAGGAACTACACACTTTGTGGACTTTTTAAGCCTAACTTTTACAAAAGGAAATAAATCAGTTGAAAAAGTAGTCCTAGTGGGAATCGATCCATGGACCTCTGAATTGTAAGGCACATAACTCGGTCACTAGACTAGCGAGGGGTGAACTGGCCAAGACATGATTTTAATCCCTCTTATAATTATTAAGGAATAAAGCAATACTACTATTATGATCAGTACACACAATATTATTAATAGAGCTGCGACACACATGATCATCAACCCCGGGTTGACAGTCATGTAGGTATTTCCATTACTGCATAAAGATATATACCCAACAAAATTTGAAGTTCCCCCCTAGCATATACTAGAATATTTCCATATATATTTGTCAGCTAGAAAGATACACCCAATTGTTAGGCACATTTTGTTGGCCTTGAGACAATGCAATGATAAGAAACTGCCATTTACCAATTTGTATACAGAAAAAAAAGTGGCACTAAATCTCACTGGCTATGGCTGGTTTTGTCAATAAATTAACAGACATTTTCTTGGTGGATTTTCATGCAGAGACATGGGAATCTACCGAACAATTATGTGTGGCATCATTTTAAGAAAATCAATAAGCAGATCATAATCTTGTGCACCAAGACACGGTAGCATAATGACACATAATACACAAAGAAAGATCAATTTGTTCAGGTACTGGTTCAAATCCTGCTAAAGAAATTGTAACACATAATCAGACCATTTTGCCATGTCACACAGACTTGAGCCAAATTGCCATGTCACTCATAATCGGACCAAATTGCCATGTCACTCATAATCGGACCAAATTGCCATGTCACTCATAATCGGACCAAATTGCCATGTCACTCATAATCGGACCAAATTGCCATGTCACTCATAATCGGACCAAATTGCCATGTCACTCATAATCGGACCAAATTGCCATGTCACTCATAATCGGACCAAATTGCCATGTCACTCATAATCGGACCAAATTGCCATGTCACTCATAATCGGACCAAATTGCCATGTCACTCATAATCAGACAAACTTGCCACACATAATTGTTTGGTTGATTCCCATGTCTGTGCACGAAAATCCACCAAGAAAATGTCTGTTAATTTATAGACAAAACCAGCCATAGCTAGTGAGATTTAGGGCCACTTTTTTCTGTATTAAATTGGTAAATGGCTACAAATTCTTATCGTTGCATTGTCTCAAGGCCAACACATTTGATTGGGTGCATCTTTCTAGCTGACAATTATTTAAATCCATCAAATATATTTGGAAATATTCTAATATATGCTGAGGGAACTTACATATTTTGTTGGGTGTATATATAGATACAAACATAATATCATAGAATCATTCACATTTTTTAAATATGATTTTTTACCTCCAAAATCGTGAACATCACATTTTTGGTAAAAAATCACATTTTCTGGCCCCTTTTTGGTCTATAATTCAAAAACTAAATAAGATATTAAAAAAAATAATACTCCTAGGGAATTTTATTAGGATTATGATAAAACTAGTATGACTAAATTTGAAGAAGAAAAAATATTTTGAGTTATCTTGCCCGAACCTAAAATGGGTAAAAAACATGTTTTTTTCTTCAATATGGTCCTTTTCATGTTCATGGTTGGATTCATTGAACCCTTTCCTTCAAGAAAATACTTTTATATAGATTAAATGAATAATGAAGAACTTACGGCAGTTTTACGGAGGCTGTACCTTAGAGTCCACACCCCGCTTAACATATTTTGATATCAGAAGAAACCCCATATTATTCCCATTATTTATGTTTGGCACAAGATATGTTCCATTTAGACGATTTAGGCCAAAATGCAGTGTATTACTTGCCAACAGTGTTTAACCACCCGGTCAGTTTGTGTACTACTCTATGGGCAAATTTCATGTCACCTTGTGCTTTTAAAATAAGAACCATTGGAGTTATGCAACTCAAACTTTGGAATATGACTATTTTAAGGGTGACCCTCAATGTTGACTAGAAAACATCAATTTGAAAATCGGGCCAGCAATCGGAACACTACCTTTAAATCAATCAATGCCACCATGTGAAGTTTCATGGCAAAATATGTTGCATTCACTTTTTCTTCTACTAACTATTGGCAAATAATTTCTATGGTAATATAATATTATAGTGTACCCTTAGAATTTTAAAGTTAGTGCAAACTTGAAAGTTCTTATTATAAGATTGTAAGATTATTAATATTAATGGCCAAATCTAAACAAGAATGTGGATGATGGCCATTGCCCATTTTGCAATGTAACTTTCCATTTTTGTGTATTTAATGTGGACATTTGTATGTGTTTTTATACGGCTGTAAAAGCCAAGATAAAATTTAAAAAGAAAATATTTATAGCACAAATATAAGACTAGTCATTTTGTGAGTCAATATCAGTTTCTGATATTTGTATCCATTTGTTACCATTTTTAATAAGTATTTTAGGCCTTTCTTTCATTAATAACTTAAACCTGCCCCTACATGTACTTCCTTTGGTCGGAGTGGGGGTATAAATCCATTGCAGATCATTATTTTAATTTCAAGATGACCAGATAATTGACGCGATAATTTCAACATAATGATGACGAGATAAATGACGAGATGGCAAGATAATTTCAAGATGACGTGATAAATGACTAGATAATTGCAACAGAATTTCAAGATGAAGTGATTATTGACTAAAGAATTGCGACAGAAGTTACAGATGACGTGATAATTGACAAGATGACGAGATAATTTACAGATGACATGATTATTGACTACATAATTGTGACATAATTACAGATGAAATGATTACAGATGACGTGATTATTGACTAGATGATTGCGACATAATTTACAGATGACGTGACTATTGACGAGTTGACGACTTTTTGCGAGGTATTCCGGCTGAGTCTGTATCATGATATAGGCCTAATGCAGCTTGTATGCTACGTTGCCGCGCCATCTTGATTAGCACTCATGAACGGTAACTCATGAACTCCGAGTACAGTCAGTAGTAGTTAAGGACCAGGTTTGGAAGTTATGTACGTTCTGTGCTTAGCAAGTCTATCAGAGTAAATTGCTATCTTCAGTTGATACCAATTTTATCAGAATAAGTTGCTATCTATGCTTAAGGATGCTTGAAGATAGCAATTTACTCTGATAGACTTGCTATCTATACTGAAGATATAGCAACTTACCCTGATAGACTTGCTATCTACTGAAGATAGCAACTTACTCTGATAGACTTGTTATCTACTGGTGATAGCAACTTACTCTGATAGACTTGTTACTGAAGATAGCAATTTACTCTGATAGACTTGCTATCTACTGAAGATAGCAACTTACTCTGATAGACTTGCTATCTACTGAAGATAGCAACTTACTCTGATAGACTTGCTATCTACTGAAGATAGCAACTTTGCCTGATGACTTGTTATCTACTGAAGATAGCAACATACACTGATAGACTTGCTATCTACTGAAGATAGCAACTTAATCTGATATACTTGCTATCTACTGAATATAGCAACTTACTCTGATATACTTGCTATCTACTGAAGATAGCAACTTACCCTGATAAACTTTCTTTCTACTGAAGATGGCAACTTACTCTGATAGACTTGTTATAGTACTGGTGATAGCAATTTACTCTGATAGACTTGTTATCTACTGAAGATAGCAACTTACTCTGATAGACTTGCTATCTACTGAAGATAGCAACTTAGCCTGATAGACTTGTTATCTACTGAAGATAGCAACTTACTCTGATAGACTTGCTATCTACTGAAGATAGCAACTTAGCCTAATAGACTTGTTATCTACTGAAGATAGCAACTTACTCTGATATACTTGCTATCTACTGAAGATAGCAACTTAGCCTGATAGACTTGCTATCTACTGAAAATAGCAACATACTCTGATAGACTTGCTATCTACTGCAGATAGCAACTTACCCTGATAGACTTGCTATCTACTGAAGATAGCAACTTACTCTGAGAGACTTGTTATCTACACTGTTAGAAATTACTGTAAAATTTACAGTCAAATACTGTAAAATAGGTTAAAAAGTGACAGTATTTGGCTGTAATTTGGAATACTGTATTTATTATGTTCCATTTTCCAGGCCTATTATGACTAAATTTAAAACTGCAGGTCTTAGCATATCAACATCATAATACACTATTATGAATTGTACGATTAAGTACTCAATTTTACAATAAAAAAAACCTGTACATTTTACGGTCAAAAGCTGGTAGCAAGGATGCCAACTTTTGACCGTAAAATACAACTTTTACAAGTTTTTCCTGTATATGTGTACAACAAACTGTAAATTTTACAGTAAATGTAAATGTTACAGTTACGCAACGTAAAAAAGACTAGGTCTACTTTGGTGGACAGGCTTACTAAGTTTGGGCGGTCGCCAGTGCTTTTTTATTCTCTACACATGCCCAAGCTGAACTTACTGAACTTACTGAAGTGCCACACTCTTCATCTTGGCTGCAAGTGCAAACCATAGATTAGTTGTAGTGTGGCAAGGGTGAGGGGGCTATTCGCCCTTAGTAACCCAAATGTGACTTGATATTTGTTTTGAAGGTGTTGATTGTGGGTGCGCTTACAGCTGATTCAGGCAGGTTGTTCCAGTCTTGGATGACTCTTTGGCTGAAGGTGTATTTTCTGGCGTCTACCCTCATATGTTGTTTTTGGAGCTTGTAGGAATGACCTCTGAGTTGTTGTTTTATACTGAAATAGATCTGATGAGTTTATGTTTTCGATGCCATTGAAGATTCGGTAAACTTGGATTAGGTCTGCTCTCCTTGCTCTGTCCGCTAGGGTCATGAGGTTTAGTTTCTTTAGTCTCTCTTCATATGGCATGTGTTTTAGTTCTGGTATTATTTTTGATGTCCTCCGTTGAACTCCCTCCAGCAGTTTTATGTCCTTGGATAGATGTGGCCTCCATACTTGGATACAGTAGGCCTAATCTACATGGGGTCTGATGAGAGATTTGTAGAGTAGCATAACAATATCCCGGCTTTTGTATTTGAACGCTCGCTTGATCATCCCTAGGGTTTGATTGGCCTTTTTTGTTGCTTCTGCACATTGTTTGGAAACTTTCAGGTCGTCTTGTATCCATACTCCAAGATCTTTTTCCTCTTTGGTGTTGTTCAATGCTTTGCTGTCCATCTGGTATACATGGCGAGGGTTGTTGTGGCCTATGTGCATGACTGAGCATTTAGTGACGTTGAAGGTCATTTTCCATTTTGTGGACCAGTCGATTAGTTTGTTGAGGTCGTCTTGAAGTGCGTCTATGTCTTGGTCTGTTGGTACCGGTCTTGATAGCTTTGTGTCATCTGCAAATTTGCTTATCTTTGAGTCTATGCCATCTTCTAAGTCGTTCATGAAGACTAGGAAACATAGGGGTCCTAGTACCGATCCTTGCACAACTGAACTTTGGACTAGACTTTCTTCTGATTTAGCTCCTTGTACTACAACTCTCTGGGTTCTGTCTGCCAGCCATGCTTGGATCCATTTCACTACTTTTCCATCTATTCCATGTGCCCGCAGTTTTTCAATGAGTCTTCGGTGAGGGACCTTGTCAAAAGCTTTGGCCAGATCTAGGTACATGACATCTACTGGTGTGTCCTCAGCCGTATACTTTGTCAGCATATCCATGTGGAGTAGTAGATTGGTTGTGCATGATCTTCCTTTCAGGAACCCATGCTGTGTCTCTCTGATGAGTTGATATGTCTCCAGATGGTCAGTGATATGGTCACGAATTATTTTTTCAAGAGTCTTGCAAATAACAGATGTCAGGCTGATCGGTCGATAATTTCCAGCTTGTGACCTTGATCCTTTTTTAAAGATCGGTGTGACATTTGCTGTTTTCCAAATGTTTGGTACCTGGCCTTCTTGGAGTGACTTGTTGAAGATCAGTGCTAGTGGTTCAGCAAGTTCTTTAGCTAGTTCGTTCAGTAACTTGGGTGACATATCGTCTGGACCTGCAGCTTTTGAAGGGTTGAGCTCTTGGAGATATTTTTCGACCTCTTCTGTAGTGACAACGATGTTGGTAAGTTTCAGGTCATCCTTATAGTTGAACATTATCTTGGCTGGTGGTGATTCTCCTATCTCTTCGGTAAACACTGAGGTGAAGAATTTGTTTAGTTCCTCTGCTGTGTCTTTCCCTGGAGGGTTGATTTCGCCAGCCTCGTTTTTCAGTGGTCCTACGGTGTCTTTTACTTTCCTCTTTGATCTTGTATACGCATAGAATCCCTTTGTGTTTTGCTTGATGTCATCTGCTAACTTTTTCTCAAAGTTAAATTTAGCGGCCCGGATCTTCTTTTTGGCAGCTTTCTCACGTGATCTATAACGCTGGAGATCCTCTTCACTACTGGATATTTTGTACATTTTCCATGCTTTCTTCTTTCTTCGTATTGATTTCATGGTTGCTCTAGTCATCCACTTCTGTTTGGACTGGGTTGTTTTCTTTTTCATTGGTACATGTTCTTCCACTAGGGAGTTTAATTTGTCATGTAGTAGATCCCAAGCTTGTTGTGTGTCACAGGTCGAAAGATTTTCTTTCCAGTTTGTGTGTTGCAGACTCTCTTTCATAGCAGGGTAGTCACCTCTGTTGTAATTTCTTGAGTAGGTTGATGGTTCAATTTCTACACTGCATATTAGTTTGTAGCTGATGATATGGTTCACTTGTGCCTAGTTTGTCCAGTACCTGTAGTTCCTCGATCATGTTTGGGTCTGATGTCATCACAAGGTCTAGGATAGATATTTGTCGCGTTGGTTTTTTGACATGCTGCGTCCACAGATTATCCATAACTACTTCAAGGAATTTGTCTCCTTGTGCCGTTGACGATTGGAGCAATTCCCAGTTTATTTCTCTGAAATTGAAGTCGCCCATCACCAGAGTAGCCGTTTCTTCACCTGCTTTTTCTAAGTCGCGGTACATTTTGCAGATATCTTCGTCTGTCGTTGCTTGAGTTTTGTATAGGCCTACTACTCCTATCAGGATTTTGTCGCTATCAGATTTTTTTGTCGCATGTTGGTTGTTGTCACGTTTGGCATTGTCCCGTTTGGCTTTGTCACGTTTGGCACTGTTCGTCTCATATTGGTTTTGGTCATAATTGGCATTGTTTCTCATACTCGTTGGTTGTGTTTTGTTCTGTATTAACTCCCCAAATATGTATATTTTCAAGTGTTTTATTGAATTATTTTTTGCAGTATATACTGTAAATTATACGGTAAAAAGTTGGCATCCCTGCTGCCAGCTTTTGACCGTAAAATTTACAGGGTTTTTCTAACAGTGTACTGAAGATAGCAACTTACTCATCTGTAAATTATCTCGCAATTATCTATACTATGTCAATAATCACGTTATCTGTAAATTATGTCGCAATTATCTAGTCAATCACTTCATCTTGAAATTATGTCGCAATTATCTAGTCATTTATCATGTCATCTTGAAAGTATCTCGTCATCTCGTCATTTATCTCGTCATCTGGAAATTATGTTGAAATTATCTCGTCAATTATCTGGTCATCTTGAAATTATGTTGCAATTATATCTAGTCATTTATCTCGTTCGTCATGTTATCATCTGGCTTAACTCGTCATGACCCTTCACCGTAGAGTTACAGAGCATACGTTTCCTAATTACTTTAAAATCATGTTTTTTAAAATAGGCCTAGAGTCCGCGCGGACAGTTTATTTTCACTCTAAAAAACACGATTTTGAAGTAATTAGGAATCGTATTCATGATTTATAATCAGAAACGGTAAATCTGCAAGAAATTCTACTTTCTTAAAAAAGCCATGGATAGAGGGCGCCCCCTGGAAAAGATCACATAATATGCCTTTAAGACTCAACAAGAACCCTCAGCTATTAAACAAAATCAAAAGAACCCTCTCAAGCCATCGACCAAAGACCCCGGTTCGTTTTTAAACAACCCAAAACCTCAATGAATATCCCACAGAAATCGTACGCTTTACCGGTAGTGCCCAAAATGAAATGACAAACTTTATGTAGGCCTATATTTCAAAGAAAGAGTCGGTTATGCCCCCCGATCACAGGCCTGCTCTATCCCCCTCATCCCCACCCCCAAATTAAAGACGCTAAGTTACGCACTGCTCCTCTATCACTAAAAGACCATAACGTAAAGCTATAATAACATCAAAGCTCCTAATTTATAGAAAAACGGTAAAATACAGACGCCAAATTAAAAATACACTCGTCTATGAAACAAATGCCCCAAAATTGAAACAAAAACCTAATTTTATAAGACGAAACAGTGGCGTAACTATAGAGGGGGCAGAGCCATGCCCCCCTCCCCCATGAAATGACAAACTCTATATTAACAAAAAGTAGTCGGTTATCCCCCACCCCCTGATCACAGGCCTGTCCCCTTGATCCCCCCCCCAAATTCAAGACTTTACGCCACTGTGTATAGCTTTTTATATTTGGGGGGGGGGGGGGGGGGGGATGAAAGTGAACGACAAGGCTGTCAACCTTTTGAGTTGCATGCCGCCAAGTCAGAAATGTGATAGTGGTGGTGTAGTTTTGACGTGGCGTCCCCCAAAACCGGCTCAAAAACATGAGCTCGAAAACCGACAGTGACGACTCGAATATTGGCGAGATGAAAGATGACAAGATGGAAAAAAGCAACCCTAATTTATAATACAAAGACTGCCTCATTTGTGAAACAAAGACCCCTCAACTAAAACCAAAAATGTATTACACAACAAAGACTGTTTAAATATAATATTGTGAAAGTAAACAACCCTACCTGAATCTGAATCTGAAGATATTCTTGGCAGACCTTATTAATAAGGTATCGCACCAAGCTTTGTAATCTACTATGATTATTATTAAGGTGGCAAACAAAGACTCCGAAAAACTGAAAGAGCCCCATACATCCCACAAATCCACGCAGTTTAAAGGCCTGCCAACCGCCCCCACCCTTTCCTCTCCCCCTCGGGTGTACCAAACGTTCTCCCGAAAGATTTGTCACTATAAAATGGATTCAAATTATTAGGCTATATCCTACACTTGTGTCATTTGTCTTTGATTGTGTCGTCACAAAGGCAAGACATGCGTTGTGAAAGATGCGCCTGATGCGCCCCGATGATGCGTTGCTACGCTTCGCTGAAGAAAATGTTGTCATGCAAATAAATATATATGCGCATGTGCAATATAGCTTTTCTGATTGGTTAGAAGTTCGTCATCGTTGAATGAAACCACCTCTGATTGGCCATTAAAGTTCATGGAATAAATGCGTCCACTGATTGGTCAAAAGTCGCTATGGTTACATACATGTATAAATACTCCGGCGCAAACGAATTTTCCGCATTCGACTGTTTGCCACTGACATCGCAAGTGTGAAAACAGCGTGAAGAATTTCTTCTCCCTTTTCTTTGAATTTGACCGTCAAAGAGTTAACCAACCTCCGCCAAAATGGTAAGTAGCAACGTAATGAGCCAAATAATTTTAGCGTATGATTAAAACTATTTAATGTCGTAATAAACTAATTTTATGGGCTGAACCTGAAGTGAAAAGTGAAATGAAATAATGGAAACGAATCGAATGGCGCAGAGCCAAAGTTAAAACGGGAGCCCTGACCTGAGCTGAGATGAGTCAAATAATGAATTTAGGCTATAATTTCGCCATGAACTATAGGTAATAGGCTTAATAGACCGAGCCCTGGCCTGTCCAACACTTTTGTTATGTGTGTTTGTTTGTGTGTTTAGCCGGTCGGTCCGCATCCCGCATCATGACATTTATTTAGCTGGCCTAGCCTACAGTAGTAGGCTACACGCCCACACGGTCACTCATGAGTCATGTTATGTTATTGTTGATGCTTTTTCTTAACATGTTTGTTTTTACAAATGTATTTGGCATAAGGTGTTAACTGATGCTGATTTTCGAGTAGCCTAAGGGCGCGTTCCCACTGTGGCTGTTTGATACCAGGACGTGGACTCGATGCTACATCGAACCTACTTCCAAGCCTAGTGGGAACGCGCAATAAGGGGGTTCGACCCTACATCAACGATGTAGGGTCGAAACCTACTCGAAGAGGTAGTCTCGCACCTAGGACGTGGTATCAAAATCGCTAGTGAGAACGCGTTTTACTTATCGTATGTGGACTCGTACCACTTGTTCCACAATAACAAGCGTGTTGCGCTGCGTCAGACTACGCCGCCGTCCGCCGCGCGCTTCAAAATGCAATTTCACGTGGCCAAATGTCATGCACGCGTGGTATTTACGCAGTAAGTACGCACGGCGCACTCGCTTAAACTTGTAAACAAGTAACATCCGGGTAAGTGGACTCGATACCACATCGGTATTTTGATGTATTTTATCCTACAATGAGAACGCAACATCACTGTTATGCATGTAGACTCGCACCTAGGTATGAGTCCACATTCGCACAGTGAGAACACGCCCTAAGCGATGCTGATTTTCGAGTAGGCTAGGGTAGATGCCAGATGGGTATAGCTTGGCCCTAGCTAGGTCGCCCCAGTCATCCGGGTACTTCATGATGACTTTTGTACCATTCGTTGGCGTTTTCCGTTGACAACGTCACTCATGATAGGCCTAGGCCTACCTGATGTTTTAACTATTGTCGATTTATAGCCTAAGCCCAGCTGCCCTAGGCCTACAGGCTACAGCGTCATGATCCGAGCACTCGCGATTATATAACAAGACAACAAGGTTGACATATATGGTCAGGTTGAGCATGTCCTTGCATGCAGTGCGTTCCAAAACAGTCGCAACGCAGTACAAAGATGATCGCGTCCGAAATTATCACGCGAATGGTTGTGTGCGCTTCACGTTCACGCAATGTCAGATGTACGCGATACGCTGCTTAGGCCTATAAGTATAATCAAAACAAAGATTTGTCGATCACAGCATCTCAGATTCCTCAGCATCCCATGCACCTGGTGCGTACTTGACAGCTGTTGCGTACCACAGCATTCGCGTAGAGCAAGGGCATAGTGAACTGGAAGATGTGACATACTTGTTGTAAACATGTTGGTAATTGACCAATCGCGACCCTAGTCAAAGGTCAAGACGCAGCGCCGCGTGATTGGACCATATAAAGGTCATGTTTTTTCATGTTGTACTGGTAACTGGGCATCCCAGCATGCACAGCGCGAGCGTTGTTTTGGAATGCAGTGCATCGCAAGACTGCGTTCAACTTTTGGATGAACGCGAGCACTCGGATCATGACGCTGTGATCGACAATTCTTTGTTTTGATTATAGGCTAGGGGCCTAGTTGTGTTCGTTCACTTATTAATTTACCTATCTAGGTCCGTATGCACAAAAGAGTTAGACTGGGTCTAAAGTTAGACCTGGTCTAAGTGCAATTTATTCATGCCTCAAAATCTGTTTTCCTCTGCATTTTCATGAGATATTTTGCGAATGACGCCGTTACGCATGATACGCACCAGTCCCATTGGGCGCTGGTTATTGTTTTGATTATTATATAGGCCTAGGCCTACCTATCACTCAGTTTTACGCTCTAGGCTACTCACCCATACCCAAGCCAAGGCAGTTGCGTAGCTAGGTTATATTCATATTGGGGGGGGGGTGAGAAAATCAGTTTTACTATTCTGGAACGCACTGCATGCAAGGACACGCTTAATCTTTGTAATGATCGCGAGCGCTCAGATCATGACACTGTGATCGACAACTTTTTGTTTTGATTAGGCTAATGAAATATGATTCCCAGTTTCCCGTTTCATATTTTTAAAAGAGTGGGTAGGTGTCTATTTCATTATTCATTATTCATTATTTCACTCAATTTCATTGTTGCATCTGAAAGGGGTGTTAACTACTATAATCAAAACAAAGAATTCTCGATCAAAACATTTATTCCAGTCACGCCAGCGTCCATCCGAATTCTGAACGCAGTGTGATGAGCCCTTGACAACCATGCCACAACGCGTTCAGGGGGGCGTAGGCCTACTTACATAATTGTCCAATCACGCAGCGTGGTGTCTTGTTGATTTGGGCCGCGATTGGTCAATTACCTTTTGTTTACAAGAACGTCACGCCTTCAGGTTTTACTGCGCCCTTGCCGTCGCAATTGACGCGCTCACGCACAGTATGCCCCAGACGCTGGGACACTGAGGAATCGTATACGATTTGATCGAGAATTCTTTGTTTTGATTATAACTACCTATTGATTTGTATATCTTACACCTTAATTAACACTTTAACACTTTGAAAAACAATTAAGGAAGCATTTGTAGATGTGTTATTGAAAATGTCAACAAATCTGTCTGAAATATTGCAACGTCAATTACGTCTGAAATCTGAGTAGGTAATGCAAACAATTTCATTATCAACCATATACCATGACACCACTGCCATAAAAAAATCCCTTAAAATCAACAGGAAGATATGCCTGGTATTTTGAGCCACTAAAAGTTTTGATTTTTATTCAAGTTTGTCAGAAAATGTAATTTTGCACAAAATAATGAAAGTTTTGGTAAAACTGAAAAGTTGGGTCGGTAGGGAAACTGGGAATCATATTTCATTAGCCTTAAATAGTACTTGTTTTCAGCCCTCAAATTAAGAAATGAAAAGGGCATGGCAATTTGAAAGGAGCACAAGGCAATTATGTACTTTTCAATGAAGTAAAAACATCCAGAAGTTGAGGGCATCGAGGCAACTAGGTGGGGCACTGACGGCAGTTGCCTTCGGTTAGTTTGAGGGCTGCTTGTTTTGCACATAGGCCTACAGGTTGATCGATTTTGATAACCGCTTTCAATCATTTTTGTGATAAATTATTCACTGTTTGAAACCTGATCTTTCTTATATCTTGTAGCGTGAATGCATCTCTATCCATGTTGGACAAGCCGGAGTGCAGATTGGCAATGCCTGCTGGGAGTTGTACTGCCTTGAGCATGGCATCCAGCCTGATGGTCAGATGCCTAGTGACAAGACCATTGGAGGAGGTGACGATTCCTTCAACACTTTCTTCAGTGAAACTGGCGCTGGAAAACATGTCCCAAGAGCAGTCTTTGTAGACTTGGAACCAACAGTTGTAGGTGAGCATATTATTAAGTCTATCGATTTTCTGATAATTTCTTTGTACAAAATATAATGGATGCAAACAATTCTTAATCAATTTGACACATGCATACTTGTGCATGTTTCAATTACCAATCCCCTGCTGTAAGGAGGCTCACCATTTTACCATTCTCACCATTTCCTAAACTAGTAATAGTAATAAGGGCAGTGTCAACCCGGCACTTGTTTCAAAAATTAAATTTCATATTTCTCTATTAGTATTATTTTATACTTTTATATGTATTCTATCATTACCATCATAAGTTACTAAGGCCAAATTAAATTAATTGTTTGTCTCAAAGCTCCTCTCCTGTTGTAAAACTAATGCGGAATGCAGGTTTTTTTTTCGTTTTTTTTAAATATGAAATATTGAAATCCTTGTAAAAGTGAACTTTTGTATTTAAGATGATGTGATCAATGAAAAATCGATGAAATTGTGGATTTTTTTTCTTTTTTGAAAAAAAAGAAAAGAAAAAGTGTTTTTCAGATTTTTGTTTTTCTAATGCGCATCAATAAACTAACGCGCGCATGGTTATTTGGCGGGAAATTAAGCGGAGTTCCGCGCTTTTCAAATGCTGCGACAGCTGTTCGATCATTGTGTCGCGCGCTGCATCTTCCTGTGCGTAATACTAGACGCGCTGCTTAATATCCGCGACGTAGACGCGAAAAACAAAAGAGCGCAAAACAATGTCTAAAAATGTAAACAACGGCCAAGCTTACGATCATTTAAATTTCAGTTTTCTTCCAATTTCTTCACATTGTGACAATATAAATTGAATCTGATAGTTTATTTTGATTGTTCATAAATAGTATACTCGCCTTTTAGGTCACACACCCGTGTATTCTGAGAACATTTAGCTTTAAATGGTGGAAAATGTCAATATTTTTACTAAATCGATGTTTTCTAGAAGTTCAAATTTGAAGGAATTTTTCGAATTGTCAGACAACATAACTAAAAAAATATCAAACTATCAGGTAAGCTTTTACTACCATTGTGTAGAGGACTTTCAGCGCTAGGAGTCAATTTTTAATTTTTTACGATTTTGGATTTTAAACTCGAGATATGCATCCATTTCTAGCGTATGCACAAAAACACGACTTTTACACTTTTCCGATGTTTTTAGCAATATTTCCAAAATTAAGCCTTATTTTGGAAAAAGAAAAAATTGTTTCCTAGACAAAATTGTCTTGTTTACAAAAATGTATATTAGAACAAATTACCATTTTTTATTTTAAAGTTATGCTGTCTGAAAAATTTGGGGTAACAAAATCGCTTTTTGGTTCATTTCTCAAAATTTAGTTTATTTGGTATCACATTGATATCACCATTGGATTCCTTATCAAATTTCCTTTCTATAAATGTATACTTTTATGTACTTTTATTCAATATTCTCAAACTTGGAAGCAAAAGTTGATCATCAAAATAATGGTTGACACTTCCCTTAAATGACCTACTCATGTATATTAGCAAAACATAGTTGGTTATGCCCCCTGATCACAGGCCTGTCCCCCTCCGCCGAAATAAAGATCCTATAATCAAAACAAAGAATTCTCGATCAAAACGTTTATTCCAGTCACGCCAGCATTCATCCAAATTTTGAATGCAGCATGATGAGATGAGCCCTTAACAACCACGCCACAACGCGATCGTACGTGACATGAATAAACATGAACTTACATATTGTCCAATCACACTGAGTGGGGTCTGTTGATTAGGGCCGCGATTGGTCAATTACCTATTTGTTTACAAGTACGTCACATCTTCTGGTTTTACTGCGCCCTTGCCATCCCGATTGACGCGGTCACGCACGATACGCCCCAGTCGCATGGGACACTGAGGAATCGTATACGATGTGATCTAGAATTCTTTGTTTTGATTATAATTGGGATTTTTTTTTAGTGCGTCTTTCTCACGTAACGTGTGTCACCGATTTCTTTTCTCACATTAACATGAGCTGATATTTCATTGTGTAAGCATGAGGACCTATAGCCTTAGTCTTGGGTATTACAATTCAAAAGATGAAAACTTCATTCAAATTACTCTTACAGAGTGGATAATAAAGAATGGCATGCTAAAATGTAACGCGTGTTATCGTGGAATCCAGGGGCGGACTGGGACCTGAAAGCGGCCGTGGCAAAATTATTAAAGCGGCCCTTTTTGACCATGTCAGGCAGTAGTAAATTTTCGTAAAAGGTTGCCCCAATTTTTTTCCAAGTCAGTCACCTCGTGAATTTCACGTAAGTGGGGGGGGGGGGGGGGGGGGTAGGCTCAAAAAAATTCGCACTGTCAAAACATTTCGCACGGTCACATAATTTCGCACACTTACAAATTTTCGCACGGTCACAAAATTTCGCACAGTCACAAAATTTTGCACTGCCACAAAATTTGAGTAACCGGCCCTGAGAGGCCCAAAACCAAGCGGCCCATGTGGCGATCGCCACAACGCCACAGTGGCCAGTCCGCCCCTGGTGGAATCGCCCTTATATGTTTCGAAAGTTGTTCCTGTAGAATTTTGTTACTGGTATTAATAATAACCAACAATGTTATCATTCTTTCAGACGAGGTGCGCACTGGAACATACCGCCAATTGTTTCACCCAGAGCAGCTGATCACAGGCAAAGAAGATGCTGCCAACAACTATGCACGTGGCCACTATACCATTGGTAAAGAAATTGTTGATTTGGTACTGGATAGAATTAGAAAACTGGTAAGTAAGTGTTCAGCACCCGAAATCTTCAATTTTGAATGACAATGTGTTGGTTGCCGGCAGGCACATAACCAGCAATTTATTTGGGGCGTCGCTCGTGCAAACAATTGATATTTTTATGCATTTTTGTTGAAAAAGGGTCCACTTTTTCGCAAGGTTTGGTCCAATTCAAACTGCAGAGAGAGCAGAGCGTCTATGGTCGTCAGTCGTCACAAGGGTTCTAGCAACGGCAGGCGGCACCGGGGGGCCCACCCGGCACTAGCAATTAGCGCTAGGCACTCGCAGTCAATGAAAGCCCTAGCTCCCACCCAGCACTTATTCACCAAAAACTTGCAGTAAATAAGCTTAACAATTGAGTATTTTTATGGTATTTCCCCGTTTTGATCACATAATACATAGGCCCCTGGACCCCCAGCCGGGGAAATTTAAGCGCGGCTAAAATTGCTCTAGCTAGAACCCTGGTCGTCACATTGCACCCCATCATGTCCCATGATGTCTAACGCTGTGTGTGTGGCAGTTTTTGAAACTGTTTGTTTTTCAGTCATCACATTGAACACCTTTGCAGGGACCGAGTGTAAATAATGAATGGGTGGCAAAGTATTCACATTAAGGGCAGTGTCAACCCGGCACTTGTTTCAAAAATTGAATTTCATATTTCTCTATTATTTTATACTTGTATATGTATTCTATCATTACCATCATAAGTTACTTATCGGAAGCTATTATTTCCCGTTCTTTTGGGTGATTTTAAATTGTTGTTTTGGTAAGTTTGAGTCAGGAAAAGGCGCATAGTTATTTGGCGGGAATTTAAGCGGAGTTCCGCACTTTTCAAATGCTGCGACAGCTGTTCGATTATTGCGTCGCGCGCTGAAACTTCCCGCGCGTAATACTAGACGCGCCGCTTAATATCCGCGACGTAGACGCGAAAAACAAAAGAGCGCAAAACAATGTCTAAAATGTAAACAAAGGCCAATCTTACGATCATTTAAATTTCTGTTTTCTTCCAATTTCTTCACATTGTGACAATATAAATTGAATCTGATAGTTTATTATGATTGTTCATAATAGTATACTCGCTTTTTAGGTCACACGCCCGTGTGTTCCGTGAACATTTAGCTTTAAATGGTGGAAAATGTCAATATTTTTACTAAATCGATGTTTTCTAGAAGTTCAAATTTGAAGGAATTTTACGAATTTTCAGACAACATAACTAAAAATATATCAAACTATCAGGTAAGCTTTTACTACCATTGTGTAGAGGACTTTCAGCGCTAGGAGGCAATTTTTTATTTTTTCGATTATGGATTTTAAACTCGAGATATGCATCCATTTCTAGCGAAATGTACGCAAAAGAACACGACTTTTACACTTTTCCGATGTTTTTAGCAATATTTCCAAAACCAAGCTTTATTTTGGAAAAAGAAAAAATTGCCTCCTAGACAAAATTGTTTTGTTTACAAAAACGTATATTAGAACAAATTACCATTTTTTATTTTATAGTTATGCTGTCTGAAAAATTTGGGGTAAAAAAATGGCTTTTTGGTTCATTTCTCAAAATTTAGTTTATTTGGTATCACATTGATATCACCATCGGCTTCCTTATCAAATTTCCTTTCTAAAAATGTATACTTTTATGTACTTTTATTCAATATTCTCAAACTTAGAAGCAAAAGTTGATCATCAAAATAATAGGGTTGACACTTCCCTTAACATTATGTTTCCTTGTACTACATGTATAAAACATTTGCATAAAAAGTCAATTTGTACAATTTACAAGTGTGGATGTTTCCAAATAGTCAACAATGATTTCTTTAATGATGATGTGGTACAAAACTTTTCATTCTCTTTCTATTTGCAATTTATACAGGCTGATCAATGCACAGGTCTTCAAGGTTTCCTGATCTTTCACAGTTTTGGTGGTGGCACTGGCTCAGGATTTGCATCCCTCCTGATGGAACGCCTCTCCGTAGATTATGGCAAGAAATCCAAGCTGGAGTTTGCCATTTACCCAGCCCCTCAGGTTTCTACTGCTGTTGTTGAGCCATACAACTCTATCCTGACAACACATACCACTTTGGAGCACTCTGACTGCGCATTCATGGTTGACAATGAGGCAATCTATGACATCTGCCGCCGTAATCTGGACATTGAGCGCCCAACCTACACCAATCTCAACCGTCTGATAGGACAAATTGTATCCTCAATCACAGCTTCTCTGAGATTTGATGGTGCTCTGAATGTGGATCTCACCGAGTTCCAGACAAATTTGGTGCCCTATCCTCGTATCCATTTCCCACTTGTCACCTATGCACCCGTCATCTCTGCGGAGAAGGCCTACCATGAGCAGCTTAGTGTTGCGGAAATCACCAATGCTTGCTTTGAGCCAGCCAACCAGATGGTAAAATGTGATCCGCGTCATGGCAAGTATATGGCATGCTGTATGCTCTACAGGGGTGATGTCGTACCAAAGGATGTCAACGCAGCCATTGCTACAATCAAGACCAAACGCACCATTCAGTTTGTCGACTGGTGTCCTACTGGCTTTAAGGTTGGCATCAACTACCAGCCCCCAACCGTTGTGCCTGGAGGTGACCTGGCTAAAGTGCAGCGTGCCGTCTGCATGTTGAGCAACACCACAGCCATTGCTGAAGCTTGGGCTCGCCTGGATCACAAATTTGATCTGATGTATGCCAAGCGGGCCTTCGTCCACTGGTATGTTGGTGAAGGTATGGAAGAGGGTGAATTCTCAGAGGCCCGTGAAGATCTTGCTGCTCTGGAGAAAGATTACGAAGAGGTTGGAGTAGATTCTGTAGAAGGTGAAGCCGAAGAGGAGGGAGAAGAGTACTAACTGGACATTCTTCTAACAGCTATGAACTTGACGAGTGAACCTGTGGTTTGAAATTGAACGTTCTCTCATTGAGTTGCATTATAGCTAAATTCAGAATGCCACACATTTGCAGAATTTAGCTATAAGATAACTCAAGGGAAGAGTTTCTTTTATTGTTATGTTGTAAAACATTAACCTTTGTCATGGTTGGCTGGAACTGGAAGTAATGTGATAAATAATTAAAACAATTCATTGTTTGACAAAAAAACCTTGTGTTTTCAGTTTTTTATTTGATTGAGTCATATACTAAAGTCTAATTTATAATTGAACGAACATTTGCGAAATAGTGTACTGCTGCATAAACAAGTTAAAGCGTGTGGTCCGAAAATACATAAATAAGTCCCCGCATTACATCAATCTTGGAGCTGCGTATATATACGCAATTGGAAACATGTTCGTTCAATAATTAATCGGACTAAGGCACGTCCATACTCCTGAGCTGAGTCCTGTCGTTGCGCATCGCGTGAGTTGGAAGCAATATAAACTTTTTTATTCATTGACGTTGGCTGATGCGCAACGACAGGAGTATGAACCAGCCTTTATCCCACTTTGAAATAGAAATTTGATGGTTTAACTTAGTCATGTGCCAGTGCATTAGAATCTACCCCCTGTAGTAAGCTGTGCCAGGCCTTGAAATAAGAAATGAAAAGGGCAGGCAATTTGAAAAGGGCCATTGTGTACTTTTGAATGGAGTGAAAACAGTCAGAAATTGAGGGCATCAAGGCTACTATACTCTGTTTGGCCATCTCGAGACAGTGACGTAACTGAACAGGCACAGCTTTTACGCATGCGTGTGTATCTGCCGCCTTTCAACGCTCGTGTTTGTACGCCAGCGCCGCGAGTATGCGCACGCGTTATGTGATGCAATTAGTAGAATACGCGGTTACGTCACTGTCTCGAGATGGCCAAACAGAGTATAGGTGGGGCATCGAAGGCAATGGCCTTTGATGCCTTCAATTAATTCAAACCCTGAGCTGTGCTTGGTAGCAGGGCGAGAATCCAAGTAGTTTCTTGCAAAAATGCAAAGTTTATACATAAATTAAATGGAGGACAATTATGGATTTTTGCAGCTTTACACAAGATACTTAGCCTGGGTAGAATACACACTACCAATGTTCGTATAGAATAGGATTATCCCTAATACTAGTAATAGGCTAATGTATTTCTCAAATGATGCTCTGCGTGTACTGCAAAAACAAAATTGACTATACAGACCTACTGTAAAAGTCAATATTTTTGCGATAAGATATTTTCACGAAAATGGTCATAACAGGCATTTCGGGATTTTTTATTTTCGCGATTTTCAACATTTGTGAACAAAAGTCAATGGAAGTCAATAATTTTCGCGGATGAGGATAGATTCGCGAAAAATAAAAACCTAGCGAAAATGTCTACTTTTACAGTAATCTAAACAAATAATTAACAATTGATCTACATTTGTTTTGTTTTGTTAATGCCTCGTAATGGGCCTATATGGCACATTGATTAAGAATTTGTTTGCTTCTGATTAAAGTCACCATGAGAAATGGCATTTATAATAAACAACAAAAAATAAAGTCCACACTATAGTAGATTCATAAACTCTGGCGCATCAGTATTGATTTTGGACCTCGTCCATTGGGCGTTAGAGGAACCCATTTTGACCAATGATGAAACAGCGGTACTTTTATAGATGTTATTATCATGATTATTTGCGCTCCATAATCAAATGCTATTCATGATAGTGTGGCTTTATGAATAGGGCTGATCATATAGCTTTACAATCACGGCAACCAAAAACTTAATCCAGCAGCTTCAAATGTGTTATCCCTTTGGAAGCGGTCACCACAATAAAAACAAATCGACCATCATCGACCGTATACAGGTTTCGAAAGAAAATATTATGTATGTCAATTACCTATTCATAATTTAGTGGATACTTTTTATTATTTTCCGTTTTTATTATGCACGTGGAATAAAGGAAACATTAAAATGAAAATAACAGTTCTACGTATTTATTTGCGAGAAAAACCCGGAAAATAATTCAATAATCATTTTTTATATACCTAGGTACAAAACCATTTGTCCTAATTAAATGGAAAAACAGTTACATCAACCAAGATACGGATTATAAACATTACTTTAAGTATTTCTGGCTATGAGACCACCTGAATACCTTTATCAATTTATCTGAATAACAATACATTTCTTTATCGTTATGCCGATAATCCAACCGCAAGTTCCCTGTCACTAGGTACATAGTGGCGACTACATCACAGTAGTACATACACACGAAGACACGGTATTAACCTTGCATATTACGATTTGCTTCTGTTACCTCTTTACTGAAATGGTAAATCGCTAAAATCGGCCAATGTCTGCGAATCGACTATAGTGAAGTCTGATTTATAATTGAACGAACACTTTGAAGCAGTGTGCACAGCTATTAGCGTGATCATCTTTGTGCTGCGTGCATGTTGTTCGTTCAATTATTAATTTACTATACGCTACTTGCACCCAATCACCATTTCAGAATGAAAGCGAGGCTCTCCCCTCATTGCACTGTAGGCCTACTGTGCAAGTAGCATATAATAGTAGAGGTCATAACTTTAATTTAAATCTGATAATCTATCTTATAACACTATAATTTGAAATGGAACTTTGATTTTTATAAATTTTGATACTCTTGGATAATATCAATCCATTTAAAAATTGACCCAAACAGTTACCAATTTTCAGGGTCCATATGTGTACCAGAAACCCTTAATTTTCCTAAATATTTTACTAATATTTGGCAAACAACAGCAAAAGGGGTCATCCATTTACCAGAGGGTGAACAATGGGCCCCTATTTGGCGGCACATCCCCGTATCCGCTAAGTACCCCCCCCCCCCCCCAGGGATAGCAACCCCTGATTGTGGGTGAATGAAATGAACCTAAACTTTTGGCATGAAGCCTATGGCAAAAAAAAAATTCACTCCTGACTTTTGGGCCTATGGGAAGTGTCAACCCTGTTTGGGGCTAAATTTATCAAGCACTGTAACTGAGTAAGAGAATCCATTTTTGGTATCAAATTACACTAAATTTAGTGCTTTTTGCCCAAAAATCACTTTTTTGGCACCAACAATTTTCAGACAACCTAACAAAATCAGTTTTTTATTAAAATTTTCAAAATTTCACCAAAATCATCTAAAGTCAATTATCTAGGATCGGTTTTTTGGGGGAGGCTTAAACATTTTTAGTTTTGAAATTATTGACCAAAATGTGCCAACAATTTGGTTTTTTTTATCATTTTTGGCAATATTTTCAAAACCAAAAATGTTTAAGCCAAAAAAACAAAACTGATCCTAGATAATTGACTTTAGATGATTTTGGTGAAATTTTGAATCAAAAACTGATTTTGTTAGGTTGTCTGAAAAAATTTGGCGGCAAAAATGTAAAAATCACTATTTTTTGTGGAATTTTGTGAGTGCTGTAATTATAGAACTATGAGTGACTCAAATGTATAAAACTTAAAGTACTTTTTTGGAAAGGAAATGACTATTTTGACCCAATTTCTTTTTAACAAAGCTTACAAAAATAATTGTAAGTAAAAAATGTCCAAATCGTTTGATGATGATGTAAAGACACTAATAACAAAATAGTTTGATGATGATGTAAAGACACTATGAAGGGACGATTTTTTTTTTAACCTAATATAATATTTTTTGAAATTTTGACTAAAAAGTGTCAAAAAAAACATGATAAAGAAATTGTTTCGCAATACCATTCATCTGTTGTATTGGTGACGATCACGGCTGGAGAAAATTACATTTTAAAGTTTGGTTCCCAGCAAATTTACTTTTCTGGCCCTGGTGACGATTGCTATCTACTGAAGATAGGTCTGATTTTTAATACCTGAAGCCAATCGCAAAATACATAATGTTACTCTTTCCAGATAAATATATTTTCTCTCTCTCAAACAAGATATCTTTAGCCTAAAGTCATGTTCAATTGATGACGGTGGACACCCCCCCCCCCCCCCCCCCCCCCCCCCCTAGTGGTGCGACTTGCTTATACATGCCGATGTATATGGTTTATTTAACACCCACATTTTGAGCCTAAGCGCAATTGGTAAAAACTGATGAAAGTAGCTCATAGCTAGCTAAATGATAAAATAAATGCACTTTTCCTGGTATAAATTATTCTGGTCTTTTTCTGGGACACTGTATATTATTACCTTGTGAGGTAGTGATCAGTGGCGTAGCCTGGTTGGCACTGTCAGTTGAGATTAGCAGTCTCTGTCTGTAGTGTTTAGTGTTAGTGATTGGTTGAGATTGGACTGTCAGTAACTTAAGTTCAGTGGCGTGCGCAAAAGGGGCAGCCCCCCCCCCCCCACACTATTGAAATAGTCGGGGAAACTAAGGGCGCGTTCCCACTGTGGCTGTTTGATACCAGGATGTGGACTCAATGCTACATCAAGTCTACTTCCAAGCCTAGTGGGAACGTGCAATAAGGGCCGGTTCGACCCTACATCCACATACTTTACGCGAGCTCAACCTCATGTGACGTGCAGGCGCGTAACGCGGCATGTGAGCCAGGGGGGCAGAAGTATTTCGTCCCGACAGTGGCGTAAATTTTCGTAAAAGGTTGCCCCAAATTTTTTCCCAGTCAGTCACCTCATGAATTTCACGTAAGTGGTGGGGGGGGGGGGGGGTAGTGTCAAAAAAAATGCACGGTCAAACATTTTGCACGGTCACACAATTTCGCACGGTTACAACATTTTGCACGGTCACAAAATTTCGCAGTCCTAAAAGCAAAACACTCAACAAATAATGACCAATCCTCAGTGTTTTCGGCCTAGGCCCTATTTTTTTTTTAATGCAAATTTTGCGTCCCGGTATTGCGAATTTAGCGTCCCGGTATTTGGAGCCAGGGGGGAAACTTGCCCCCCCCCCCCGGTCGGTACGCCACTGGTGACGTGGGCCCATTGCGCGTTCCCACTAGGCTTGGAAGTAGACTCGAGATATATAGCATCGAGTCCACGTCTTGGTATCAAACAGCCACAGTGGGAACATGCCCTTACTGTCAGTCGGGGGAAACTACTGCCAGTCGGGGGCTTGGACGTCGCTAGAAGTTTTTTGTGTGAGGAGGGGGTGTAATCCAAATAGACAAGTAGGCTAGTCGGCAAATTTGTACATGTATTTGAAAAATGTTTGCCCCAAGTTGGTAAACTAGGGAAATGTTATAGAGAAAACTGATGAAAACTCTCATTATTGTCCATAAGAACCCTAACCTCCTAACTTGTCTGCAGGGGTTATTTACTGAGTACCACAAAAGTCCCCAATATACATATCACTGATTTACTCAATGCCCCAAATAGCCACGGGCTTTTTGAAGCATTCGGCCCAGTAAATCACCCTGTGCTGCACAGATACCTATCGCTGAGGGTAATTTACTGGAGGCCACAAATTGCAACACAAGAAAAAATGTGCTGAGAGGGGTTATTTACTGAAGTCTCCAATTTGCTACAAATGAGGTGCTGGTGCATTTTGGAGCATTCAGTAAATAAGCCCATGTAAGACATATTCCTCTGGAGGTAGGTAATTTACTGGAGGCTACAAATTACCACAGAAGAAAAAAAGTGCTGAGAGGGGTTATTTACTGAAGTCTACAAATTGCTACGAGATGTTTTGTATACTATTTAGCACATTTATGATTTTCTTATTTTAATATGGTGAACAGTTTTATCAATATTTTACTACTTGTTTTAGCCTACATGGGTGGAGTGGGATATTTCCCCCCTTTTTATCCCTTTGGAACCATGAAGGGGAATGATCTTTATAATTCCGGGATATTTTACTCCTGGTTTTACTGTAATTACTAGAAAATAGGCGGAGTGGAATATTTTGTTTTCTTTCTAATTTTGACGAGTCCATTCAATAACACACCTCTGGCTCGTCTTTCAATATAATCTGGAACTTGCTGGTACATTTTCATTGTAATACTTACCGAACTACGTTCATAACAACGACAGTTGAGTATTTCATAAGTTATACTTCACTAAATGCCCAGTGGTTCCAAATAGCCACAGCTTAACAAAATGCGTGTGAGGGGTTATTTACTGAATGCCCCGAAAAGCCACAAAATAGGGTTTGTAGCAATTTGAGGCATTGAGTAATTTAGTGGGAATAGCACAATAGTGGGCTGTATGGACTAAATGCCCAGATGCTCCAAATATAGCCACAGCTTTAAAAAAAATGTGTATGAGGGGTTATTTACTCAATGCTCCAAATAGCCACATAAAATAATCATTTCACTAAATGCCCAGGTGCTACAAAAAGACACACTATTGGCACACTGTGCACTTTTGTGGCCTCTGGTAAGGTTAGGGCTTTAGTTGTTGACTCTGCGATTCTGTGACTGCGATTTTTGTTTGCTGTGCGAATTTTATGACCGTGCGAAAACCTTTGAACCTTACCCCCCTCCCCACTTACGTTAAATTCACTGCAAAAAAAATGGGGCTACCTTTTACTATTTTGTTGGTACATCGGGGGAATTGAGAAGAATCTGAGTCGGGGGAATTTCATTTATGGCCAGGTGGCCGCCCCACTCTGGGCCACTCACAATATCCTGCGCACGCCACTGGGTAAGTTGGCTATTGAATCCCCGGTTTGGGGGATAAACATAACAGTAATGTTGCACCCTAAAAATGAGCACCACTTGCTATTTATAATACTAGCAATCGTTTTTTCTTAAATCTAGTGCACTAATATAGTTTCCAGCACCGCCTGACCACTCAAAACTGAAAATACCGCCATCTCTTGTCTTCCATGTTCTTTTTCGATAGGTAGCTGAATTCTGCTGGTTTGTATAGAAATAATTGTGCTGACAAATCAAGTCCAATCATAGGTTTATGAATACCATCTTATGATTTCCAGGCATACCACTGACTATTGAATGTCTAAGAAACTCAATTTATCGTTTAAAAATAATTTGATATTGTAAGCTTATTTTTACATACGTCTTTTAGGTATCATGTTCTCAAAACGATACCCGCTACAGTAAAACGGCGACGTGGACTGTCTATGCTTCATTTCGTAGCTACACTCAGACAGACCCTGGGAACTAGCCTATGATTCTGAAATATTGTCACGCACCGCCCAAACATTAAAAATTCATGAGATATACCAGCAACATTTTTCAGAGCACCAGCGCGGCAGCGGGGAATTGAACCAGGGACCTTCCGACTAAATTTCGAATGCGCCAATGTTATGTATATGGGCATGGCCGTGTGTTTTGAACTCGCCACCCTTACCGTTGCATGTCCAGATTTTTACATTTTACACCATCTGAGATTCGAATTGGCATACCGCAATTAGCCTACTATTTGTTCTACCCCATATAAAGTATATATTTTCTGAACGGTAATCTCACAAGGAATCCAAATATGCTATTGGAATTTAGATAAGACCTAATGGTAACATGTTGTGATTAAGAATGTTCAAAAAATATCGATTTTTTTCTTCTTCATATTTTGATTTAAGCTCAATAATAATTTGAAACCTATCCCAATCATAATTTGACTGTGCATATTTAAGTTCCTCATGCAATTACCCATCAGAACATAATAGTTGTTAATGGTAAACGTGTTGAAATATACTATATCGAGAAGTAAATGAGCACAAACGTTTAAATTTCATAATTATTAGAGTTTACAAGTCTATTTTTTTTTGGTATGCACCCTATCCTGATTTAAACGGCATTTTTGAATTCCCCTATTTGAGAGCTTTCCAAAAATGTATAATTTTGCTGTCATCGGTTAAATATTTCTTTTGTTATAGTCATGTATGTAAAACCGATGAATTAGGGCAAGTTCACTGTGTAGCGAATAGGGAAAAAGCCAAGGACAACTCAATCGATTCATGATTACAATTGTTGCATAATAGTTGTCACATTTGTTGAAACAGAATCTTATAGAATATAAAATAATCTATAAAATGAGAGCAAAATCATGTTTGTACCATACAGGAATGAGGAATTATAGTAAATTGAACGTAGAATTCGGAACATTTTCTATATTCCCCATAGAGATTGCACACGCCGCCACCACCCCTGACTTTCACAACATAATCATATCTCAGCCAAACATTTATAGAAATACCTGATTTATTAACACAATGTAGCTAGATAAATAGGCTTTCACATGACACCTCAACCATAGCTCTACCACATTTAGTTGTTGAGTTAATAGAGAGATGGATGATTCGTCACCAAAAATGCAACGCCACCACCCTTTTTGGGTGGTGAGTTCATAACACATGGCCATATAGACAAAAAGAGAACTTCCGTGTTAGGTCTGACACTAACACTAGTGATGGTGCTATCAGAGACCGCTATTTTGGCGATCGAAGGCTTAATGCACATGTTTTGAACCGCGCATGATGCCATGAATGCGATTTCACAAGATCTCGCGAAATCGCGAGTCGAGTCAAAACATGTGGTCTCTATTTATTAGCTTGACGTCATTTTCTCAGGCATCGGAAAGTCTAAAAAATCTGAAAGAAATGAAAAATTGTAAAATGGACCTTGCCCACGGTCACAACGCATGCATAATGATGATTTAGCAGGGCTGTCAACTCTCCTGCCTTGGGCGGGAGTTTCCCGCCTAGACACTCTTTGTCCCGCACTCCCGCCGTATATAAAATCTCCCGCCTCAAAAATGTATTGATTAAAATGTTTATCAACGCGTTTATTTCCTTCGCGAGATGCTAATACTTTCCATCAACGTACTTTTACGGAATTACAGGGAATTTACTATTGATAGCCCGTCGCCTACGTTCGTTTGCTGTACCTTTTTGAGTGCAATTTTTCTTGACTGTGCACCTTTTTTGGGCCTCACCTCACCTCACCCCCCCCCCCCCCAACCCCCACTTACTTGAAATTCACGAGGTGACTGGAAAACAAATTGGGGCTCCCTTTTACTATTTTGTTGTTGGTACACTTTGGCCATCATATTTGTAATCTCTCCCTCCCAACAAATCCCAAAAGTTGACAGCCCTGGATTTAGGTCAGTTGAAGATAGCGGCTATTGCGTAATGGAAAGGGAAAATGGCGATTGTGTGGTTTGTTTGCTACCGATTGTCGAAATAATGATGGCAAAAAAATGCAATAATTGGCAAAAATCTGACCCATCAATACCCATTTTCTTAAAATTGTGACATCCTGTCCCAAGTCTTGCACAAGTCTCAAAAATATCGCAATATTATATGGGCATTAATCAGGCAAGTAAAAGTTGACCTAGCCTTGCCAGATCGGGCAATTATAGCGAAATCATAGCGGTAAAAGGCTATAAGCAGGATTATAACATTTTGAAGTTTAAAATATCTCCCTCAAAATGCAATAAAAAAGATACATGGCAGTTTTCTATAAAAAATGATGGATCAATTATGACACTGTGTTAAATATTGACAATGTTATGACCTTCAAAGTATGTCACCTTAGGCTTAGTTAGCCCTGAAGTTATGTTGCTTAAAATGTGTCAAAAAGTTTGTTGACCTCTAGCCATTGGACATTCTCCCAAACCTGTGCTGATTTTAAACCATTTGAGCTATTATTAGCTTTACTTTCATGATTTCTTGTTGCCTGTGTGTGGTTATTTAGGGCTAGGCATCACTGATCAGTGAATACAACCTAGAGGTCCCTTATTTTAATGACTCTTGATTTAAAAACCCTTGGGTAAACATTAGGGTGCATCGTCTCCCCCTTTTGTCAACCAAATTTAATGTAGCTAGTCTTAAAATGTGCCAAATGTTAAAATAATAAGATTCCCAAAATTTAAATTCATTCCGAGTTCGTCTTCTGGGTCCTCCGTGGCCCTAAAGTTTGAATGAATAACCTATGGGAACATTGCGCAATAGCCATATGGCAGCTATACATTTTCTTAAGTAATTAATGGTACATATAATGGCTGCCATGAATTTTAGGCTCATGATTACAATGGTATGTACCCGGAGTCTGTTTTTAATCAAATTTAAGTTTTAAATTCAAATGAATATAGCATATTCGCCACAATAATGAATAGCTGCCATGTGATATGACAGGCTATTTACAAAAGCGTAATGTACTGCCATTTACAAATAATGGCTGTATTTTAACTATATTTTAAAGCACACTGGCTCTTCAATGTAAGTGTCTTGAGGAGGGTAGTTGGGTAGTCCTCTGCAGCTTGTGCATCTGAAGCTAGTCTACTTTGTAGCCCTTTCTCATCAAATCATTACTTCAGTCAAACCAATGCTTGGCACCACAATCTGATCCCATGATCCCAGTGAGAAACTTTTTCTTGGGGCGTCGCGGTTTTCGGATGGCAGCGGTTCTCATAAGATGTGATTAGAAGGAAAATAGATTTTAAAATATGGTCTACAAAGTTGACTATAATCAGAAGCAGGATCAAGACCTTCCACAATCTGGTTGCCAGACAAAGGGTGAAGGTCAAGCCCAGTAGTAAGCTGGGGCCACTACCCTTGCCAGTAGGGAATGACTGCATCCAGGGGCTGCTACATGCTGGGAGGCATCTTAAAGACAACTCACGAGGAGGACAACTTGCGATTGCCACAGGACGATTCATGGTCGATTAAGGGACAGCTCGTCACAGGGGGCTGGAAAATACCAGGCCTGGACAAGACTCCTGAGGGCCAGCCAGTAACAGGAAGCCCCTGAGAGAGGCTCTAACAACCTGAGGGCCAGCTAGAGTGGTGCTCCACAGAAGATCCAAACTAAATTTTCTTTTTGGTGAGCTTATTAGCAACAAAAGAAAAAATAGAGATCTGTGGCACACCTCAGGCCATGAGGGAGATGCAGAGCCTCTCTCAGGTGCTGTCTGTTACTAGCTCAGGCTGGCCCTCAGGAGTCTCCACCGGGTCGGTCTCATCCGGCCCTTGTGGGACGAGAAGTCCATTGTTGACCATGAGTCTTCCTGAGGTGACTGTAAGTTGTCCACCTGCAATCATGAGCTGCCTTTGAGATGATTACGAGCTTGTGGTGGAGGTTGGCCAACCAGCCCACCACCCTCCTGGAAGCAGTCCTTCCCTACTGGCTAGGATAGTGGCCCCATCTACTACTGGGCTTGACCCTCACCTTCTGGCTGGTGACCAGACTGTGGAAGGTCTTCCTGCTTAAGATGCACAAGCTGCAGAGGACAACCCAACTACCTTCCTCAAGACACTTAGACCCAGTGTGCTTTAGAATATAGTTAAAATACAGCCATTATTCATACATGGCAGTTCTATGCTAAATAAGCATGTCATATCACATGGCAGCTATTTATTTTTGTGATGTTAATGTCATATTCATTTGAATTTTATCTTCAAGTTTGATTGAATACAGACTCCAGTTACATACCATTGTAATCATGATTCTAAAATCCATGGCAGCCATTGTATGTACTACTGATCACTTAAGAAAATGTATAGCTGCCATATGGCTATTGCGCAATGTTCCTGTAGGTTATCCATTCAAACTTTAGGGCCACGGAGGACCCAGAAGACCAACACCGAATGAATTTAAATTTTGGGAATCTTATTATTTTAACATTTGGCACATTTTAAGACTAGCTACATTAAATTTGGTTGACAAAAGGGGGAGACGATGCACCCTAGTAAACATGGACTTTTCATTTTTTCCCCAAGGCTTACACAGTAAAATACTCTTCCAAATTCTGCGCACATGTCATGATGATGGTGAACACTTTTGCTCATAAAGGATGCCCTCTATACTAAGAAAATGATCCTGCCTATAAAAAGGTAGCTTTTGCTTCACGCACACGGTGCCATAACTTGGCTTATAATTATTTATGAGCAGGCAAAATAAGGATACATTCAGTTTTGTTGGTTCACATATTGATAATCCAATTTAGTATCTGTAAAATGTTTGAATGATAAACCTGATTATATGATTTTTGTGTTTTCTCTACTTTTCCTCTTTTGACAGAATTTCCACGGTCTTGACAGTAACAGATAACTATGGCCAAGTCCAAGAACCACACGAGTCACAACCAAAGTAAGTTGGGTCCACACTCATCAATTAGACAAGAAATGACATGATGAAAATTAACAGTAGGAATTTGCCGGTATGTCAGAAACAGGAGTTTACTTGCCAACACCACAGGCCATGAGAGTAACAGAATGATGATTGATTTCTTGAAAGTGACTATATAAGGGCGATTCCACGGTATCTCGTGTTACGTTTAAGTGCGCCATTCTTTATTCTCCATTCTCTAGCTGTAAGTTGAGAGTAATTTGAATGAAGCTTTCATCTCTTGGATTGAAATAGTATACCCAAGACTCAATGCTAGATCCCCATCCTAACACGGAGATGAAATATCACTTGATTGTAATGTGAGACAACTGCAAATTTCGGTAACACATGTTTACGTGCTGAGACGCAATAAAAAAATTGCCAACTTTGTTTTGCTTTTGTTCGAAAACTAACCAAACCACTATTTATTGGTTACTATTGTAAGCAAGTACTATACAGGGTGTATCAAAAAAATTAGGACACTTTTTGATGATGGTTTAAATCCTTGTTAAATCACTGAAGCATGACCAATTTTTATTTTAATGTTAAAGAACAACCGATAAAGATAAAATCCTGATATGATGAGAAAAATCCATTATTAATTAAGGAAATTATGACCTATTAGGCAAGGCAATCTATTTTGTAGTATGTACAATGGTCATTCACACAGCAACAGTAGAGGAATGTGCACACTATTTATGCCAATTCTACTTCTTATCATGCTAATGAACCATCCACAGTGGGTTCGAGAACTTTTTTAATTTGCACAGAATATGCATGCATAGATCTGATTTGTGGATTAGGCCTATTTAGCCAGTATTGATTTGTGCCAGAATTAAATGGATTACCAAACTAATCTCTGCTATTGACTGATAGATTATTTTCTATGTTTATAATTATTGAAACGTATTGAAACGTAAACCATGTTATTTACTGGTCTATACATGTAAATCCCATTGTACAAACCAGTAAATGACATGGTTTACGCAAATTATGCTAGTGTTCTTACGTTTCATTGGATTGATCTCATATCTTCAGGATATCATAATAATTAATTGGGCTTTACATTGAGACTAAATTGGTCATGGTCCAATGATTATAACAAGTATTACACCGTCATGAAAAAGTGTCCTAATTTTTTTGATACACCCTGTACTAAGGTTTATAATACTAGAATAATAACATTAATTCAAAGTCTGCTTTTTAGTAATTTGTAAATATTCAGTAACACACAGGGCTGGAAAAATGTATATTTCCTGGGAAGCAAACAAAATTATTTACCTCCAAATTTCCACCCAAATACCCATATTTCCTGGGAAAGCGCTTCCCGATCTCCACATTTTTTCCAGGACTGGACACATGTTAGGCCAAACAAAATAATAGGTTCGTCTCAAAGCTTGCGCGCGCATTGGTTTTGAAATGCCAAAATACCGCGTCTGAAATGCAGGAAATTGTCAAATCATATTTTTTTTTTCCCTACAAATTTTTATTTCGAGTTTTTATTAAAAATATCGGCAGATTTTCCTTTTCTCAAACTTTAACATGACTCAGTTCTTCAAAAAACGCTGCACAATTGTTCTTTACACAACTACATCACAATATTCATTTCAAATAGAAACAAAAAAATATCAGAAAGTGTCAACGGTTGCAAATAGTAAGAGTAAAAATTGCCACACAAATAAAAAAAAAAGTAAAAAAAAAAAAAATGGAAGACAAAAAACAGCGCGCGTCGCCCGATTTTGAAGCCTTCGCAAGCTTTGAGACAAACTTTTTTTTTTGTTTGGCCTTATGGTAACACGCGTTACACTTTGTTTAGCCATAATTTACTAGCATTTGATGCTTTATTTAAATTTTAAATTAAAAGAAATCTTGACTTTGACAATTGAACTAACATACACAGTTTAACAAAAATAAGTTCCCCTTCAGATTATGCCTGATATTTTTAAAATGAGTTGCTCCATCGAAACAAGTTTTGGCATACATCATGTAGGGGTGCACAGCAACACTAGAGCCAGCCTATAGCTACACAGGTGTTG
The DNA here is from genome assembly GCA_035610835.1 of Ophiura sarsii. Classification (NCBI taxonomy): domain Eukaryota; kingdom Metazoa; phylum Echinodermata; class Ophiuroidea; order Amphilepidida; family Ophiuridae; genus Ophiura; species Ophiura sarsii. The sequence goes on along the minus strand of CM069445.1, from coordinate 42,239,159 downwards.
TAATGCTTGAATGAGCACACACACATTGAATGGAGGAGGAGGAATACCTGAATTCAAAAGTTGCCAAATGATGTATTGAAGGAGGATGGTTTCATATGTTTTTAAAAAAGCTTAAGTGGTTGGACCATTCCCCTTAAATGCATAGATAGATACAAATTACTAAGTGGACAGTTCCATGTGTTGTCTTGAATTTTGATTGGTGGGATGGCAGGCTAGGCCCAGTGCTGCTACGTAATGGCACAATAAGTCTTGCAGTCTTGTCTGAGGTTCTAAAGCCTGTATGTAATATAATTATTCTGTTAAATCTTTTGAGCTAATTGTAATGTTTTGATAACAATATTTCTTTCTTTTCATTCAGGCTTCAAGGCTCATCGCAATGGAATCAAGAAGCCCAAGAGCAACAGATACCCTTCGCTAAAAGGGGTAAGAATTAAACATATTTTTTGTTCTATCATGTTACAATGTTTGTGGCATCACACATCCATAAGCATTTTCAATGGTGAACTCTGACAGCCTGATTGCTCATTCTTTGTTTTTCCTAGGTGTTGTATAGCTCTGAATCCCAGCTCTCTGAGCTATGGAATGAAAGCATATGAGTCGCCATCACGAATGGTCGAATATGGTTATCAATATTTTTCGACTTTTCTGAATAAAATTAGTAAAACTTTTGCTTCAGATGTCATGTTTAATGTTCAAGTAATAAGTTATGCATTGGTTAGATATCTCTACATGGTCCAAGAAATACTGGCTTTAACTTTTTCATGAATAATTAATAGTAAATGTAACATCCGTATCATTTAATGACAATCTTAATTACAATCTTAATTGACGGTTTTGAATCAGTATAATGACTTTGATCAGTTGTTTTGTCAGTTACTGTGAAGAATTCATTACTTCATGAATAATCGCGATAGCTGCGTATCAAGTGCGCTCCAATAAAATGAATCGTTAGATGAGAACGCGCACGCCGAGCGCAGGTTACTAATAATTGCCCGAAAGTACTGCGCCAAAGTGTTCCATTGTTTTGCTCACTGACCGACCAATCAAATAAACGCCTCACACCCCTAAACTGAATATTCATTGAATTATGAGGAAACACGATTAAAGCTTATTTCTGATTGGTTGAATGAGGGGATGACCCGACTCGGACTGTTTCAATAACTAAGAAGGGCAGGGGTGGACAAAATAAACAAAACAACTAATTAATTATTAGCGAGATTATATCGGTACAAATCAACGATTTGGATAAATATGCATCTTTTTCAGTAATGAATGAGAATAATGACTGCTTAACAACTGTTTTAGCGAATTTGTTGTGAAATACTCGGTTGCTGTTATGGTCATTCGGAATTGTCCCTCAGGGGCTGCGCCCCTTCGGGACAATTCCTCAGACCATAACATCAACCTCTTATTTCTCAACAAATTCGCGAAAATAGTTGTTACGCAGTAATTATTCTCTAATTAAAACATTTCATTTTGGGACCTCCAAATTTCCCACGGCGCGTCTGGGAGCCTGTCACACATGATTACAACCCACAAAGTACAGAAGTGTTGAAAGTTACTTAGGTCATGCCTTAGGCATTAAAAAAAAGTTGGTCAAAATGACACCCTCAGCTGGAGTAAGTCAAAGGTCAGGAAGCTATACTGCTAATGTATGCCAACCTTTGACCTGATGAAAACTAATAGATACTTTACTTTTTGATATGGCAAACCAGGGGTAGAATTTCGTAACCAACCGCGAGAATCTGTTCGGATTCTCGCGAAGGGATTTTGCGAGAATCCATGGATTCTCGCCAATTTTGAGAATCTATGGATTATTGCGAAATTAATGAAAATAATATAAAGAATATGGCTATAAGCTTGCACAACTTCCAAATTCGTCATGTTTGTTGACTAAGGGTCAAATACCAGTCATCTAAGGTCCTGTTTTGGACTTAGAAAAAAAAAAGTTAAAACAAAAAAAAGTTTTTGTTTTTTGTTTTGCGCGAATCCACCTGGATTCACGCGGTAGTGATTTTGCGCTTCACGGCGAAATTCTACCCCTGGCAAACTATTCTTGTTATGGCCTGTCATATCTCAGAAACTAAGCATTGGGTGGAAATACAACCATTAACTATTTTGCTCTTATAATCTCAGGAACAGTTTGATATACATTACACCATAATCTGAGCACTGAGCATGTTTGCAATTTGACCCTGTAGTAATTTCAGGGGGGACTAGGCCTAGCTGAGGAGGTCATTCTGACCACAAAAAAAGTAATGTCTTAAATGACCTTAACTTTAGGGGGTCAAACCTTCTGTATGTAATGGGTTGAAATATTGTGTGACAGGCTCTGGACCTAAGTGAAAATGTTTCAATTCTTCACAGTTACCTGTAAACATCTGATACGCAGTCACTTTCCTTTAATCCACCTTATGAGATACTCCATGCCCCACCTAGTTGCCTAGATGCCCTCCATTTCTGGCTGTTTTCACTCCATTCAAAAATACATAATTGCCTTGGCGCCCCTTTCAAATTGTCTTAGATTGGTTGCCCTTTTCATTTCTTTTCATTTCTTAATTAGAGGCCTGCTCCATGCAGTCACCTCAAGGTGAAAGGCATCATCTGCATGTAATCTAATGACAGCATTGTAAAGTATCAAATATAAATGCAATGCAATGACATTTGCATTTCACTTCATACATGCAATAAAAGAAGAAAGGTTTTGATAGCATTGTTAAGTATCAAATATAAATCCAATGCAATGACATTTGCATTGCACAGTTGCACTTCATACATGCAATCAAAGAAGAAAGGTGATGATATCATTGTAAAGTATCAAATATAAATCCAATGCGATGACATTTGCATTGCACTTATGCAATCAAAGAAGAAAGGTGATCTTGGCACAAAAATGATGTGCTATGATTAGAATATTAACTGACATCACCTACCAATTAATTTATGTTCTTTAATGACATAGAGTTAAGGTGCGTTCACACTCACGTTGTTGCGCATCGGCGGATTTCGGTGCGCGAGTTTAAGCAATGCCAACTTTTGTCCGTCGATGTCGACCGATACGCAAGGACGCGAGTATGAACGCACCTTTAGAAGAAAGAGGGAGGGAAATGGTCGTAATTCAGGGTGTTGAGTCCCTTCCTGATTAATAACAATAATCTCATGGATATAATGGGTCATAAACTGGGATAATATTCTGTATGGATCATACTATGTCATCTATTTTATGATTGATTATGGTATAAAACAGAAAGAACCACAATGTCATGCACAGGGATATTAAAAGGATAATCGGTAGCTCATGATACGCCAAATTTGATGTCAATTTTGATGGGTTATTGTAGGTGTGCTATGGGTTATTGTAGGTGTGCTCTTCATAAGGTGCAATCAACTGTTCCCTTTCCTTTTAATGTTGGATTTCTCTACACTGGTTTTCCTCAGGACATCTTATTTCAAGTCAACAATCACTAGACCAGTTTTGCTAACATTTTTTTCTCTGTCTTTTTCTCGCTCCTTTACAGGTGGATGCCAAGTTTCTGAAGAACATGAGGTTTGCCAAGAAGCACAACAAGAGGCACCCTAAGCCAGCTGTAACTGCATAGACTCTTAATATTTTGTCAATCTGATCAGGTACGGATGGCTGCTACAAGTAAAAAATACATGAGGTGCAACTACTGATGGAGCAAGCAAACTAACCAAAATGGATCCAATCAATATCATCACGAGGATGATCACGCGTCCCATGATTCACCAAACATGGCAATTTTTTTAGCAAACTGGTCTACCAAAGGACGCAGCATGCCCCATTTCTTTAACCACACCACTTGTATCGCGAGGTTTTCAAAACAAACTTGGTATTATCCGAGTGACACAAGACTTTGACAGTTGTGTGTACATCGCTGACCAAAATGGTAGATGAGATGTGGAAGAAATAAAAATAGTTGCCCTCATGGAATTTTGTGTGTACTAATTGTTTTATTGTATTGCTATTGATTTCCTAAATCATTTGTAAGTTTGACCCCCCCCCCCCCAATAGGTCTGTTTCTCAGAGCTCTATACTGTGTTTGGAGTGCTGTTCAGTTCACATACGTAAGAATGAACTTAAAGGCACAGGCCCACAAGATTGGTACAAGATTGATTGGGCTGCCGCGCTGTACTAGATGTAGCTTTGTCGGGTTCTTCAAGGTCCAGGAAGGTTAGGGTTAATTACAATAAAGAAATGTTTTGATCCTTTTATCCTCAAAACATACTCTTTAGATTTTTAATAGATATAAATCTTAACTACAATTATCCAAAGACTTGTTCTTAAAATTTGCATAATCTTTAATGAGGGTAGACGGTAGTTTTGACCATAACATTAGAAGTGAAAGTGCACTGCAATTACATTATGATTTAATACTCAAGGAGAAAATGCTTCACAAGTTAAAGTTAATAATTAATATTTCGTTGACAAGTAGCATGAGTAAATCATGTTTTAATGACAAGGTAAAAGGTTGTAGGCCTATAGCCAGTCATAAAAGGCTCATTTTCTAACTAAACTCCTCAAAAAAAAAGTTTTTTCAATTCTCTATATTTGGTGTATTTTGTTATGTTCGTAATTCGTAGTGTATCAATGTAAAGCTGATGTGTTCATCTGTCCAATGATAACAAATGTATAGCAATCACTTGGTTCATTCATTACTCGGCCACTTGCTTGAGAATATGGGGAGGTCTCGATCTGAATGTGCCAAGATCATCACTATTTTATTATGCTCAAAGGTTGATAAAACATCAATCACTGTAATTCTCAATGTTACAGTCAATGTTTCACCGAACAGACAGAATAGTGTGTTTGAGCACAAAATAGTGGTGTATTTAACACATTTTGGTTGAGACCTCCACACATTCTCAAGCAATTGGCTAACATTAAACAAGTGATTGCTATGAATAGTGTTGTTGGAAAGAGGAACACGTCAGTTTTTCATTGATGGAACACAATATGATTATATTACAAATTATCCGAAAAATTAGTGATTGAAATTCATAACATTTTGGTGGAGTTTATATCCATTTTTACATAAAATATTTAACTTACACCTTTTGATAGAATATAAATAACTGTTGACACTTTGAAGTAGTTTCTTATATTAATACATGTATGTACTTCAGACATTTTCTTTGTAGGCTATGGTCAATATGCTTCTTCTACCATTACATAGTTTGTTTCATTTCATTTCTGCTGTTTATGAAGATGAATACTTTCATCCTAACACAAGTTTACAAGATAATCCAAAGAGTAGGCATGCATATCATAGTTATAAGATCATGAATCTATCAACTGTAGTCTGTATAGCTCTATTAAGGGGGATGTGCACCTTCGTACAGCCTCCGTAAAACTGCCGTAACTTCTTCATTATTCATTTAATCTAGATGAAAGTATACATTTTTTTGCAGGAAAAGGTTCAATGAATCCAACCATGATCATGAAATTGACCATTTTGGAAAAAATTATAAAAAACACGTTTTTTGCCCCATTTTAGGTTTGGAAAAGATAACTCAAAATATATTTTGTCAAATTTTGTCATACTAGTTTTATTATATTCCTCATACAATTCCCTAGGAATCATTTTTTTTTTTTTTGAAAACATTTATTATTTTTTGAATTAGAGACCAAAAAGTGCTAAAAAACGTGATTTTTTACCTCCAAAATCGTGAAAATCACCATTTTTGGTAAAAAATGCCATTTTTTGGCACATTTTGGTCTCTAATTCAAAAAATAATAAATATTTTCAAAAAAAAAAAAACGATTCCTAGGGAATTGTATGAGGAATATAATAAAACTAGTATGACAAAATCTAACAAAATATTTTTTGAGTTATCTTTTCCAAACCTAAAATGGGGCAAAAAACCGTGTTTTTTATAATTTTTTCCAAAATGGTCAATTTCATGATCATGGTCGGATTCATTGAACCCTTTCCTGCAAAAAAATGTAAACTTTCATATAGATTAAATGAATAATGAAGAAGTTACGGCAGTTTTACGGAGGCTGTACCTGGAGGTGCACAGCCCCCTTAAGGCAATTGTTGCCATTTATAGGGTTGTATTATTTAACCAAGTGCACACCATAGAGAATTACCACATGAAATAGTGTGACTTGAAATTAGACATATTTGCCCAAATCTGTATTTTATTTTGGTTTCACACATTTCGGATATCCATATATTTTGAAATGTCACATTTATATTAAAAATAAAATCCTAAAACAGGTGCAGTTTGTTTTCCAACTCCAGTGTCCTATAGCATAATATTTACGATTCATCTTAGCAGGGCTGGAAAAAATGTATATTTCCCGGGAAGCAAACAAAATTATTTCCCTCCAAATACCCAAATTTCCAGAATTCCACATTTTGTCCAGGCCTGCATCTATAAGAAGAGTTATTCATCTAAGAAGAGTTATTCTTAAGTTTTTAACTCTTCTTGGGAAGACTGCTTAAGAATCTGTGACTTTCCGATCTTCATGAAGACCCCAGATAAAACTTAGGAACTTAAAGCTCAACCCATGATGAATTCTTAAATATTCTTCTTAACCAGGCTTCTTAAAAGAAGAGTTATGAATAGAGTTTAGAATAACTCTTCCTAAGTTCACTCAAGATTAATCTTTTATGCAATAGGGCCCAGGATAAGTATTATTTTAAAAACAAAAGGGGTATTTTTGAACGTAATATGCATCTCGCCTGTTTTAATAATTAATGCAGAGCTGTCCCATTTTTGTCTCTGCTCGAATTGTAAATAGGGAATGCTGCCACCTATTGTTAAGAAATATTTAGTTACTTAGGAATTGGATAGCATGCATTGTAATTTGTCTGTACACTGTGTTTCACTCATAAACACATCAGTATATAAACTTTAAGACTGCCCTCAATTCTGATTTTATCAAATTTGATGGGCTATCTCTTGTCCTTACGATTTGATAAGAAGGGACATGTTTCATATCATTTGAAAATTCGTATTCTGAGAACATACCTTTCATCTTGAATAGCTCTACTTTTGGGTGAAACAAAGTGACATGTTAATCTGTAAATTGGTCCATATAACTGAACAAATTCTGGTTTGCTTTATACATATTGGTTCATGTGTTCTAAAGGGTATTTTTAACTGGTTTTGTGGTGGGTGACATTTGGTATACACTACCGCCCAGAAGTGATCGCGCACACCATCGGGAGAACTTATTCTCCTAACAGTCTTGTACATTTACCCATATCAAGGTCAAATCCTATTTATATAGGTGCTTGGATATCTTCTCATTCATAAATTCATCTTTCCTTGACCTTGTAGCCTACACATTTTTCAAAATAAATATCTTTCCGAGGTCGCTATTTTCTCTATGGGGAAATCCCATGCAATTCTCGCCTCATTAATATTCATGAGCTCATTATCGCTGTAATAGCGCTATGGGATATCCTTGCATGCGAAAATCATCTCCGACAAATCATTATTTTTACATTATTTTACCAAATGCAACCACCTAATATTATAATGACAGGGATCTGTAATGCTCATTAATACCTAAAACATGGTTCGTGTTTTGACAAGGTTACTGGAATTTCCCAAAAAAGCTGATATTTCGAGACAAAACTTTATGAAAGTTTTGGTGGTAGAATGATACCTGTGGCGTACTGGGAACCAGCAAAATGCTCGGACTAAAACTGGCAGCAGCAATTACAATTTTGCATACAGGGGTATTCTGTCATATTGCAATGTGTGCATAGAACATGGGTTATGAAACACATTAAACTGGTGGACATGAAGTGAACACAAAGCATACCATACATTTTGTATACACAATTGAGCTCATCTTGGTGAAAATGGCTGGTTAAATTGTAATCTTCCCATTTTTGAGTTAGAAAAATGCTTGAAGTTGTGACACCCCCTAGCGAGACGGCTTGTCAGGTCCGTTTAGGAATGTAGAGACTAGCCAAGTCTGACCTACGCTATTAGAAAATATTAATCGCACAATATAAGTTTAGTTACTGCGTGATCCAACATACATTATTTTGAATGGACTTGTTCGAATCCTTTGTTAGACTAGAATCGATCACCCTTTTAGCGCATTCTTTTATAAATGGGAGTTGACCATTTACAATCATGTGAAAGATAGAGATATCGCCCAATTAAAACACATCTGGCAGAAAGTTCGGTTGCATGGTATGGTGATATAGGCTGTTGGGCTATGTTGCTCCAATAACAGGAGCGCAACTGATGGAAAAGATATCGACTGACCTTTGCAAAATTGTACATTACATATTCATTGTATTATGGAATGCAAATCATTGTCGCGGTAATTTTAAAACCTGCCATGGCACTGTGCTGCCTCGTGCGAAATACAGACAAACTGCGAGGTTCTCTGTCGTGTATTGGATCACTGATTTGTAAACCAAAATATAGAAATTGTTTTTTAAATGTCAGGTTTTTCTTGACAATTCAAATTAGAAAATTACCATGTTTTAGGCATTTATAAGGACTGCGCATCCTTATATAGGATATTGCATTTGTGAATATAACAATTAATTATTAAAAAACTCAATTTTTCAGAGATGGTGTAGATGAGAGAGAATGTTCCCATAGCGCAATACTAGTGGTAAGGGAGCACATCAAAACTCGACCGCCCAGTAACCGGCGGTTCCGTAGGGTTCCGTGCGGTTGCAGCCGGTTGCTATTGTTCTAAACAATGATATGCGGTCCAACCGGGCGGAACCGGCGGTTGCCGCGCGGTCGAGTTTTGATGTGCTCCCTAATGAGCTCATGAATATTGATTGATGAGGCAAATGTCTATGGGATTTTACTGTGTAGATTTTGACTGGTCTCGATTTATTGAGTTTTACATGAAATGTGGTGACAGTAACATGCAACAAACATGAATTTATGAAGAAGAACTATATAATGAACACATACAACATCGTTACTTGTGAAATTATTCAATAAGATGTTCATAGAAGATGGATTTTCTAGGATATAATCACTGCGCGATCACATCTGGGCGGGAGTGTACATGTTGTTGAGGAAGCTTACATGTATCGAAATTAAATCCCACAATGTGAAGCATTACAATGGTTCTTTCGTGGGTTTTGTTGTATGCTACCCTCATTGCATTGTGGGACTGAATTTCAGTACAACTCTGCTTCCTGTGCTGAAACTGTATTATAATACTCATCCCACATTCTTAATAACCCTACCATATACCACAAAATACCACAACTGCGCAAGTTGGTACCACCCGGCGTGGAATTTTTTCGATGAACAAATGGACTCAGCCCATATAGTGCCATAGTTGCATATAGTTGGCGCAGTATACTGCTCCAAGTAGCCTTGACACCCGTGGTGTAGTGGGGAATCGCTCGCTGCTGTGCTGGAGGCCCCTGGATCAAAGATCGGGGCCCCTAAAAATTGCCAAGTGCCCCATAGAACACATGTTTGGTATTAACTATGTCCGCCACCACTGGTCAGTAAAGATGACAATTATTGAAGCTTGTCAAGGTATCAATATGTCAGTGTCATCGCCACTTCAAGTCGTCCTCTGCACATTGGCTATCCAATCTCCTATGCTGCATAAATGTCATCCTTTAAAACCTAGTATCTTACAGTTATCATGTCACTGTTCACTGACCATATTCAAGTCAATCCGGTCTGCTAAGTTTTAATCTTCTATTATCAAGCAAACACTATTGCTACTTTCACTTGTTCGGTCAAGAAATTTTGGGCATACCGTCACCATTTCGCAATTTTCATGAATTTCGTTTTTTGTGTTTCTTTCATTTTTCAAAACTTCGGGAGTGCTTTCTATCTGTCAGTACATGCAAAGAATTGTCCAATTTTGACCTTTAAAAGGCATATTTAGAAAGATTTCAATCCCTTGTGGGAGACATTAAAATTGGACAAGAAAAGTAAGTCCACAGCTTCAGGAAATGTACTGTTGTCCACGCATTAATGCGCTTAAATTTGCAGCGCTGTCAATTCGAAAGCTTCAGTGTAAGCCGCGTCACCCGCAAAGTTTTTGCTGCGTTAGAGGGTTTGGTAATACAAATTGTTTTTCTTCTTATCATCAGCCTTTATTACCTAACATACAAAACATTACAACAATGACAACCCGAAGACAACAACAACAGAAAAACACAAACAGACGTCACATTATTAATGCAATGACTCGTAAAATTGTACATGTAATACAGGGGTGGGCAACCTGCGGGTGGCCAGCGAGATGTCTCAAGAAAAAGAAGAAAAATTCAATATATTTTACATCATCACAAAAAACAGCTAGCTGCTTTAGCATTTATCGGCACAAATGATGTTCCTCAACGTGCCTAGGTCTATTTTCCCCATTAATTGTCATCTGTACTATATTGAGATTACGTTTTTATGAAGATAGATTATTAAGCACACGCACACCTATTGCTTGGCACACCTATTGCTTGAAAGTCTTCGGAATCAAAGGTTTGAAATCAACAGCAGGACATTGCTAGAAAATTTGGTTGGTTGCGGCCCAGTCAATTTTTCACTCCTTATATCTATCTGGTCATGATCTGGCCCACTCATTCCAAAAGGTTGCCCACCCCTGATGTAATAAATCATATTGTTACACATCAATGTTTACCTAGACGTGTCTAGACACAAGCGTTTTAATACGTACATGTAGATTTCTAAACCACGCCACAACATGTTTGGAAGCATCAATCAATGATATTATATTTTAATACCCGTCATATATGCCTATACCCGTCGTATATGCCTATTATTTCTATCTAATTATATTATAATACGCATTTTTATCACAAATCTCGGGGCCTGGCTCGGCTATATTCAAGCCGTCAATTTGCTGGGGAGGGTTGAAGCGAGGAAGTAAAAAAAAACCACCCTGTTCAGTACAGGCAAACATTAAACTATCAGTTATGAGATTTGCTGCAGAGTCAAACATTTGGGGGGTGCTGAGTCAAATGAAATCAAGATCAAGGGGGGGGGGGGCGGTTCTGATGTGGCGTCCACCAAACCGCAATGAAATCAAGCTCGGAAACCAACAAAATGTCAACCCCAAAATTACCTTTGCCAAATTTTAAAAAAAAAGGTTGGTCTGGCCCGTTGAACAGGGCTTTTTTAAGGGCCTAAAGGGAGGACAATAAAGGTAAGATTAAGGGACAGAGCAAGAATTTTAATCCACGATCTGAAACATTAACAAAGTATCAAGAAAAACTACTCTGGGGTTTCGTCCATTATAAGCTGCTATTGCTTTGTAGATTTATTTACTTCGGTACTGTTTCTTTCAACAGTTGGCCATGTTTGGCCTTCCATCGGGCCAGTCAAGGTATTGAGTTACCCAAAAGTTTAACTCAATTAAGTAGATATTACATTTTAAAACCCAAAAATTAATCCATTTTTGAGGATCATTTTGTGTTTGATTTAGGCCTGTATGGTATGGTGATGTGCCATATTATTAGCCTGAAAACATAAGTTCCTAGTCTGGAAGGAACAGGTGCAAAAAATATTTTTTCATCTCCTATTTGATGGATTTGGGAATACCAGTATGCGATTCAAATTTGGACTGAAAAAAGAAACATTAATATGCCGATTCAATCTTTTCATTTTGATAGCTAAATGGCCTATGATTCACTTTTAATCCATAAAACGTTTGAACGCCATGGCAACAAGGGGTCAAATCAACCAAACCAAAATCTACTGAAGTTAATTGTTAACAACTATCATGTTATAAATCATTGCTATCTTCAGTAGATAGTAAACAAAAAGGGATCCAACCAAATCAATAAGGTCTACTAGAGGTAATTTGTTACCATTGCTATCTTCAGTAGATAGCAAACAAATGTTAAAAGGGACCCAAGTTCATTATAATGCAAAGTCACTCATCATTAACTCCATGAAAGGTGATTTAAAGTGTCCATTACCCACTCCACTGGCGTCGGAGTTTGCACATTATTGAAAATTCATAGTCATTTTAGACATTTTATTTTCCTGGTTGTATAGGGGCTTGGCCAATTTTAGTTCTCATTTTCAGTGGCGTAACAGTAACCAAGTTTTGTTCATTTTCCTTAAGATAAATTCACAATTTGTGTTATAAGCAGAAAGGAGGTATGACACATTTCCAACCAAGTTGCGGCCAAACAACAGGTCTTTTCTTTTTTTATGTTAAGGATGAGTGTGTTTTGAAACCAATAGCTCGCCCTTAACTAAACATTGCATTTAAATAATGACATTGATGTAAAAAGGCTTGCCTACGATGATCCGATGATAGTCGCACATGTTACATTCAGAGAATAATACATGAGCGTCTAAATTACCATTAACCGATTCAACACGCACGCATCTGCATTTTTTGGCCAACACAAAACATGTGAGCGCGTTCATGCGCTTTTCTGTGTTACACTTTCCGGAGTTTGCAGGCGCATTTCGAATACGCGTAAAAAGGCAAATGGCTTCTTGTTCACACTCGAATTCACGAAAAAGGGTGTTTTTGGACACACATTTTGGGTTTGTTATGCATCAAGAAAATATAGGTTTGTAATCAAACATTGCACGAAGATAGGACACTATGTGCCCCTTATGCGTCTGTCAGTTGCAACCCCGGCCCCCCCCTACCCGGGCATAGCGGGGACTTGACCGGGGACTTGACCCGGGATTGACAAAAATCATGTCCCCGCATACCCGGGGCGTACCCGGGGCCATTTTGACGCTAAAATGGGCCGGAAAACTACCCGGGGACTATGCGGGGGATACACGGGGTATACCCGAGGTGTACCCGGGGACATTTTGACGCTAAAATGGGCCGGGAAAACTACCCAGGGACTTTGCGAGGGAAACGCCGAGATGAAAGCTTAGGGAGTCCAGCGAAACGGCGATTTTTCATTTCGTATCTGCTAACATTTGAAATGTAGCTCAAAGTAAATAATTATTTCTCACCTTTCCCATCTCCAAATCCTCTTTTTAAAAAGTTGTGTAGAAGTTAAAAGAAAGATCTTTCTAGAAATATTAAATTAAGTCAATAAAAATAATGCTTTCTATGTTTAAAATCGGCTTGAATTCAGCGTACATATTTTAAAGGTACCTTTCTTGGTCTTGCTGGTAGCAAAAATTTGAGAATATAAGGTAAAAAAATCTGAAAGAATCATGTGTGAACATGGTCCTCGTGTCTATGTGCCCCGTTTTATAGCATGATTTGGTCATAGGGCCGGCGGAAATCACTTCGCGATGACATGAAAAGCTCGAATTCAAGTTTTACTCGGCGAACTAAAATTCTAGGTAACGTATGGATGAATTCCTGGCTCATAAAACATTTGGTTGAACAGTGTCGTGGCTAAATTTTTCTTCTTAAAGTACAGCGTAGTCCTATCGCCAACCAGGGCCGGGCGTACCCGGGGACTCATGCGTTGTGCCCGGGGTCAAGGGGCGGGGACTTGACCGGGGCCGTAACAAAACAATGTCCCCCGCCCTGCCGGGCGGTACCCGGGGCTGTACCCGGGCCATTACAAATATCAATGTTACAGCCCCGGTCAAGTCCCCGCTATGCCCGGGTAGGGGGGGGCCGGGATTGCAACTGACAGACGCATTACGATAAGTAAGGAACAGAACCGAAAACAGGTTCATATTCCAGTGAATAATGTTCAGCGGCCAATTTTGTCACTTTTCATCTTCATTGGTTGATTTCTTGATGTTCTTTTTTGAGCAAATACACAATTTTCTTCAACAATAACTCAATAAAACTTGCATCTGAAGAAAAGTAAGTAGGCTTATTGCAAAGAGCATGATCATCGCTAGGAGGTTTTTTGTTGTTAAAATTATTTGCCTATTTCTGATTTTAGGGATATTTTTGTGGAAATGGGCGTATTTTGAATTCAGAGTTGACTAATTCAAAAAAGTAGGTCCAATATCAACAACAACAAAAAACACCTAGAGAATCTTGTTATTAGATTACAATAAATCTAGACTGACAAATTTTGACAAAATATGTTTTTAGTTATCTTGATAAACCTAAAATAGGTCAAAAACCCTGTTTTTTATAATTTTTTCCAAAACGGTCACTCAAGAGCAATCATGTTCATGGTTAGACTTATTATTGAACCTTTCCATTCAAGAAAATGCATACTTTCATATGAGTTAAATGAATAATGAAGAAGTTACGCAGTTTTACAGAGACTTAACAGCCCCCTAAAAGGTCTGATGTACCACATGCCTCATCCAGTGGATATTTTTTGTACTGAGGAGTCAAGTAAAACAACTGTCCAGGTTTTTTTCCAGCCTCGGTGTGAAAGTCCATGCTTTACAATGACCATTCTTGTAAATGTCAGACAAGCTGGACGTGGGATGTTGTCAACTATTTATAATTTCTATTTTGGACGTAATATTTAAGAATAGAGTGTTTATTTGCTTTGCAAAGTTTGAGTATGACGCAATCATGGGCTGATTAACGTATCAATTTACACAACTGATCAATAAATAGCCTTTTGTATTTGGAAGTGATCTTCAATAAAGGTACATCCTATTGCAAGTTCAATCGTAGCTATGGTTAATTAAAACCAAGAAGCAAGTTTTCTACGATAACAGTTTATTGCTATGCTTAAAAATAGAAGAAAAAAAAGAAAAACCACCACCAAAACATGCTCAGCAAAAGTTGATTTTTTGTTTTTAAAATAAAAGTGTGTATACATGGAGGACAACTATACTCTGTTTGGCCATCTCGAGACAGTGACGTAATTGAACAGGCGCAGCTTTTACGCACGCGTGTGAATCTTCCGCCTTTCAACGCTCGTGTTTGTACGTCAGCGCCGCGAGTATGCGCGCGCGTTATGTGATGCAATTAGTAGAATACGCGGTTACGTCACTGTCTCGAGATGGCCAAACAGAGTATAAACAAGAATGGTTTGATGATCGGAGTCAATAACTTGACTTTGATTTACGTAACCATTGTTGATGACTTGGCTGACTCAGATCTGTGACTTGACGTGTGTGACTCATGTTCAAACCTTTACTGGACTTGACTCAAATCCAAAAGACTTGACTAGACAAAATGAGTATTCCAAATTGAGTTGATTTTATTTTGAATCTGGTGCTAAACTAACTCGGCTCACTTGAATCAAATGAGTCTCAACAAAATAGAGTGTTAAACCAAAATTAAATAATGTGTTGCAGGTCGCAGTAAGAAGTGATGTGAACATGGCATGATTGGTATAGCTGTATAAAAAAGAAGCACATTTGTTTACATTTAATTTGACTTGTGACTTGAACACAACAGGGATGTACTTTCGGCGCGAATCCGCGAATCGATTCGCGTAAAATCACTTCCGCGTGAATCCAGGTGGATTCTCGCACACAAAAAAAAAACTTCTTTTTTTAAAGTTCAAAACAGGACCTTAGATGACTGGTATTTGACTCTAAACTGTTCAAGTTGAAATTAAAATGATGATTGTTCTTAGTTTGTTTTTGAAATCTGCTGTGCAGATATATTGTTAATTACCGTACCTGAAAGAAAAGAAAAAGATACACATTAAAGATGACATGTTAACTTGTGTGTAAACTTAAGAAGTGTTTGATTCAATTTGTGTACTATTATTTTCTAAGTATACAATAGTACAATAAATGTTTAAAATGCGGAATTTAAATTCAGTAAAAAGGATTCTCGCAAAAATATTCTGCGAGAATCCATGGATTCTCGCAAAATTCCTCTGCAAGAATCCATTTGGATTCTCGGAGGATGTCGCGAAAGTACATCCCTGCACAATCAGTGGGTGAACTTGACTTGCGCTAACTAGTGACTTGATGTGACCATTGCATTGACCTAAAAAAAGGCTTGAAGAAAGAAAAAATAAAAATGAATAAAGAATAATGAAATATTGTCTTGACTGAAGTTGCGTCTGTTGTGACTCGACTTGTTATTTCACTCACATTTTTTTATTTGACTTAATCACTAAACTACAAACCAATTTAATACAATTCGTTCAGACATAATAAATCAAATTTTACGGTTGAGCAAGGATTATAGACTAGTTTTTAGTATAATATATAATATAGGAGTTAGTAATACTGTATTCTTTCTATTAGACGCCCCCTGATGCTGTGCATTCTAAAAAAGTGGGGGCGGTTATTTCGATTATAATTTAGACTGTCAAATCACACATTTGTTTGGAAAATTGGTTACACATTTGTTAGGAAAATTGGTTACACATTTGTTTGGAAAATTGGTTACACATTTGTTTGGAAAATTGGTTACACATTTGTTAGGAAAATTGGTTACACATTTGTTTGGAAAATTGGTTACACATTTGTTTGGAAAATTGGTTACACATTTGTTTGGAAAATTGGTTACACATTTGTTTGGAAAATTGGTTACACATTTGTTTGGAAAATTGGTTACAGTTGTAAAAAAGATACATTTTGGGGAATCTTGTTAAAGGTGAACAGTACATAGTAGGGAATTAGATTCAAAAAGGGTAAATAAATGTATAGTTTGGAAACCAATGTTACTGTTGGGATAGATAGTAAATGCAGCTTGCGACTTTGAAACATTTGTCTAAATCAAAATTAAGATTTTGATATCAGAAGAAAGACCATATTTTCTCATTATCTTTCAGAATTCTAAGCCTGAGAGATGTTTCCTCTGTAGATGTTAAGAAGGCTGTGCACCTTCGTATAGCCTCCGTAAAACTGCCGTAACTTCTTCATTATTCATTTAACAGGGCTGTCAACTCTGGCGGGAGTCTCCCGCCTAGACAGGCTTTCTCCCGCACTCCCGCCTAGCATATAAAATCTCCCGCCTCATAAATGTACCCACTAAAATGTTATAATTTTAGGAATTTTGATATTTAAAGGCAAACATTTCGCGCGCTACGCGTGCATATAGTCACATAAATTTCTTTTGCCCCAAAACTTTTGCTTACCACCCGTTTGCTACACGAAATGCTCATGCAGTCGCTACTGCCCCGCTACTATTTGAGTGCGTCGGTATTTCTGTTGATATTTAATTTTACATTGACAAATTTGGGTGAAAAAAAATCGCTAGTTTACTTGCAAAATTAATCGGAAATAGCCTCAGAATGCATTTAAATATTAAAATTTTCCGGGGGCTAACTACAATGGTTGCATGCGATTCGCTTAAATATTAGTAAAAGTATGCACTTCGCGCGAGTTATATTCAATGTTTCTTTATTAATTCAAGTTATAAAAAGATGGCTTAAGGCAGGGGTGGGCAACCTTTTTCAATGAATGGGCCAGATATAAGGAGTGAGAAATTAACTGGGCCGCACCTAGGCCTAACCAAATTGTGTAGCAATGGCCTGCTGTTGATTTTAAACCTTTGATTCCGAAGACTTTCAAGCATGCAATAGGTGTGTGTGTGCTTAATAATCTACCGGTATTTTCACAAAAACGTAATCTCAATACAATTTACACTTATTTTTGGCACGATTGAGGTATATTTTGGCTCTAAACAAGCCGTTACGAAAAATTTTCATCTGTGTACTTTTGACCATCATAATTCCATGATTCCTCTTGTCAAATGAACCGAGAGTGCCAATCTCAACCGACACGACGTCAATATTGGGGGAGGGGGCAATCGCCCCCCCCCCTCTGGTTATGCCACTGACAGATGACAATTAATGGGGAAATAGACCTACGCACGTTGAGGAACATCATTTGTGCCGATAAATGCATAGCAGCTAGCTCGTTTTTTGTGACGATGTCAAATATATTTATTTTTTATTTTTCTTGATACATCTCGCGGGCCGCAAAAAACCCACTGGCGGGCCGCATGCGGCCCGCGGGCCGTAGGTTGCCCAGGAACGTTTTTCTGGACCATTTTAGTTTTAAAAACTCAGTTTGTACGCTCATGAACGTTTTCCTGGAGCTTCTTAGTATTTAAAAAACCTATTTTTTTGCACGCTTCGCGCGAATTGGATTCAATGTTTATTCAAGCTTTATAACAACATTTTTCAGGAACGTTTTCTGGACCATTTAAGTTAGTAAACAAGACATTTTGGCACCTATCGAGCGAATCGATTTTATTTTTTTATTATTATTCAAGCTTAAACAAAATGACTTCATGAACGTTTTTCAGGACAATTTTAAGTGTTAAAATAACCAGTTTTTGCACAAATTCTTTTCAATCTTATATCATTCAAGATTAACAAGATTGCTTCACGAACGTTTTTCTAATCCTTTATTTTAACAATAGCCAATTTTTTCGGGCTCCGCGGGAATTATATTTTTTATTTTGTGAAATTCAATTTAAACAAAATGGCTTCATAAACGTTTTCTGAACCTTTTTAGTGTTAAAATAGTAATTTTTGATCGCTACGCGCGCATTAGCTTCACTGTTTATTTATTGTTCAAGCTTAACAAGATGGCTTCAAGAACGTTTTCTAAACCTTTATTTGTAAGATAGCAAGTTTTTGCGAGCTCCGCGCCATTTATTATACAACTTTGTTATTCAATTGGAAATTTCCCGGACCTTTTAGTGTTAAAATAGACATTTTTGGCGCTACGCTCAAATTAGCTTCACTGTTTAATTGACAACATGGCTTTAGGAATAGCGGTGCGAATCAATCAAGTTTATTTTTAAGCCCCCCCCCCCACCCCCGGTTAAAAAAGTCCTGCGCACGCCTATGACATTTGCAATATTGTATCTCTCCCGCCCAACAAATTCCAAAAGTTGACAGCCCTGCATTTAATCTAGATAAAAGTATACATTTTTTTGCAGGAAAGGGTTCAATGAATCCAACTATGATCATGAAATTGACCATTTTGGAGACAATTATAAAAAACACGTTTTTGACCCATTTTAGGTTTGGAAAAGATAACCCAAAATATATTTTGTCAAATTTTGTCATACTAGTTTTATTATATTCCTCATACAATTCCCTAGGAATCGTTGTTTTTTTTGTTGAAAATATTTATTATTTTTTGAATTAGAGACCAAAAGGTGCTAAAAAACATTAAAAATAATTCTAGGGAATTGTATAAGGAATATAATAAAACTAGTATGACAAAATTTGACAAAATATATTTTGAGTTATCTTTTCCAAACCTAAAATGAGGCAAAAAACGTGTTTTTTATAATTTTTTCCAAAATGGTCAATTTCATGATCATGGTTGGATTCATTGAACCCTTTCCTGCAAAAAAATGTATACTTTCATATAAGATTAAATGAATAATGAAGAAGTTACGGCAGTTTTACGGAGTCTGTACCTGAAGCGGCACAGCCCCCTTAAGCAGAGTAGTGAATTATCCCCCTCCATCAAAGTGATTGACCACGCAGAAGTGTGTGTATGTACTCTTTATTGGCAAATGTTAAGGTTTTTTGCTTCTTTCATGAGATCCATTGGAGTAATTTAACTCAAATTTTTTGGAACACGATAGTTTATGTTATGCCTTTAGGCGACAATAAACAAACACCATGTTGTACGGGCAAACGGACCTCTCTGGTAGGGTCGGTCAATTGGGCGTTAACTTTGTTTGTTTGTTTTCCCTAAAGAAAATGGGAGTTTTTGGTGAATTTTCAACTAACAAAATTTGATAAAATGTTTTAAAATATTTCCCAACAATGTTTCTGAAAATAAATAAAAAATGTTTTAATAGAAAATTTGATGAAAAAATTGGGTCGGTCGTGCCCATTCATCATGGTGTTTTTTTGTTTGCCTTATCTTGCAGTATAGAAAATACAGTATGAAAAAATGGGTCCTATCTGTACTTTTTAAAGCTTTTTTTAAAAGTCTCATCTATAAATTAAACAATGAACTCTCTAGAGGTGACCGACGTATTGTAAAGTAGGATTACAGTCAGGATTATAAGATTATGAGAGATACATTAATAATAATGACGTACTCTGAAGATAGAACGTGATTTCTTTCAAAAAGCATGGACGATGACGCAAATTTGGGATTAGTTTTTCAAATGTTTAGAATATTATTCGTGTAAGGGATAAGTGATATATTTGCAAAGTATATTTTTGTGAATTTATGCAATCATATCAGGGGTGGGCAACCTTTTTGAATGATTGGGCCAGATATAAGGAGTGAAAAATTGACTGGGCCGCACCTAACTAAATTTTCTAGTAACAACCTGTTGTTGTTTTCAAACCTTTCATTCCGAAGACTTTCAAGCAATAGGTGTGTGTGCTTAATAATCTATCTTCCCAAAAACGTAATCTCAATACAGTACAGATGACAATGGGAAAATAGACCTACCTGACAGCATTCGATGAGCTAGCTTGTTTTTGTGATGATGTAAAATATATTGATTTTTTTTCTTTCCTTTTTCTTGAGACATCTCGCAGGCACAAAAAACCCCACTTGTGGGCCGCATGCGTTGCCAACCCTTGTATTAAAGGGTACTTTTAGGTGAAATTATCAAGCTCTCAAATACCTAAGTTGTAATCATACAAGTAACTATACATCCGGGTATACATCTCATACCATTCTTATTTGCTGGAAATAGTGAGAGAAAAAATCTGTGCATCAAAAAACGAAAGATCAGTTGTAAAATTGTAAAACATGAATTTCAAAATGGGGTCCCCTTTATACCCTTTTGGTTTACAAATGAATGACCCTTGCCTTGATCACCACTATAGCCTGGTAAAGTGTGGGTTTAATACATACTTCTATCTACTTGCCACATGGCTAATGTTTTACTAAATATTTGTCTCCAATAAATGCGGGGATGACATATTCAAGATGAATTTTAGGTGAATAATAGACTTAATAGTGGTGGTTTTAGTGAGAAGGGTGACTATTTAGTGAATGTAGCCTTTATTCCATAGTATTATTTGTTCTTATATTTAAACAACTTAGGTTTAAATAAGTCTGATTCAAACATAAGAAAATTGAACAGAGTTGTTAGTTGAAGCAGGAGGTATATTTAGATGTAAAGAAGTTCAGCACTTTATCCTGTTATATGACTGCCTACTAAGCGTAAACACAGAACTGCGGTTCCCATTGGTAGAATAGAACAGCATAACTTTGAGCAGACCAACGTGTGATTGGCCAGATTTTATCTATGGCGTAAAGAATGTTAACGCCCACACGCTCATTATTTAACGCGCACATAGTGTCAGTGTTGAACTTCTCATGCTGGTGACTTTAGTGTAAAGGCATCACAGCTTTTCCATTGTAGTATGAATCTATGGCACATCCATAATCTCCTGGCCACAGTTCGACATACGTGAGTGCACTTCGATCAGGCTGCGCACGCATGCTTGAACTCATAACTACTGCCAACCAACAACACCAAAGCACCTGATTGGTCAATTTAAACTGAAGCCTTTTTTAACGATCGGCACGCTTTGCGTAACCACCAACGCAGTGGTCCTGCTGCGCCGTAACCACCGACGCAGTTGGGCGAGATAGTGCGTGGATAAGCTCATGTTTATTCACAAGTTTTTCAGTTCTCACGTGAGCACCAACCAATCAGGTTGAGATTACGTAGTGCTCACCACGGATGACTGTTGCACCTTTTTGAAATGAGTTTGAGCTCGCGTACTTTACGCGAGCTCAACCTCATGTGACGTGGGTCCATTGCAATGGGGTTCCTCAGTCATGTGACTATCCTTATAGGTGATCATGTGACAACACTGAATATGAAATCCGTGAGTGATGACGTAACAAGCTATGTCCAGCGTCATTCAACTATAATTCTGGAAAGATATCTTGATAGCAATTCATCTTTTTATGATATTATTATGTGGCTCTATAAATATACTTTGGCCTTTTTTCTGGATTTTGCAAGTTTAGCAAGAGAGACAAGCCACTGATAAGATAAATTAAAGCAACTAATGTTTGTAAATCAGTGTTTTGTCTTTCAGTTTTGGCCCTTCACAATTGATTTTTAGTTTCCTGTTGCTGCCCGCGTCCGAAATTGAGAATTACAAATTATTTTATTTTTATTTAGGATTTTCACCTTTAAAATGACTTTCAATAAACTTCATTTGCTACTTTCTGACTTTAATCATATCAGATAAGATAATGTACAAACATAGAACATGATTGCATTACTAAGTGGGTATCAAATTTGTCATACTTGAAAAATAATTAAATGCAGAGTCCTCGATATAAGGGACTGAAAATTGATTGGACCGCAAAATAATTAAATTCGAAATAAAGAAAATAATAATAATAATAATTAAAAGCCACCTCGTCCCATTTTTTGAAACTCCAACAGAAAACTAAAAAATTATTATGACGGGCATTAGGGGGCATCTCTAGGGCTATCCTCTCTTGTCTGACACCTTAACTCGTTAAAACT
This sequence comes from Ophiura sarsii, assembly GCA_035610835.1. Taxonomy (NCBI): domain Eukaryota; kingdom Metazoa; phylum Echinodermata; class Ophiuroidea; order Amphilepidida; family Ophiuridae; genus Ophiura; species Ophiura sarsii. The sequence continues at coordinate 42,216,895 of CM069445.1, read as the reverse complement.
CTTTACCTAACATATTCATGAACGGGAGCACCTGATAATTATGTCACAATAAATACTCAGGATTTTAACTAAACAATTTTTTTGAATTTTTTTTGAATACTCAACATACAAACCATTTACTGGAAACGTGTATGCTATGGAACTTGTGAAATGTAACTTAAAGGTATATTATGTGATCTTTCCAGGGAACGCCCTCAACATCGAGAAAAAAATTGAAAGAAGATTTTCTTGCAGATTTACATTTCTGATCATAAATCGTACATACATTCGAAGTTACAGGGCGATACGATTCTTAATTACTTCAAAATCATGATTTTAGAGTGAAAATAAACTGTCGGATTATCCGACAGTTATTATTTTCACTCTAAATTCACTCTAAAATCATGATTTTGAGGTAATTAGGAATCGTATCGCTCTGTAACTTGGAATGTATGTATGATTTATGATCAGAAATGTAAATCTGCAAGAAAATCTACTTTCTAAAAAAAAAAAATGAATAGAGGGCGCTCTCTGGAAAAGATCACATAATATGCCTTTAATACTCTTTTAATCTGGTGTCAAACACTTAACATAAATCTGACAGAACTTGTGCGATGCATTTGGCACCTTTTTGGCATGTTTTACAGAATGACACATAATAATAATAACCTGGTGGTGTAACAATAGATTGACCCTTGCAATAGTGAGGTTTGAATGCTTCCTGATGTGGGTTTGATAACAGGATATCAATAGGATAAGGACACTAGACAGGAAGCGAATAGTAGTTTGATACAGAGGATACATTTACAGGTGTTGTAATAATAGTACGAGAAATGTTTTAACAACAGAGAGTAGTCCTGGTATGTTTCAACAATGGCTGATTTAGAATCCTGGGGTGGGGGGGTTGAATTGAATTATCTCAAATGGAGGTGTGAGAGAGGCTTGAAACACTTGGTGACTTCTATGAATTTTCTTCTCTCTCAAAATCTCAAACATTGCTTTTCACCCAATTCTTGCAAATGTAGACCTTTATTTGGGTTGTTTATCTCCAAATTACTAATTCTATATTATTCTAATTCACACATTTATCAAAACAGAGGACACCCTCCGACCTAAATTTGGTAAACAAATTTGGTAAACAAATCAGAAACCATGTCTCAGGATTTTTTTAGGCAAAAATTCCATTGGTGCAACATAACCCGTATGATATTGTGTGAATCCCCCCCCCCCCCCCCCCCCGCCCCCTTGAGAAGAAGGAAAGAAAAATTGGTTTGTGGTTGATTGTTGCACTATTATTTGGACACATCAGAGCGTGACTGGTGGTGGTGGTGGTGTTGATTCTATTTGTCATTTCCTTATCTGAATTAGTACAAGTTTGATTAGACAGACAAATGATATGAAATTAAACCTATCTCAGTATCCATCCTGTGGTATCAGTTTGGTCTCTTATTAGTAAATTTATTGATCATTTTGGTGGTTCTTGATTCATGCGTGAAAGTGCATGTAGGACCGAGGGGAGGGGGGGGGGGGGGGGGGGGGGTGGGGTGATCTATTAGTAAATTTATTGATAATCTTGGTTGTTCTTGATTTACATGTGAAAGTGCCTGTAAGACCGGGGGTGGGGGTTGGTCAGCAAAGATGAAAAGCTGACATAATTTAATATAAGTGTTATAACCAGCTGAATGGTGATGAGCTTTATTAAACCGTTCATATCTTACTCATAGGTGGTAACTCATATGATACCCCAACTTGTATTAGGGGTCGTCCATAATTTTCGCCATTTTCAGTTACGTACAAAGCGTACGTAAGAGGAGGGGAGGGGGTCGAAATATACCCCAACCGTACGTAACTTAAATGTCGATCTGGAGAGGCGGGATTTTTTTTTTAAAGTACAAAATAAAATAAAATTTCGCCATTTATTGCGTACGTAACTCAAGGGGGGAGGGGGGGGGGGGGGTAAAAAGTTACGTACGCTCTGTACGTAAGTGAAAATGGCGATAATTTTGGACGACCCCTTACTGTTCACTAAGATGGTCTATCTGTGTTGCCTCCACCTTGGAATACTCATTTAATAGCACAACACACTTTTTAGTTTTGAAAATTTGATCCCTCTCGTCATCACTCTAGCCATACCCCTAAACTAGCAAGTTAAGTGATGCCGAAACTGCTGTTAGCTCCTCTGCTATATGGAGAAGCAACTGAAAGCTTGCAGGAGTGGAGCTTGATTTCATTTGAGATATCAGATCAGATTCAGGTATTGAGCTAGCGTCCGCAAACTAGCAAAAGTGTATGTCACGTGGAACTTTTGCAAATTTCTGTTCAATCTTAGAATGGCCCTGCTTTGGTTATTGATAAACCAATACTAAATGTTTTCGCTGAAGGCAGGAACTGTATACGAAGTTAAAAGTGTATAAATAAATGTGTCTAATTTGGAAAGGATGTGGCTGTCACATGTTAAATTATTATTATTATTATTATTATTATTATTAAATGTGAGGTCCATACATCAATTTTGGATGCCTTTTAAATGTGATTTTCCTGGGGAACCACTCTTGATTCTACTCATAAACTCTTGTTTCAAATATTCAGGACATGGATGCCTGAACTAATTATGTTGCTTGCTGACAGCCAATGGTGGGTTGGTAGCAAGGGGCAATATTCTTGTCTGTCTGTTGAGCTTGGTACTGTCGATTCTTTTGACAAGAGGAATCATGGATTTATGACGATCAAATTCGTACAAAGATCGCAATAATCGATCGAAATAATTTGCGCACAACTGTGCCCCCAAAAATGAATTGTCTTTTTTAGAAGCTTGTTTCAAGTCTGAATGAACCCCGGGAGGGGTACTCGCCTAAGATGGTATACGGGGGTGTGCCGCTCTAATGGGTAGCTTTTTAGGCACAAAATCCCTAAACATGGGGTATGATTTTGTGCTGGAAATCCCTAATAATGGGGTCACTTTTTACAAATGGGTCTATTTTCGCGAAATTTTGCCAAAATTAGGTATATTTTCGCAAAAATTTGCAAAAATTAGGTATATTTTCCCGATAATTTGCGAAAATGTGGTCTAAAATGAAGTAAAACCCCTAAAAATGGGTACCGATTTTTCCAAAATCACCCCTAAAAATGGGTATGGGTTTTGAATCTCCAGCGGCACACCCCCGACCAAACCAAATCCGAGTACCCCCCCCCCCCCCCCGGGGAATGAACCTCAACTCAAATATGGTGAAATTAGTGTAAAAGAGCAAAAAAACCCAAAAAATGCATGCGTTATGCGCACATTTGTTTTGTCCGTAAAGTCTTGTTGGTTCACTTTTATTTTTACCCCCCTCAATATGAAAAACCTAGCTACGTCACTGGCTACGAGAGGTAAATCATAACTTGCAATGAGGAGCTGGTGTATAGTCTTGTGAATACACTGATTTGAGGGTAGAAAATTGAAACTTTTGAAAATGGGGAAACAAAACAACATAATCACTTATGAGAATAAGAGAAGAAGAAAGGGGTTTGAACAGGGAGGAAAGAAAGGAGAGAAAGACAGAAGGGGAGGGGGGGGGGGGAGAAGGCAAAAAGAAGTTTATTGAAAAGGGAGAAGGGGAAATGTATATATTTTGTGAATAATACGAAAAAGTCAGTATATACAAGTTTAATATCATCATTCATTTCCATGACAATAATATTACGTTGCTTTTGAGAGAAAAAAAACCCATCCATGCGAGGCCCTCCCCCGGAATGAAAGACAATTGCTTTTACTTAATGTAAAGTGCTGTCTTAACAATAAAATATAGGCATACATGATGGTGAAGTTATCCCCGTAAGTCACGGGTATCGGCACATGGGCACACGAGACATGGCACGTGTATTATCTAATAACTAGATGAGATAACTTATTGAAAAAAATGCTAAAATATTGAATGTGCCGGTACCGATACCTGAAATTACAATTACTGCTATTGAATGGTTATAAAAGGGTGCTTATAATCTTAATAACAATGAACAGTAGTAACTATTACACAATGGTGGCACTAATAGGGGGGGGGGTTCTTTCAGAAGATACTGATGTCTTCAATTTTAAAAAAAAAATCACATTTTTGGGTGGTTGACCTGCATTTCCCCTGCGACTGAACGTCAAAGACTATAGTCCACTGACCAAATCGCTGTCCTTTAGCTATATTCAGTGCTTTTGTTCTAAAAGAGGCCTCCTGTAGGTTTTTCCAGATTACAGGAGCGGTGAAAAAAGAAAAGCTGTGTCAAATCGTATCATCAGAGAATAGACCAGAGTTATTGGTTAAATATTAAGGTTATAGTCTGCAAATCATAAATAACACACATTTCTTTCATTTTAAGAGCACTTAATACCTTTTCTACACATTCCAATTAATGGTTAACTGTGGGGTCTATTTTGAATTAGGGTTAGGGAAGGGCTGTAGCCCAAATTTATTTGGTGGTGTGGAATCATTAAAAGTTATGGATTTTTATTTACAGAAATGCTATGTTTAGTCCACAAAGTCTGTAGCACTGTCCGGACAGAGGTCAGACCCCCACCCTTTTTATTTTTGCCCCACCCTTTTTACAGAGCCACCCTTTTTATTTGGGAATGTTCAACACAGGGTTCACAGTAGCTTAAAAATTATGAGGTCCAGTTGGACCCCCATATCCTGGCAATTTTCAGAATTATGGAGTCCAAACAGAATTTTTGGGAGTCCATGGAAAAATGATAAATTCCCTAATTTTGTTAGTTTATTAACTAGGATGTGCCCAACATGGGTTTTAGCTTTTTTAAGACATGAAAGAATACAGATTTTGATTATCTATTTTTCAAATACCCCCTACTTTTATGGCCAGGAAAAAATGTGGATACTTTAAGAGTTATGAGCATTTAAACATTTCCTTTAACATAGACTTTCAATTGAAAAAAGAATCTTTAAACCAAGATATAGATATCCCTTACCCTAAAGTTTGTAACCACAAAATTGATACAGCCTTAATGTTTAGTTGATTAGAGATATTTTTAGTTTTTGGAAGAATTCCCCCAACTCCCTCCCTCATGGACCATGACGTCATCGGGGAATTCCCTTGTTTTTGTGAATGAAGAAACATTGTAAACATAAATTTAACTAAATATGGTTCATTATGTTAATGAATTGGGTTATAACCAATCATTGCCAAGAATTATTGTTTTAGCGCCGTTCGCGTTGCCTTGCCTATAAGGTATAAGGTATAATTGACCTTAAACTGGGCAACCCGTTACTTGGGGTCAATTACCACACCGGGGATTCCCCATTCATCTCTTTTACCAACTGCAGAGTGCTCGCAATTCCCGCATGTGCACATACATACATTTATTTACGAACAAGTATCTTACGCTTGTGGAGGAGACGAAAATGGTCGATATCGAGCAAGTTTGGTTGTTCACATCCCATATAAACTGGGGTGTGTGGGGGTGTGTATACATGGGATGTGCACTGATTTGTTTTGATACTAAAACACTGCGCAAATGAGAAGTATTTGGGCATGTTGGGGACATTTTCGACGATTAAGCTTTGCAATTTCAGATCTTTGTAACTACGATTCATTTGTGAATTTGTGATTGTATTTATAGTAAGTTGAACAGCCTCAAGCTAGGGCGTCCAAGCAAAACGCAATAACACAGGACATTTTGATTATATGGCGTCCAGATCAAAAAAATGGCGTCTATAACGCCATAACGCAGTGTAGCGTGAACCCTGGTTCAACCCCCACCCTGTATACCGAAAAGGGGACATTTTGATCATTTTGTGCATTCAAATTTGAAAAGGCACTCATTGGAGTAAGAAAGTAAGAAAGGGCAAAGTGACAGAAACATCCCAGGACAAGTTTTGTTTTTCGGGCGGGTCGCGGGATTCCCAAAATTATTCATAAAAAAAATAATTGAAAAAAAAAAAAATAATAATAAAAAAAATAAGCTTACTTAAAAATCACCTTGTCGGCTAAAAAACATGATTATTTAATGCAAATTTATAGAGGAGATTCATTTGAATTGGATTTATTTCATCAAATCAGTGCATTTTTGGTACTCTTATGCTCCCTAAAATGTGATATTATGTCGCGTACGACACTTTCGTAGCTCGCGGCAGCGATCAAGTTTCCATTTTGAAAAAAATGTCACGATGTCAACAATAGATGCTGCTGTATAACAACAAACTCAATCCCTGCTCAATTTATAGATGGCGACTTTTTAATTTCGAAGTATATCGGACCCGGATCGGATACATATTTATGATATAACTAGCGCTAGCGAGCCGACAAGGTCGGTATTCTGACTATTTTGATGATCGCTAAGAAACCCCCACCCTTTTTATTTTATATCCACGCTTTATACAACTACACCCTTTATATATCAGAAATATTCTGACCCCCACGCTTTTGTTGATTTTTTTAATTTCTGGAGTCCCACACTTTATAAAGCGTGCCGTCCGGACTATGTGTAGGTACTACAATGTATTTTTCATCTTTGCCTAATTCCATCTAATTCTGAAAGGATTCCTTGCATGTGATTAGCAATACCATAAATATTGCCAGTCTGATGAAGCTACCAGCGTGGTAGTGAAACGTCATTAAACAGTGAGTAACATCCTTCACTTCTTTTGGATTTGTACACAAAGAAATTTCAATATTAATACCATACATACTTTCCAGTATTTTGGTAATAACTACTTCCCAGTATTCTTAGTAATGAATACTTTCCAGTATTTATGGTAACACAAGGGAAAAGGGATATGTTACAGTTTGATGTGTATCTCACTGTTGGTGGATGGTAGGGAGGATTTCAATGACCAACCCATGGAAATGGACTATAAATAATATTACGTCCTAATCTACACCATTGAAAGTGGCATACGACCTGTTATGCAATCAAACTCATCTTCAGTTTTCATCTCACATTTTTTTCCTTCTTGTTGTTAATAATGAAAAACACCCGAAGTCTAATTATAGATATTCATCAACTCCCCAATTAACTTTCTGATATTATGCTACGATGGCACTTAAAAAACTAATGAATGTATGTAACATATTGCAAATTCAATTATATTGTGATCATTGTATACAGTGTGACACTTAGACAGTTATTATTAGGCTCCCTTATGAAAATCGCAATCAATTCTGCAACCTAGCGCAAGGTTAAATTTGGAAAAATACAACCTTGGGCAACCTAACCTTGTGCACCTTGTGCAACCTTGCGCAAGGTTTCGCAAGCAACTGGTTAAATTTGGAAAAATACAACCTTGCGCAACCTTGCAAAAATATAACCTTGCGCAACCTTGCAGAAACATCTAAAGTTTGCGCAACCTGTTCGCAACCAGCTAGTGCTGCAAGGTTGCGTAAGCACAAGGTTGCAACCTTGCAAAAATACAACCTTGCGTGCGCAACCTCGCACAGGGTTGCGCAAGCAACTGGTTAAATTTGGAAAAATATAACCATGCGCAACCTTGCAGAAACATCTAAAGCTTGCGCAACCTGTTTGCAATCAGCTAGCAACCACCAAAAACGTGCGTCAAAATGGGGGTCAAAATTTACCCCCCTCCGTTTGTATGATCAAAACCTTCATTGCACTGACATGGTGAAGATTCTGGGCATAAAAATTGCTAAAGATCTGAAATGGAACACCCACATTGGTGACATTACGAAACGTGCAAGTGGACCGCTATTTATGCTTAACATCCTAAAACGGCATGGGCTAAGTGTTAAAGACCTGGTAACAATCTATGTTGGTTTTGTTCGCCCCCTTCTTGAGTATGCTCTACCAGTATGGCATCCTGGTCTGACAGAAAATCTCCACTATGTTTTGGAGCGTATTCAGAAGAGGGCGTGTAGAATTATCTTATGTTTTAACTACATAGGCTATCAGGACGCCTTAATAACATGTGCTATTCCGGAACTCAGGAACCGTAGAGACCAAATTTGTTTAAACTTTGCTGAATCCCTTTTAAAATCTAATGAATTCCGTGGTTGGTTACCAAAATCTAGAGATAAACAAGTGCATAATATGACTCTCCGTAGTAGTGCTCACAAAATAACTGTTCCTAAAAAACGTACCCTGCGTTACGCTCGAAGCTCAATTCCATACATGGTCAAACTCTTAAATCATACATTATAGTTCTGTTTCCAATCGGGGGTGGGTTGTTGTGTTATGCATGCTTAGTTATTTCTATGAATATATATTGTTTCTATTGTTCTATATATTACATATTGTAACTATTGTTGTAATTCAGCATTTTGCTGCGATAATGATATGCTTATTAAACCTTGAATTGAATTGAACCAATACCAAAATAAGCTTATATGTTTTAAAGGTACTATTTTTCATCATTTTTATCTGCAACATCAGTTTCCTTCAAAGATTAGCATATGATTCACAACTTATTTTTCTAGCATACCTTATTTTCATTATGAAATTGATTACAAAGTATGGGTACAATAATCATCAAAGTCACTAAATTTTAGTAAAGGTTACAATCGACAGCAATGTCTATTTCACATGTTTGACCTTTTGACCTGACCTTTGAACATAAGAAGAAACCTTGCGCAACCAGTTTGGTACTTCTGAGAAGGTTGCGCAACCTTGCAGGGGTCACACCACTAAATAGAGCTCCATAGGGATATGTACAAAAATACTGATATAAAACTCTGTTTTAGACCACTACATTTATATTGTGCTGAATGTACTTGAAATGTACTGGAATAGTTACCTTGAATCATTTGGAACATTTTATGACCATTTTAATGATATTTCCATGTTATAATTATTTATGAGTGGAAATTGTCATGCATGGATATCCTGCTATCTACTGAAGATAGCAAAATTAACAGAGCAATACTACATTTTGTGAGGACAGCTACCATCCTTTTTAAAAGAGATACTTGTCAGGACAGCAGCCATCCTATTGAAGAAATTCTTGTTGAATTGAATGTCTAGGTAGTTTGTTTGTTTTTACTGAAAGGGCGGGGAGTTATAATTGATATATAATTATATAATTTCTTTTCGCTTTTTTTTTTTATAAGAAAAGATTCCTATATATAGGCTACCCAAAAAAGTTAAACTGAAGAAAAAAGTTGTGCAATTAATGATTTTCTTTTCGAGATATCGACGATTATGTATTATGTATTATTTTCTCCATAGAGCTCTGTATAAAAGTTCATTTTCTCCACCCCACTGTCTTTTAATGCAAGACCCTGCGACATTAAGACTTCTCGGACACGTGCCATAGACGCAAATGATTGCTTTAAACGATTAAAAGTTTAACGTGTATATTTATCGAAATGGCTGAAATATGAGGGTTTAAGGGAAGTGTCAACCCGGCACTTGTTTCAAAAATTGAATTTCATATTGTTCTATTATTTTATACTTTTATATGTATTCTATCATTACGATCATAAGTTACTAATCGGAAGCGATTATTTCCCGTTCTTTTGGGTGATTTAAACTTGTTGTTTTGGTAAGTTTGAGTCAGGAAAAGGCGCATGGTTATTTGGCGGGAAATTAAGCGGAGTTCCGCGATTTTCAAATGCTGCGATAGCTGTTCGATCATTGCGTCGCGCGCTGAATCTTCCCGTGCGTAATACTAGACGCGCCGCTTAATATCCGTGACAAAGACGCAAAAAAACAAAAGAACGCAAAACAATGCCTGAAAATATAAACAAAGGCCAATCTTACGATCATTTAAATTTCAGTTTTCTTCTAATTTCTTCACATTGTGACAATATAAATTGAATCTGATAGTTTATTTTTGATTGTTCATAATAGTATACTCGCCTTTTAGTTCACACGCCCGTGTATTCCGAGAACATTTTCGCTAGTAGGAACAAAATTCGGATTAAAATGTTATTTGAAAAATAACAAAACAATTAATTTTAACAGATTTTAGGGTTTTTTTAATTTTAAAAAGTCAAGTTCTGCCTTATGTACAAAAACACTGATATGAAACTCTGTTTTAAACCACTAAATTGCGAAATTGGACCCCGTAGAGTCATTTTTTCTTAAAGATGATCACATTTCCCCACCAAAAAGTGAAAAAAATAGGTGGGTGAACCAGCTCGATTTTCCAAAATATGCCATGGAGTTGACTACCTCTCTGACGAGCTTGGAAATGTCGCCGTAATCGCCAATGTTACCAGTAAAAAGCACAAATTTGAAAGATCTCTCAAAATTTACCTAGATGATATTCACAGTTTATAGTCAGGGTGCATGTAGGGATGTCCCATTTATCATAATTAATAAAAAAAATCATAGGCATGTACGCAATGGTATAATTACTGTCAAGTTTTTTTAATTGAGGATTTTGTGATGCATATTTTCTGATTTTAGTTTTAAACACCGTCCTTAAGTGTAGGGGAAACCCCATTTAGTGTAGTGCACCCTGCAGCAACCATCCGCAACCTTGCGCAACCAGTTTGGTTCTTCTGAGAAGGTTGCACGAGCTTGCGCAACCAGTTTGGTTCTTCTGAGGTTGCGCAACTTTGCAGCAATCATCCACAATCTTGCGGGGACTTCGGAGCGGGTTTTTGACGGATAAATAGGGTCTTAAGAACTTATTTGCTCCAAAATATAGGGTCTTAAGAAATGTGTTTTGTTTAGTTTAAAAATTGGGGTCATAAGAGCTGATGCAGGCTCAAATGGGGAGGGGGGGGGGGGGGTATTAAGAGTGAGCAGAAGAGGGTGAAAAGGGGTCTTCAGGGCAGCACATTCCTTAGACCCCTCTCAAATGTCAGTTCACCCCGCCCCCCCCCCCCCCCCCCACCCCCACCCAACAAGGCTTGAGAAAATCACATATTTTTCTCATTACCCCTGTAAACTATAATAGGCCTGAGAGATGTTTCCAGTAGATAATAATATTAATAAGGAGGTAAAGTAGTGAATTACCTCCAAAAATGGTATAAATTGATTCAGAAACTAAATAAATTGCCATTTACTTTTTCTGGATGATTTTGTCACACAATGCCGACTTGGTCCAAGTTAAACTGGTGGAACACTGGTTGAAAAGGTTTTAGAACCAGAAATTTTGTTTTGAGCAAAGTAGCCACTGGTTCACACATCTTCGGTCAGAAAGAGAGATAATTTTTTTATCCATGTACCCCCCTTCCTCTGAAGCACAAACTAGTTAACCAGTAGTCATTTGTGGTTTTTGGTCTAGGGGGGGGGGGGGGGGGGGGGGGTGGGTGAACTCTAACACTATTAGCGCATCACAATATGCATGAAGCCCGCATCACCTTGGAGCAAAAATGCAACAACCAGCATGACCCGTTCAGTGGTAATAGGTAAATTCAACTATAACATTGCCCTTAGGCGAGGGGGGAAAAACACCCTGTTCTATGGACCTGACCGACCCACTTTTTGCGTTTTTCAGATTTTTTCCCTCTCAAATCATGTTAAATCAGCCGTTTTTTTTGCCGAAAATCTGTCAACATTTTTTGTCCACACATTTTTAAAAAATATCCGGTTTTTGCAGAGTTTGGTGACATTTTAGGTGAAACAAAACAAAACCAAAGAACAGCAACGACCGACCGACCCTACTTGACAGTTCCGTCAGCCCGTAAAACAGGGTTGTTGTTCTTTCGCCGCCTTACAGCACAATGTACATTGTCATGTGTAGCAGTTGCAAACTTACCCTGTCAATTGGCCCTAGATCCTGTGGCATATCAGACCCGTGACCCTGTAGCATATCAGTCCCAGGTACATGTAGTTAATAAGCCAATGGGTCCTGCGGCAAATTAGCCATGGACCCTGTAGCATCAGCCCCTTGACCCTGTGGCGAATTAGCCCTACGTACCCTGTGGCAAATTAGCCCTGGTCCCGGTAGCATATCAGCCCCTGAACCCAGTGGCAAATTAGCCCTAGACCCTGTAGCATATCAGCCCCTTGACCCTGTGGCTAATTACCTTCAGGACCCTATGGCAAATTAGCCCTGGTCCCTGAGCATATCAATCAGCCCCTGGAGGCCCTGTGGATAATTAGCCCTGGACCGTGTAGCATATCAGCCCCTGGACCCTTTAGCATATCAGCCCCTTACCCAGTGGCAAATTAGCCCTGGCCTGTCCTGTAGTATATCAGCTCCTATGGTTAAGATACGTGGGCGCTGGGCAATCCTCCCCCCCACCCCCCGCCCCCCCCCCCCCCCCTCCCGCCCCCTCGGCCCTCCCGTCATAGCACCCTGTAATGCTGAAAAATAAATGACCGACAGCTGATTTTTTGCCCAAACCAGCGCCCGGTTGAAGATCAAGCTTGCCCAAAACATGAAATTTCGATGTGACCATGCTTCCATGCTGGATATTTTGTTTAAAAAATCTTAGTCGAGTATGTTGTTTGAAATTCTCCACATTCATAACAGCTGAGTTTTAGCACAAAAATACTATTTTTTCACTGTGTCTGTGTAACTTTCGCCGATGTCATGATTGTGTGATTACCCTAGCACCTTCTATGACGTAGCATCTTGTAAAAGGCGAGTTTACTTCTCAATTACCTTTCTAGGCCACAGAACATGCGCAATCAATGCAAAAGGAAAGTTACTTTCTGGCACACATATCATCGTAAGATTAGGCATAATCAATCATGGGGGGGGAGACTACTACAGTCTACCGAACGAAAAATATAGCTCCTTGATCAGCCCCTTGACCATGTGGCAAATTAGCCCTGGACCCTGTAGCATATGAGACCCAGGACCCTGTGGCAAATTAGCCCTGGACCCTGTAGCATATGAGACCCAGGACCCTGTGGCAAATTAGTCCTGGACCCTAGCATATCAAACCTGGGACCCTGTGGCAAATTAGTCCTGGACCCTGTAGCATATCAAACCCGGGACACTGTGGCAAATTAGTCCTGGACCCTGTAGCATATCAAACCCGGGACTCTGTGGCAAATTAGTTCTGGACCCTGTAGCATATCAAACCCGGGACCCTGTGGCAAATTAGTCCTGGACCCTGTAGCATATTGGACCCAGGTCCCTGTAGCAAATTAGCCTGCACCCTGTGGCAAATTTCCCCTCTGGACCCTGTAGTAAAATAGCCCCGGGATCATGTAACAAAGAAGCTCTTGAACCCTGTAGCATATACCTATCCCTTGACCCTGTGGCAAATTAGCCCTGGTCCATGTGGTCCTTGTATCAAAATAGCTTATGGATCCTGGTAGCAAATTGCCCTTCTGGAGTCTAGATCCTGTAGTAAATTAGCTGTGGGACCTTGTAGCAACAGCCCTTGGCCTGGCAAATGAGCACCTTGACCTATGGAAAATAAGCCAAGGGCCCTTTAGCAAAATAGCCCCTGGACTGTGTTTCAAATTAGCCCTCGACCCTGTAGCAAAATAGCTCCTGGACTCTGTCACAAATTAGCCCCTGGACACTGTAGCAAAATAGCCCCTGGACTCTGCATGCTTATTTGATAAAAGCCCTGATTCAAACCAATCTTGCGCTCGAAAGAGACAATTATGTTATCTCCCAGGGAAATAAATAGTATAACATCTTGAGCGTTAAGTATAGGAAACACAATGCATTTATCAATTGTATGTAAATAATATATTTTGAATGATGCTTTCCCTTCCACAAGCTGTTTCGTTAGTCAATCTATATTGTCTGTCTGCGTATTGTGATTATTGCAAACAAAATAGCAAAATATTGCGTTGTAGTATTATTTTTTTCTTCTTCACAAAGCAATCTTTCCAGACAGTTTACATTAATTTTGTGCTCATAAATTCTAGGGTTTATTTGTATGTTAATTTATTTGTTGGCAAAAGATTAATAATTTCATAAGAGCACCAAAAATCATGAAAACTAAGTTCAATTATTAAAGTAGGGGTGTTCCAGTCATTGCAACATATACATTTAGACCAACGACCTAACTTATATTATAGCAAAACAGCTAGGAAACTATATTTTATTCTCATTATTAATTTAGTTTATTGGTAATTTTTTTAATTCTTTTATCAAAAAAACAAAAACAAATAATGCTAGATTTATTTGATTAAACAACAACAAATTTCCCCCTTTGTAAAATCAGTGAATCCAGTGAGTTATTATTAACCAACGTTCTGCTTCAAAATAATAATGTTTTTTAGCACACGCACCCCCACACACGGCCACGCTGCGTTATATACATACAACGCATATGCCGGCGACTTTGTGTAGGGCGCGCTTGAACATCTTAACGCGATGACCATACGCACTTTAAGGTATGATTCGGTCTCATAATACCGGTATGTAGTGCTTATCAGCTGAAAATCATGCAAAAAACGATCAAATTGCCTGTTGACATTCAAAACCTCATTAACTATCAGGGTGTGACAGTTTCTCTTTATAGCTGATTTCCTCTTTTTTTTTAAAAATTCTCGTGCCAAATTTTCAGCCTTTTCTTTTCTTTTCAGCCCATATTTGGCATTGTTATCCAATTTTACGCTGTTTTTCCTCGTTTTTGTCTGTTTTCCTCTTTTTTTATTTGTGGCCTCTCACACCCCTAAACTATATAAACAACGGCGAGGCAGATTTACTGCAAGTTCCACAACTCAAACAAACATAACAAGCCTCGACTCATATCCCAACTTAAAAAAGCAAGGACATGTTGAACACCAATCGAACGCTCTAACCACTGAGCTAACTGTCCGTCTCCGATAAACAGAGTACAAACCAGACATAGTGATACATACAGAGCAGTCAAGGATTCTAATTGACAAACAAATACACGCTATGACTGCTCTGTTTATCGGAGACGGCCGACCGATTAGCTCAGTGGTTAGAGCGTTCAATTGGTGTTCGAAAGGTTACAGGTTCGAGTCCCGCACCGGCTCATGTCCTTGCTTTTTAAGTTGGGATATGAGTCGAGGCTTGTTATGTTTGTTTGAGTTGTGGAACTTGCGGTAGTTATCTGCCTCGCTGTTGTTTATTTACATTGTTCTACAGTCAGTACGCAGGTATCGTTTTTAATGAGTGACCTCGCCGATCTAACCCACGCAAAGATCGATTTCAGGATGTCAACCTTGCGCTAAAACATTAAGGGAAGTTTGTTTTCCCTGAATTAATTGAGATAGGGTTAGCTGGCAGCCATGATGGCGAAGTAGGTGGATTGTTCGTAATTTTCTCTATAATATGATGCCAAATCTGACACAATTGGTCCACAAACAGTGATTTTATCGCTAATTTTAGAATTTAACAACTTTCGTGACTTTGCTTCTTGTATCTATTCACTTGACCGGACTAAAATGCGTACGATATTTTAAGAGCAATTTCCGTACTAACGGAATCTTAAGCTTTAATTTCATATTAAAAACATTGATGCCCGACTTCTTTTTTGATAAGAAAAACCGAGTTTGATTTTCACCGATTTTCGGTCAGAAAACAAAACTTTACGATCCCCCGTTAGGCCTCGCCAACTTGATTTTTAGCCTCCCGTAACACGCCCGCGTTTCATTTTCATGCCCGCGTTTGAATTCATTATTGAAATTGTGGAAAAAAAATACCGTTTTTCCAATGAAAACGTCCGAATTCATGCATTTTGTGGGATGAAATTGTGAAATGTTTATTCATTTTGACCAGAATAGCCTTTCTGTAAAAAAAAGAAAAAGACATTGTATAGTGCAGAAGGATCGATTTCGAATCCCGGACCTCTCGCTCCCAGAGCGAGCTCTCTACCATCTGAGTTATCTAGCAAATCTGAATATAATCGTGAGATTTAAACATTTGATCAACAACCCGTCGACGCTACAAAATGAATTTAGATCGAGACAAGATTCGAGGAGCTATTTTATAAGCATTCACTTGACCGGACTAAATAATTTTATAAAATTGTAAGCATGTTTCTAGTTACAAAAGACTATGAATATTATGATACGATGGATAAAATTGATGCCTAATTCTTCAGAAGCGACTTTTTTACCATGAATTTGGCTTTAGTTTCTTCAAGTTTTTCTTGAATTCGGGTTTGTCGGATTGCAATAATTTGCACCGAAAATACAACATGTCATGAAGTTCACAGAAAATATTAGATAATATTATTTGCATAATATGCCTTTTTACTATACAATTTCATGGCCAATGTGTTTGAAATGTGTGATTATAATCATGAAAAGAGCTCATTTACATCGTGCTATTACGAGGTCAACTATGACTGCGAAGCGGTTTCGCTACCGGTGAGTACTTCCGGGTCGCTTTGCTGGGTTAGAAAAGGAACGACTTTTGATGATGATGCGAACTGACTGTCTAGTTCCCTATTGAACCGCATTCCTCGATATGTTCTAGGGTGCCCACATGTAAGTTTTGTATTTAGGTGTCCCCTCTTACATGTGAAACCCAATTTCGTCCGCCTGAACCAGTATACATCTTGATTCCTTACCTGCTCTGATTGTAGTTCTTAGTATTTGGCTTATCACACCATTTTGAAGAATCAGGAACTTCCACTGTACGACCATTTTTGATAGAAATTTAAAAAAAAAAGGATGATTAACTGATTTTAGGGCCCAAATAGGCATGTCACAAAAAACTGGTAGAATGTGAAGGGAGTGGCGATTTATTCGTTAAAACTTCTCCAAAATCCTCGTTTTTGTTAAAAAACAGGCGGTTAGGGTTAAGGTTTTCCATTTCCATGCATCATGAAATTTTAAGGGGTCCATGCAATTTTGATCCAGACCACTTGGTCACTTTCAAGGTGTAACTTGATGTGTCAAATTAGAATGTAAGGGGCCTATGACACGCAGACGCATCAGAATGCTACCCCCGAGTTGGTACCACTAATTGTCCATTTTGAGGCCTGCAAGCAGGGTCTGTCGGCATAGACAGTGCAACTGTGGGTCAGAGGCTCCCTACATTTTTTTTGGGGGGGGGGGGGGCATCCCCCATAAAAAAGTACAGGTGAAATGTTTTTAATATCATACATTTCAGTGTTAAAATTGCCAATTCTTGCGTGCTTTGCACAAAATATTTTTCAATGTTAAACTCCTAGGCAGTGGTTAGAGAACAAGTCTTATTTAACAAAAGGTACCTGGTTCAAATTCCAATGTGGTCGAATTTTGTCGAACAACTTTTATGATTTTATCTATATGTTATTTGCAAGATTGCAATGCAACAAGTGATTGGATTAAAATTTGAACTACGGACAAAATAATTGCGCCCTGCCCATCCCTTTGAGAATACCCACATTCTACTTGTGCTCGCAAATACAGAATCCTGTTCATACAGACAATTTCAACACCTTGCGTGCGGTTGTTAGTTCTTCCCACAGTTTCTGGGAATATGCAATCTCAAAGCTATCAGTGTCAATCAATTTGTTGTGGAACACGGAGGGGGTATCTATAGGGTGGTTGAAGGAGAGTGGGGAGGATAGAGATGAATAAGGAGGATGTGTCATACTCATATTGGGACTTGAACAAAAAGACTCTGTTAAAGGCATATTATGTGATCTTTTCCAGGGAGCGCCCTCTATTCATGATTTTTTTTAGAAAGTAGATTTTCTTGCAGATTTACATTTCTGATCATAAATCGTACATACATTCCAAGTAACAGAGCGATACGATTCCTAATTACCTCAAAAACCATGGTTTTAGAGTGAATTTAGACTAGAGTAAAATAAGTTGTCGGTAATCCGACAGTTTATTTTCACTCTAAAACCCTGATTTTGAAGTAATTAAGAATCGTATCGCCTGTAACTTGGAATGTATGTACAATTTATGATCAGAAATGTAAACCTGCAAGAAAATCTGCTTTCAAATTTTTTTTCTCGATGTTGAGGACGTTCCCTGGAAAGATCACATAATATACCTTTAAGTCCCACGGATGCTCTATTCCAGCAAAATCCTTGTTAAGCGGCGGAAAAACCCCAGCCTGACCTTTAACCTTATGGCTGCATCCTTTCTGTCTGTCAGATGTCAGATGTGTGTGTGTCAACGATTGGTACACACTTTTGGTACACACTTTTTGTCTTGTCCATTTCTTTTCCATACAATGACAAATTGCAACCAAACTTCGGTCATAGATGCAACATGGAAACCTTCATTTGTTAATAAGGTCAAAGGTCTCATACCAATGTCAAAGGTCATCTGAGGTCAAGATGTAAAATTGAGTACACACTTTACTTTTTTCCCCATTTTTTTCTTTTTTTTTAAGATTTAAATTTGAACTTTTTAAGTGTCTAAATGTTACTATTTCTTGCTTGAAATGAATAAGTAAGCTTAAATAAATGTATTTTAGACTATTATTACACTACATGTAGAAACATTAGTTAAATTGACTTAGGGCCTATACCAATTTTGTCTCAACATGACCATTTATTTTTCAGCAAAGAAAAAAAGATTTCCGACCGACCGACCCGATTTTAAATTTTAAGCACTTGAGGGCAACACAACATCTTTTTTTTGGTTGCCTAATGTATATGTCAACTAGTAGAAGTAACATTTTTTGTTTGTTTTTGAATTTTGGTTGTAAATGTTTCAACAGGTAAAGAAAAATTAAATGTTAAAAATTCACCAACATTGTCACAGATATTTTGGAAATCACAAAAAACAAAAACCTCCTGACCTCCTGTCCGACCCTGTTCTACAACACTACAAATTATGATACACTGCTTCCCCGTGTCTCATGGCGCAATCAAACGGGCAAAGAATGGCAAAGAAACCGTAACATTTTCCAGCTGACACCGTGGCGCAATCAGTTAGGTACCAGACTTCCACTCGGGCGACCAGGGTTTGATCCCTGGCACTGCCGCAGCCTGTTTTCCCCCAATAAAATTGACCCTTCTCCCCAGGGATAGCACTGGATCAAAAATGTGAGAGGTCCCATGAACATTTTCAGGACCCCATAGGACTTCAAAAAACAAATTTAAGGGGTCCCCCAAGAAATTGAGGGGTCCTGAAATTTGGGTATTTGAGAATTTTACTTTTTTACGGACAGTTTTAATGAATTTATATTGTGAGCAAAGGATGGATATGTAATTTACAGAATTTCTTAAGGTTTCCATTTCCATACATCGTCAAATTTAAGGGGTCCCTTCAATTTTGATCGGGACCCGCAAGTCTTTTCAATTTGAAACCTGACGCGTCAAACAAGAAAGTGAGAGGTCCAGGACACGTCAGAATGGGCGAATTCTCCCTCCTTTGGTAGTTTTATTCCCAATTTTCCCTTTATGAGAAACTGGAATAAGCGGTTTCTTGAGTGTATAGGAAAACACTTACAACACTTTATAAGTGAGTGCCTCCCCCTTTCCCTGGGCATCCTATTGGAAATACCTGGCAATAGGCTGCCCCCCCCCCCCCCCCCCCCCCCCACCTAGCTCTGTTACCGAGCTGCGTAGCAAGATGCAACCCCCCAACCTCCACCCAGGAGTAAACTAAATTAGTATTTGTGATTGTTCTTCCTACAGTTTTGAGAATTTAAGATAATTTGCTCTCGTGCTGAGAGACCTCCTACTTACGGTAAAGGTTAATAGCTTTCTATGGGATTTATATAATATCAAAATCTCAATCAAAGATGACGTGAAGATGATATTTCTGTGAATTGTTGAATCAAAGGTGATTTGTAGTGGAGTATAATGCCCATCCCCATGTTGATAGAAAATGGGATAATCAATCACCCACTCTATACAAACAATTGAAATACATTGAAGTTGAGGGGGTTTATGAAATGCTGTGCCGCCAACATGGGTGGGTATTAAGACTCAAGGTGTACTTGTGTCCAGGAAGGGGTCTAGTTGGCACTTAAAAAGCAAAGAATTAACACTTAGAACAACCTTTCGATGATCAACTTGTATTTTCTTTGAAATTTGCTTAAACCTTGATCATATATACACCCACATTCCTACTATTCCGCAGATATTTTCAAGTTTCCAGGGCATCTGCGATTGATACAAGCATTTTGATTTGTATTTGTGGTTAATCCATTGGCTGCTCGCTGCTGAAATAAGAAAAATCTTGATAGCAATTACATGTAGTTCAAACCCAACCCCCATTTTTTCCATCAAACAATAAAACGTTTAGACTTTTAAAGGTTATCGAAAGTTTGTTTTTTCGCACCGGTTTTGGGAACACAATATAACAACCCCCTCACTCTGGCAATTCGCAAAGGTTGACTTAGAGAATGAAATATAGTTCTTAGGTGTTTTGCTATACGATGGTCTTATAATGTACAGGCTGTACCATATTTGGAGTCGTACAGCCTACACATTGTAAGACCATCGTATATGCAAACAGCTAAGAAGTATATATTATTCTCGTTCTTATTTAGTTTATTGGTTATTTCGATCTTTTTGTGTGTTGCCCTCAGCGACCTACCCTAAAATCTTAAAAATCAGGGTGGCAATTTTTTAAAAATTATTTTTAAGATTTAAATTTTACCCAATTTGCCACAATATTACTATTTTCTGCTTGAAATTAACATGTTTGCTTGAATAGATTGATTTTAAACTATTATCACACTAGAAACATTAGTCAAATTGACATTTACCAATTTTGTCTTGTCATTAACTACGGTCTGTCAGTATTATTTTTTTAGCAAAAACAAGAAAGTAAAATCGACCGACCGACCTGACTTCAAGATTTTTGGCAAGATTTTTTTTGTTGCTGCCTAAACATGAGAGGTGCGCAGGTGTGATTTATTTGCTAAGTATTTTTTCCAGAAATTCTTACGGAAAACATTAAGAATATGCAATTAAGAGGTATTCATTTATCATAACATTTGCAAAGGACATCTGGGTGATGATTTTTCATGGAATTGTCTAAATCTAATAAGGCCACAATTTATTTTGTGTGTTGCCCTCAGCGACCTACCCTAAAATCTCAAAAATCAGGGTGGCAATTTTTTTTTTTAATTTTTAAGATTTAAATTTTACCCAATTTGCCACAATATTACTATTTTCTGCTTGAAATTAATAAGTTTGCTTGAAAAGATTGATTTTAAACTATTATCACACTAGAAACATTAGTCAAATTGACATTTACCAATTTTTATCTTGTCATGAACTATGGTCTCTCAGTAATAGTTTTCAGTAAAAACAAGAAAGGAAAATCGACCGACCGACCCGACTTCAAGATTTTTGGCACTTGAGGGCAACACAACAACATTTTTGTTGCTGCCTAAACATGAGAGGTGCAGGTGTGATTTATTTGCTAAGTATTTTTTCCAGAAATTCTTACTGGGAAAACATTAAGAATATGCAATTAAGAGGTATTCATTTATCATAACATTTGCAAAGGACATCTGGGTGATGATTTTTCATGGAATTGTCTAAATCTGATAAGGCCACAATTTATTTTGTGTGTTGCCCTCAGTGACCTACCCTAAAATCTCAAAAATCAGGGTGGCAATTATTTGTTAAAATTTTTAAGATTTATATTTTACCCAATTTGCCACAATAGAACTATTTTCTGCTTGAAATTAATAAGTTTGCTTGAATAGATTGATTTTTAAACTACATGTATTATCACACTAGAAACATTAGTCAAATTGACATTTACCAATTTTGTCTTGTCATGAACTACGGTCTGTCAGTATTATTTTTCAGCAAAAACAAGAAAGGAAAATCAACCGCCCAACCCGACTTCAAAATGTTTGGCACTTGAGGGCAACATAACAACTTTTTTTGTTGCTGCCTAAACATGAGAGGTGCGCAGGTGTGATTTATTTGCTAAGTATTTTTTCCAGAAATTCTTACTGGGAAAACATTAAGAGCATGCAATTAAGAGGTATTCATTTATCATAACATTTGCACAGGACATCTGGGTGATGATTTTTCATGGAATAGATGCATGAAGTAGGAATGGCTTTAAAAGTGTTTAAATGTGGAAATGTGAACAAACAAATGTTTGCTAGAAGAGTTAGATGAAAATTAAACTTGGGTTATCTCACATTTTGTTCTTAATATTTTCCAAAAGATATATGTGACGCGATCAAGAGGAATGAGTCGGATGTCGACACTGGTCGAAAATGAGTTTTTAATACAGTTTTAAAGAAGACACCTAGAGCTTTCAGAAACTGAAAACCCCATGTTGACACGACGTTTTGTTCTAAAGTTATGTCAAATTGTATACATGAATTTCCATCAAAACTCATGTAAGCCGCCATTTTGAATTGGCCATATCTCAATTTGGGATTCCCCGACATCCGACTCATTCCTCTTGATCGCGTCACATATATACACTTCTATACATACATCTAGTAGAAGTGAAAGTCTAAAACATAAAACATGCCCAAATAGGTTAGCATCTGTTTTTATTGATTGTTTTTTAATTTCATAAATATTTCCATATTTCCATGAATATCACCAATATTAGCAACATTTATTTTCAAAAAATAACCGACTGAACCTGACCCTACTTAACGTTGCAACGTCCGTCTACAACGTCTGTCTACCCATAAATCCTTTTTCTGATCAAATTAATGTTAAATTCTCAGAATTTGTAGACAAATCTATTTTAGCCCATTGAATAATAATTTCTGAAAATGCAGCACGGTAAAATATGTTTTATAAATTAGATATGGATCATCACATTTCCCCCCAAAAAACCTATTGTTGAAACTGAAAGTGCTTTTAGCAGTTTATGATGTGTATGTCAACAGTGTCACCTAGATCGAAGTCACCTTTTTGTGGTATATTCATAGAATAAGTGGTTTTTTTTATCTGTCAAAAAACTTAGAATGTTGTGGACTTCCAAATCACATAATTAATAAGAAGGGATGTGCGGCTGGATGGGTTATGAAACCATTGACCAGATTTCTACCACTAAAATAGCTGATATTTGACTTTTTCCTGGGTTCGCCCCGCCCCTCGCAAAAATATTGCAGACTATAGGATCACATTACGCATTTCTTGGAAACTGGTGCAGATTTGTTTTCCTGATCTTTTCAATGACACTTATTTTTAAAAGCTAAAGAGATCATCGTATACTACGATTTTCTTTTCCCCACCAATCGTTGTTGGGAATAACTGCTGAAGAAATCAAGTCTCAACATTGCACGGGGGAGTGGGTTCCAAGACTTGTTTCCAAAATTGTAGCTTCACTGGTACTTCTTACCCCGGGGGAGGGAGGGAAGACCCCCTTTTTCACCCTCTTCTATCGCTCTTAAGACCCGCCTTTTGAGCCTGGATCAGCTCTTATAGACCCCCATTTGATTGAAAATTTAAAAATCATGAACATTTTGCATTCTAAAATACCCCAATTTTGTTTTTTAATTGGCGTTCTCTTATTAATTATATTTTGGGGGATCAAAGCTGCCAAGCCCTTCTTTTCGTCAAAAATCCACTCCGCTCTGCTTCGTAGCCCCCATTTGTAAAACCAACGTGGATGGCCCTGCTTAAAAATGAGTTGAGTCGGGCCTGTTAGGTAGACCAGGGTTTTTCTTCCGTAGCCTTATGCATAAAACATGATCAATTGACCCTGTCCAGTGAATATGAAGGAAATTGATATATTGCAAGTCATGACTTTTGCCTTGGAATTGTAGCCCACTCCCCACCCCCATACGGAACATTCTACAGTACCCCTTGGCTATCCTGTCCTTGTTACCAGATCAATTTGGTTTAGACAACAATTGCCCAGAGAAACAATTATCAGTAATTATTTAGCATGGCCAAGAAACCAACAGTTTAGCTAGGTAGGGGGGGGGGGGGGGGGGGGGGGCATGTTGCGGGCCATGTTGCGGGGTTGGGCATTGTAAAATTCAATTTCCTTCCAAATAGTATTTGACCATCAATGGGCTAAGACTATAAGAGAAGGCTAAGGCCAAGTAAAACAAAACAACAGTTGATCGTCCGGACTTTTCAAAAAAAGGATGCGGGAGGGGCTTGTTATTTACTATTTACTAATTTTTTTCCAAGATGGCCGCCGGCTTTTTGAAGTAAAGATTTTACAGTCTGAGCCTCTTTACATTGTATATGCATTTATTTAATGTACAGATACAGTTTTAATAAAGTTTTACTGGAGCAACTTAAACATTTAATAGTTTTACATGTAATTTTTTGCGAAAAGTTTTACAATAAAAATAACAAATAGTAAATAGTAAAAAAATCAATGCAGCACGAAAAAAGGATGCGGGCGGGGACTATCAACTGTTGTTTTGTTTTATTTGGCCTAAGGGACGTCAATGCCTAGGTTCCCGTTTCATACTTTTGGATTTGCAATGAGGCATCTATTTCATTACCGGTATTCATTATTTTGGCCGATTTCATTATTTAATGTTTATAACACTAAAGAATGTCAAAGGGGAAGTTAGACACGCTTCTGTATCTATATAAATTGAACTGGCTGACATTGATTGGTCAACTATTTTCTTACTTCAAAGTTAAAATAATGACATATTTGGAAAATAATGAAAAAGGAATGCCGGGAGGAAAATGATATGACATATTTGGGAAATAATTAGTTTTCAATGCGGGGAGGAAAACCTAACACACTAAAGACGACAAAGGGGGTGGAGGGGGTGATGAACCACGCTTCTGGATCTAAATTGTGTTGATTGACATTGGTAAATAATTTTCTAACTTCAAAACTAAGTGTATGATGATTTTCAATGTGGGGAAGACGGAAAACCTAGGCATTTACTTTCATAAGCCTAACAAATTCTGCACAAAATGTGTTATTGTAGTTTGACATAATTCAAATCTTACTGCTTGTAATCATATAAAAAACTGTTTATATTTCAAAATCCAATAGTGTAAGGTGTGTTTTTTCTATCTTAAATTTTTCTATCATTGGAATTAAAGATTGGACAACTATTAGTATGATTTATTTGAGATTTATTTAAGGTATATTTTGAATGGATGCAGCGTGACAAAATGAACATGCGTGGGAGCTCTAGTTTATTATCACACTTACGTAAGCCCCTGTTATGTACTTTTGTATTTTATAAGTGTCTTTTGATTTAAGACTCTTAAATTTTCATTTTGGAACTTTTATGGATTAAAACTAAGTTTACCTTTAAAAGAATGGAGACAATCTTGTTAAAAAATATGGGAAATAGTTAAAGCAAGGTATATTATGTGATCTTTTCCAGGGAACGCCCTCAACATCGAAAAAAATTGAAAGCAGATTTTCTTGCAGATTTACATTTCTGATCATATATCTTACATACATTCCAAGTTACAGGGCGATATGATTCTTAATTACTTCAAAATCATGGATTTAGAGTGAAATAAACTGTTGGATGTCCGACAACTTATTTTACTCTAGTCTAAATTCACTCTAAAACCATGATTTTGAGGTAATTAGGAATCGTATTCATATCGCTCTGTAACTTGGAATGTATACGTACGATCTATGATCAGAAATGTAAATCTGCAAGAAAATCTACTTTCTAAAAAAATCATGAATAGAGGACGGCGCTCCCTGAAAAAGATCACATAATATGCCTTTAATTAAAAAAAAAGTCATTTTGGCATATTTCCAAATTCTACAACAAAAATGCGATTTTGTCAAATGATTTTCCAAAAAGTCAAATTCTGGTTAAAAATTGAATGAAACTGACTGACCTACACACACAGTACAGGAAGCATGGTTTTGTTTTTTTCCACCTATTAACAATGTACTTTTGTATCAGACACGGTGACTCACATGACGTGTGGCGGTACTCATAAACTTGAATGACAATTTCACTTTTATTACAATTTTATTGGTAGGCAGCAGTGCATACGTCACGGGCTAATAGGCATCCATACTGTTTGCGCAGACGACCATCAGACAAGACACTAAATTGATTGATATTTTATTCATTGGTTGTAGTGTATGTGGGAGTGAAGAACCCTGGAATCGCACAACAAATTGAACTTAACACAGTCCCACAGAGAACAGATAATTTAAGATTGACATTTGAATAGATTCCTCACAAAATAAGGTAAACGGCCATAAATAAAACGCAGAGTGGAAAAAACCTCTTGGACAGGACTTTGGGATTTTAATAAAAGATCATTTAAAACATGTGTAAAAAACTGAAAAAGATCGAAATTAATGATATGTTTATAAATGTAATTTGTCGAAAAATTGCATTTAGACTTTTTTAGAGGACAAAATCTAAGAAAGAGAGCGTTTCATGAAAAAGAAGTACCTATTAGGCCTATATCAATCAAGGAAATAGTGATTGAATGAGTGATTAGAGATAAACCATTAAATTTTCACTATAAACGACAACACATTATTATGATAATATCTTTTTATACCCAAATTTCAAAAATAAAAAAATATATATTTATGAAAATATCATGGAATTTAATATTGTAATGATTAATTATAATGATGATTGGTTTATGAAAATGTAGAGGCACACCGGATAAAGCTAAGGCATATTTTTTTCTCTCATTTTAGGCCTAATAATTTTAGATCCTCTATATCATAATTTGTTATGATTCATCAATATCCAAACAATACCCTTTAGCACTAGATCCTTATAGAAATATTTTTTCTTCTTCTTTCAAAAGTATCATGTAATATTTTCAATCTGTGGTTTGTGGTTTCAGTGATTCAGTAATTCCTGCATGGTCGAATGACTCTGGTTTCACTCTCCTGGAAATAGGATGTAAACATATTTAGTTACAAAAACTCAATCCCTAGTTTCTATCATTTTTCTAGTTCACTTAAAGTCATATTATATGTCATCTTTTCCAAGTGACGCCCTCTATCCTTGATTTTTAAAAGGCATATTATGTGATCTTTTCAGGGGTGCCCTCTATTCATGATTTTTTTTAGAAAGTTGATTTTCTTGCAGATTTACATTTCTGATCATAAATCATAAATATAGTCTGAGTTACAGAGCGATACAACTCCTAATTACTTCAAAATCATGGTTTTAGAGTGAATTTAGAGTGAAAAATAAGTTGTCGCGCAGACCTGACAGTTTATTATGAAACCATGATTTTGAAGTAATTGGGAATCGTATCGCTCTGTAACTCGGAATATATTCATGATTTATGATCAGAAATGTAAATCTGCAAGAAAATCTACTTTCAAAAAGAATCATGAATAGAGGGCGCCACCTGGAAAAGATCACATAATATGCCTTTAAGGGGGATGTGCACCTTCGCATAGCCTCCGTAAAACGGCCGTAACTTCTTCATTATTCATTTAATCTTAATAAAAGTGTACATTTTTTTGCAGGAAAGGGTTCAATGAATCCAACTATGATCATGAAATTGACCATTTTTGAGAAAATTATAAAAAAACATGTTTTTTGACCCATTTTAGGTTCTGCAAAGATAACTCAAAATATATTTTGCCAAATTGTGTCATACTAGTTTTATTATATTCCTCATGCAATTCCCTAGGAATCGTTTTTTTTTTTAAATTTTACTCTATTATTTTTTGAATTATAGACCAAAAAGTGCTAAAAAACATGATTTTTAACCTCCAAAATCGTTTTTTTTGGTAAAAAATCATATTTTTTGGCACATTTTGGTCGATAATTCAAAAAATAATTAAGTAAAATTAAAAAAAAAACCTATTCCTAGGGAATTGCATGAGGAATATAATAAAACTAGTTAGATAAAATTTAACAAAATATATTTTGAGTTATCTTTGCAGAACCTAAAATGGGTCAAAAAACGTGTTTTTTATCATTTTCTCCCAAAATGGTCAATTTCATGATCATGTTTGGATTCATTGAACCCTTTTCTGCAAAAAAATGTATACTTTTATGTAGATTAAATAAATAATAAAGAAGTTACGGCAGTTTTAGGGAGGCTGTACCTGAAGGTGCACAGCCCCCTTAAGCTAGAGAGCGATACAATTCCTAATTACTTCAAAATATCATGGTTTGAATACGTTGAAGTCAGACAAACTGGGCTTTTCATAGGAGGGGGGTTGTAGGCTTAAAGGACAAACCGGCACGAGAAATCTACCTCTCGATAACCGACAGTGCCAATCGCAACCGACAGTGCCAATCTCGACTGACACGACTCAAATATTGAGGGGGGGGGGGGGGGGGGGGGGGGGGGGGGGGGGAGGCCTCTGGCTACGCCACTTTATCTTGGGTCACTTAGAAAAGGCAAAGGGTTTTTACCTGGTGAACACCAATTTGACAGTGGATTATGAAAAAATGGACTCTACCCTCTGACCCTCCCCCCTCCCCCACCCCCACCCCCTTAGGAGATACGGTACTGCTAGAATCAAGTAGAGGAAAACAAGTATGATGGCGCCAGCTGAGAGCAAAATGGTAGCACTGGATTGTGTCTCAAACTGTGCCCCTCTCTTCCTTCAGTTGCAGCTCACTATGCTCGCAGCTGAGAGCTACATATTAATATAGGGGGGGGTGGGGTACCACGCCATTTTGTCTCGAAGCAATGGTTATGACGTCATATTTTTGTCGATTTTTAGAACTCTTGTATTGGATTTACGTGCAAAAAATATGCCCTTGGCATCATACTTTCCCAGGTGGGCAGTTCATTTTAAATTTCAGATGTTCAAAAATGGATAGTTTTCTAAACAATTCGAGAAAGAAAATCGAACTGCCCACCTCTGAATTGCCAAAAAAATGCTTTAAACAAGTCCACTTTTTGTGCCTTTGAACAAAGTGTCTGTCGGAAATATAAAATTACTAGCGCATTAACCCATGACCCCGGTGCATGTTCGCTGTGTATAACAGATCGTAACATGAATAATGCAACACGTTTCAGTCGAGCAATGATTGGGTAAGGGTATGGACTTACTGGGTTGATGTGTGGTAGAGCATGACATTGTATTCAGTGAGATCATTTGCATACTTGGGACATTCTACACCATACCGCTACCAATGTTTTTGGACCGTATGATTAATGACGGCATTTCTTGTGTTCGAAAATATCAACGTTTTTTACCTTTCTTTCAAAAAAAAAGGAGTATAATCACATTACAAACACATTTTGTGCGAGAGAAACACACAAATTTGGCAAAAATGGCACAATAAAAATCCGTTATAAATAAATGGATGGATGGCTAAATAATAAAACTATCACAATTATACTCATCGGTCTCTGTGGCGTGCGTACGTTGGACATGTCGTTGGCAATCCGCAATCACGGGTTCGATTCCCGGAAATTGCTTGTTGTCCTTTTATTTTTCTATCTTTTAAACTTGATGGTGGATTAATGTAACGTTATTGTTTTGTCAATTTTTATAAATCATAAAGACCGCCCATGCGTTTATAGTTGTTTTTTAATTTATTTATCTATCATTTAACTCTTGATTTATTTAATTTTTTTTTTAAACTTTGTATCTAAACAATTCAAATGCGTAAACAATTATATTATTGCTCGATAAATAAGTGATTTAAATTGAGTTCAGTTTATAATGATAGCAAAACTTGTTGTAAAATCATTTTACCAGTGTGCCCAACAATTTCTCCTTTGCACACTTTGTTTATACATTCAAAGATGTCACTTTTAGCTTGTTATAGCTAGGCCGCGTAAAGCAAGTTTGCGACCTCTTTGATTTTAGGCTGGTAACACAATCCCATAGTGCATTTCGTTAAAACAGTGTAAATATTTTTTTCAACTGTACGTATCACGTGACAACTACGATCGTTTTCGCAAAATATCGCAAAATGGCGCGGTACCCCAACCCCCCTAATATTAATAGTAATGATTTATTATCAGAGTTTGTATTTACAAACATGGCTTGGAAGTAGCCCCTTACATAATAAAATGTTGGAAGAAATGATGCTACTTTCATTTAGCCTAATATACCATTCAGGTTTAATATCCAACAGAATTGATAAATACAATACTTTTCCTAAAATAATTGATTTATTTAGTTTACATCCGGAAAAACACAAGACTGTTATCTCCATTGTGTATATTGAAGTCAAATGCAACGTTTCATTGCGACTGACTGATCACATTAATATTGAATAACACAATTTGCCTTTAATAATTTTTTCAGGTCATTGGTTACATTTCTAAACATGCTTGTCAAATTATACGAAGACCCTTGGTAAGCGTAAATTGTTATGGTCTGCTAAATGCAAACAAATTTTGTGAGTTGCTATATTCACACTTTTGCATTCCTTTACTCTAGAACTGTAAATTTATACGGTGTACCATAAGTGATTACCCCCCCCTGGTACTGCCGATTATCATCTTTTTTGGAGAGAAGAAGTTGTGCACAGCTCTACCACACATCTAATATGGTAGCCCACATGTATTAGATGTATCTCAGCGTTTAGACCATCAAAATTGATTAGGTTTTCAGAATTTTATCGCTGTTTTACTGAAGATGTGAAATTTAAAGGTACCTGTACCTCACTGCGAATACGGCGGGAATTTGAGGTCGGCCATGTTTAGTGACGTCATTGTGATGTCATGCATGTGATGTTTGTACTTATTTTGGTATGTATGGAAAGAGGGGACCTCTAGCTATACCATGGTACCCAAATAAGCATACTCTGCATTTGCAAACACTTTACGAGCCTCCCTATCTGTACGACACGTGACCCACTACAAAACCGTGTTCTTCGATAATGGAAAATATTCCATAATCGACATTGAGGGCGCTTGTCGACGTACATTGGGTACAAAGAGTGCGCGAAGTGTTTGAACATGATGGTGACAACAACTTTAGATCAGATTCATCAAACAACTAAAGAATTGGTAAGTTTATACCTTTCTAAATAATCATTTACACTTGTAATTTATAGGGGGGTAATTACTTATGGTACACGGTATACAAATGCACATGGTTCATTTTCGCGCAAGTGTTAGGCGAAAATTAAAATAATGCAAACAATTTCAACTTTTGTGAATTTATTTATAACTCATAAGAAGGAAATAGTGTTTCCGCATTTATGAGTATCTGGTGGAAAATTGTTTTCCTGTTACAACATCAGGGAAAAAAAGCAAAACGCGGATATGAATAGGGACCACTTCCTATTAACTTTAAGCTTGGCATAAATCCAACATGTGTCGAAAAAATAATTACATGGTCGATAGAATATCAACAGTTTCTATTTCGGGGAAGATGCAGGTGATGATTTGGCTATTTTGAAAAGAAAAGTTATTCTGAGTAATTAATGAAAATTTGATTTACAATGTGTCGTTTTGGTCATATATGATATATATAAACTGCTCACAAAAAGTATCGAAACACTTAGAAATGATCCAATATATAACGGCTCGAAAGGGTATGCATTAATCGAAGCAAATAATCAAGTGCATAATTTTGTTCTGCGTATTTTGACACCTCGATCGACGAGATACGATGTTGCGGAGCGGAGGGTTATTGTCATTTCAATGGTCGTGAGTCCAGTTTCAAAAGTGACAATCATCCTATAGAAAGAGGTTTGCATTACTGTTTAGAATGATCAGATTCGTGCTTTTCAATAGGGATGAGTGTCACTTATGAAACGGGACCCACGATCATTGAAATGACAATAACTCCGCTCCGCAACATCGTATCTCAACGATCGAGGTGTCAAAATACGCAGAACAAAATTATGTACTAGATTATTTGCTTTGATTAATGCATACTCTTTCGAGCCGTTATATATTGGATCATTTCTAAGTGTTTCGATACTTTTTGTGAGCAGTTTATATATAAACACTTCAAAAGAAGTAAGTTCCCCTTTAGGGTTTCCCTTATATTTTCAAAAATATACATTGGGTTGAAATGGGTTTTGTGTCAAATTGTTATGAGGTTCATACCAATACTTGACCAAAATTTCAAAACAACAGGTTTTGTCATGCTTGAGTGAGCTTGTATTCAATGGCAGAATGTCCCATTTCAAAAGTTGTTAAAATAATGTTGGGGTGTGTGTGTAGTGTGTGTATCCACCACGTTGGTGTATCAATTGACGACATCGATTTCTCATAGTGTTGATGAGGCGCGCTACTCGATATGGAAGTCCAACTCTTGTTGTACAAGAATTTTAACCCAACAGGTACTTCCATGCTCAAATTAGCATGCATTGAAATAGGGAATGTTTGCGATTGGTCTCTTGCAGGAAGATGAAGGTATAGAGCGTTTGGTTTGGCCCGCGAACTCCCCAGATCTCAACCCAATCGAGCATTTGTGGGATCAGTTAAAGCGGGCCGTGGATGATCACACTAATCTTGCTAACGTCTTCTGGTACAACAAGAGTGCCATCCCACAGCATCGAGTGGCGCGCCTCATCAACACTATGAGACGTCGATGTCGGAAAGTCATACAACAACGCGGTGGATACGCCCCCTAATAAACATTATTTTAGCAACTTTTGAAATTAAACGTTATTTTAGCAACATTTGAAATGGGACATTCCGTCATTCAATACGTCCTCACTCGAGCATGACAGAACCTGTTGATTTGAAATTTTGGTCAAGTATTGGTATGAAGCCCATAATCATTTGACTGAAAACCCCATTTCATTCCAATGTATTGTCTTGGAAATATAAGGGAACCCCTAAAGGGGAACTTACTTCTTTTGAAGTGTTTATATACTGTATAGAGGACCACAAAATGAACAACTTAGCTTGAGAATGAAGTGCAACTTACTATGAAAAAGAAAAATCTAAAATGTTATGCAGTTTGACCTAATTATAATACCATATAGCTAGTTGTAAGAATATTATAATGGGCATAATCGATTAACTTTTCAAGCCTATCACTCTGGGGTTGTTGGGGTGGTTTTTTTTTTGGGGGGGGGGGGGGGGTGGGGGGTCTCATAAAGACCGAAAATATGTGAAAAATAAAATGAATCCAAAAAATTATACAGTTTGACAAACATGAGTACCTTAGTCATGTGAGAAGTTGGTCTAGGCATAATCGATTAAATTCTCGGCCTATACCTCTTTATGTTTTCCTGTCCTTCCATACAGGGAGTTTTTTCACACATTACAAACAAAAATTAAGAGGTATAGGGATAATATTTTTACTTTGTTTTAATGTTGCTGTACTTAATTGACATGAATTTGGTATCCACTTGCAGCTTATGAAATCCTGTATAAAATTACAGGTCAATCATCCCTGTACACCATTCCTATCAGAAGATATATTGGCGCAAAGCTTATTTTGTGTCCGATACAGAAAAACTGTTGAATTTATAAGTTATGATTATTTCCTGATGCATTTATATTGCAATGGTTCATATTACTGTATAGTGTTGGGTCTGAGGGTATTCAAAGTTGAATGGTGTAAAATGGTGTTCCTGAAAATGTCCTTTTTCCAGAAAATTGGCAACAAATCCATATTTTGCAGCTTCATGGTGCAATATATCAGGTTTAAATAAAAAATTCAAAAACTACCAACATTTTTACCATAGAAATGACATATATTATAATAGTTTTATGGTTATTTTCAACAGTTGTTCGAGGTGATATCCGACTGGTTCTATGATTAGCCTACCATCCCCCTGTCTAATCCGCTTTGCTCAGTGAGGCGGAGGAAGAACCCGTAGAGCGTGTACGCTAGGACGCGAAAGATGGTGAACTATGCCAGAGCAGCCTACACATTTTTATCACACTTTTGGCAGTGAAACTGGGGTCAAATCTCAAACCCTGTCCTAGGGCACATTTCCCTCTAACTCTTGGAATTCATAAAATTATCAAAGCTAAAAGCTTTGTTTTGGACACAGCTCTTAGGCTATATTAAAAAAAGCTTTTGTCTCAAAGCTCTTCAGTTTTTCAAAACCTAATGCGGAATGCGTTTTTTTAAAAGTTTTTTTAATTTATTTTTAAATATAAAATATTGAAATCCTTGTAAAAGTGACCTTTTGTGTTTAAAATGATGTGATCAATGAAAATCTGAAAAATCGGTGAAATGTTTTTTGAAAAAAAGAAAAAAGAAAAAAAAAGAAGATTTTTTAAGATTTTTGTTTTTCTGATGCGCATCAATAAACTAACGCGCACGGGCGCTTTGAGACAAATGATTTTTTTTAATTTAGCCTTAATCGTCACTTATAATATCTTAAATAAAGGTGACTCTATTGGCCGAGTCAAAAATTTAGATTCATCTCAAATCAAATAATGTTTAAGCCCTTGGTCTGACGATTCTGAAATTTTTATTTCAATCGGATATTCTGTTGCCGAGATATGTTAAGTTGCAAAGGTGCATGAAACCAACATATCTGGCAACAACTTTCTTATTATTTAATTTCTTTTTTTCAATTTCAGTTGCCAGGTAATTTCCTAATTATGTCTAATTATGTATGCATAAAATATGCATATTAAAGTTTGTGGATAGATGAGATGAGCTATGATGATGTGACTTGGTACATGGTAGTTAATTAATTAGGCCCACTAATTAAAATGTTAAAACATTTTTTCAATTAGAGCCTAATTAATTGAGGACCCTAGATCTAAAAGAGGGTTAAGTCACAATCTTGTGAAATTGTAGTTAGTATCAGTTTTCTGCTACAAGGAGGATCTCTGCACCCTCTGTTCAAATGTTAAAGTTAAGCCATGCGTTAAAGCTGTGTAAGAATCCATGGGAGGTAAAACCCGAGTGGGTCAAGTCCACACATGGACACAATGAAACCCAGTTTTTGCCATTTTTCTCAATGTGACTTAACCCTCCTTTTAGCACTAGGGTCCTCAATTATGCAAGTGGAAATAGAAATCAGCAGCACATTTTTATATGAGATAGACTTGTCTTTGCCTTGCCAAACCTTCTTTAGGGACGCACCATTTGACTTCAAGGGGTTGGGTAGGAAGTTTTTGAAATGAAAAAAAAACCGGCACCCACTATACTGGCAAAAAAAATCCACTTCACCCACTGATGAGTAAAAAAACCCACCAAAAAAACCTTTGCCCACCAAACTCAATATAAAGGTACATATTAAACAAAAGAAGTTTGCAGCAAAAAAAATATCTTACCGCCTTTGACGGCAAAAAAGAAGAAAAAACCCACTCGACCACAACTTCATACTCCCCTTGAAGTATAATGGTGCGTCCATTAGGAAAAAGTCTAATCAACGGCACTCATATCCAGTGGCGTAACTAGACTTTTTCATTTGGGGGGGGGGGGGGGGGGGGGCAAGAAGGGGCAGTGACTTGAAATGGGGGGCTCCTAATGGGTGGGTTCCATTCCAGTTTTAAGAAATGCGCGCATAGCGCACAACATTTTCGACTTTACACCTACTTTTTGTACGATTGAGCTACATTTCGGCTCTAAACAAGCTTGAACCATAGAATATTGCATATTCGGAAGACATGCGCTCATAGCGCGCGAACATTTTTTATTTCATTTGGGGGGCAAGGGTTCCAAGTGGGGGGGGGGGGGGGGGGGGCTCCAGCCCCACCCCCGCTGGTTACGCCACTGCTCATATCCTAGTTTAATGAGATATTGTTTTGTTCAGCCATGGACAAATCAACAAACAGCATGTCGTCCCCTACACAATGCTGCTTAATTTCCAATCACAATAACAATGTTATGAAAGAAAATCATATTTATTTTTACATTTCTTGGAAATTCTGGGACTGCATAAACATTTAATTTACGAACATTGATCTGAAACGAAGTGTTTTGAATTACCGGAGTGTGGGTGTTGTTGTGTTGACATTATTGATTTGATTTTTTTGCATGACGTGTAAGGAGAGCTGATTTTGCACAACATCATTCTATACTCCTACACTGTTTTGCTTTTTTTATTGCCAATATTCACCTAATAGAGATGATGCCAATATTCACCTAATAGAGATTATTCCAATATTCACCTAATAGAGATGATGCCAATATTCACCTAATAGAGATGATGCCAATATTCACCTAATAGAGATGATGCCAATATTCACCTAATAGAGATGATGTCAATATTCACCTAATTAATAGACGTTATTCATAATTGGCACATTTACGTCAACAGAGGGTGTGAATTTTAACTGAGCATGCTCAGAGCAATTAGTGCGCCGATAAACATTACAATCTCATACTTTTACTGCAATGTTTAAATGAACTGTGAACTTCTACATATTCCTAGATAAGTGTCGGTTACCAGCAAACATTTCATTTCAAACTAGTGGAATAGTTTAGTTAATACGTTCAAGTTTATTTCATGAATGTAATAAAGTCAAATATTGAATAGCTCAGAAGTATGAAGACTTTGTTATGACTAGTGTAAAGTTCACCACACTGCATCACTCTCGTCTCGGCTACATCGCTGGCCTCGTTTTCGGAGCACTGAGCATGCTCAGTTAGATAGCATGGCCCTCTTTGGACATAAATGCACCAATTATGAATAACGTCTATAGAGATGATGCCAATATTCACCTAATAGAGACAGTGGCGTAACCAGCGGGGGGCAGGGGGGGGGGGGGGGGGGGCTTGGAACCCTTGCCCCCCCGCTTGCCCCCCCAAATGAAATCAAGTACGGCTCTCTAAATGAAATTTACAAACAAAGTACACACCAAATCCCCCCAATAATGACATCGTGTCGGTTGAGATTGGCACTGTCGGTTCATTTGACGAAAGGAATCATGGAATTATGATGGTCAAAAGTACACATATGGAAAATGTTCGCGCGCTACACGCGCATATGTCCTCCAAAAATGAAATATTCTTCGGTACATGCTTGTTTAGAGCCAAAATGTAGCTATCGTCCAAAAAATAGCTGTAAAGTCGAAAATTTTGACTCAAAAAATCTTAGCATTTTAAGTCACTGCCCCCCAAAATGAAAAAGTCTAGTTACGCCACTGAATAGAGATGATGCCAATATTCACCTAATAGAGATGATTTAATTAGTGAAGACGGGATTGGCGATAAAAAAAGCATAAAAGTGTTGGAGTAGAAATATCAATTTCTTGCGTGTAAGTGTGGCGCTGTGCACACTTGCTCAAAAGCAATATTTTGTATATGGGTTTGCTCAAACTTTGGCTTTTTAAAGGCTATAATTTTTGAACAAAATAACATACGAATGTTGACGTTTGCGTTTGTAATGATAGATAAATAAATACAAACGCGGATACAGGAGGGAGGGTACAGAAAAAGGGGGAAGATGAAGAGGGGGAACTAAGGAATTTAATAAAATATATCCCAGGAGGGCTTTCATGAGCATCTCAGAAAGCCTAACCCAGGAGCTTCCAGGGGCTCTTCTCCAGGGCCCTCTTCTCCAGGGCCCCTGGACCCTACGCCGTGAAACGTTCCCAGAGATTTTGGTGCAAAAAAAGTAAATTTGCAAAATAGCGTTTACAAAATGATAAATTATGTGCTTGATTTCACTGTTATTTTTCAAATATTGTGTTCCAAAATGGATTCCATACTGTTTTAAAAACACTGAAACACTAGAGTAGAGCTTCCAGGGGCTTTGCCCCAGCCATTAGACGTTTCGCTTGCTTCCCTTTTATTGAACATTACCAAAAAATCAGGATTCTTTTCACCACCCTGTGG
Organism: Ophiura sarsii; assembly: GCA_035610835.1. Taxonomy (NCBI): domain Eukaryota; kingdom Metazoa; phylum Echinodermata; class Ophiuroidea; order Amphilepidida; family Ophiuridae; genus Ophiura; species Ophiura sarsii. The sequence goes on along the minus strand of CM069445.1, from coordinate 42,179,664 downwards.
CATCTCTGCTGGCTCCACTATCTTCACTCGCTAACGCTCAAATTAAGTCACTATATTATTTCAGCCAATGGCGGTGGAACAGGGGGGGGGGGGGGGGTACAGGGCCATTTCCCCCTCCCCCACACACACCTTTTGAGTTGACAAGCCAATAAACACTTATAAATATATATAATATGAGGTAATCGCACATTATGGTTTACTCATTACCCAAACACCATGGGACTAGAGGGAGAAACCACCTTTTGATAACCAGCTATATTTTAAAAGCAGAAATGGCAGGAAAAACGTCAGAAAAAATCCTGGATTATGGAAAAATAAAATGTGAGTTAAAGGCATATTATGTGATCTTTTCCAGAGAGCGCCCTCTATTCATTATTTTTTTTAGAAAGTAGATTTTCTTGCAGATTTACATTTCTGATCATAAATCATACATACATTCCAAGTTACAGAGCGATACGATTCCTAATTACCTCAAAATCATGGTTTTAGAGTGAATTTAGAGTGAAAATAATAAACTGTCGGATAATCCGACAGTTTATTTTCACTCAAAAATCATGATTTTGAAGTAATTAAGAATCGTATCGCCCTGTAACTTGGAATGTATGTACGATTTATGATCAGAAATGTAAATCTGCAAGAAAATCTTCTTTCAATTTTTTTTCTCGATGTTGAGGGGATTCCCTGGAAAGATCACATGATATACCTTTAATGAGGTATGAAAAGGCTTAGAAACACCATGGAAAGCCCTGAGAGAGCATAGTCTAAATTCAAAATGTTCTCGGGGCTCTTCAGCGGGCCCCCAACCCCACGCCGCAAGATGATGCGCTCACATGATGGTATATAAAAGAAAATTGAAGTTATTATATAAAAACAAAAGTAAATAAAAATAAATAAATAGATAAATTAATTAATTTAATAGAAGGTGAGTGACCCCTCTCTGAAATAAAGCATTTTTTCTACCTTTTAAGTTTAAAATAGTAGTTAGAAACATCCACTTAAAGGTAGATGACCCGATTTTCAACTTGATGTTTTCTATTTTACATGAAAGGTCATCCTTAAAATTGTTGCATTCCAAAGTTTGAGTTGCTTAACTCCAATGGTTCTATTTTTAGAAACGCAAGGTCAAAAGACATGTGCCCATTGAGTAGTACACAGATTGGTTTTAGGTTAGTGGTTAACCACCTTTGGCAGTAATTCACCACATTTTAGCCTATAATTTCCAAATGAAACAATTTTTCTGGCCCCTAATATAATGAGAAAAATATGGGGATTCTTCTGATACCAAAATATCTTGATGTGAAAAAAAAATGATAGCCCCAAAAAAGTGATCGGGTCATATACCTTTAATTTTTAAAATCAAATGAATGCAAGGGTAGACTACCGTCAGTAATGCTCACTGAATAAGAGTCAATTTGAATGCATGCGACTTCTAATAAACCCTATTATTAAAATATAAAATCACATTGTATATTGCATTATTTTTCACGTTTTTTCCTAAGTAATTTCCACTAATCTAGCGATATTATAAAGCCTATCACCATGGCAATGGGTCATCCGCTCTAAAGTCAAGATATTGTTGTCTGTTTTGATGAATTCCCTGGTGATAGACACACTAGACACAGGTATTAACAGATTTCAAACCACATAGACCTGACGAGGGCCTGACAAGCTAGTCTATTGGGACTTTTGTTGTCTATTGTTGTGATATTGCATCTCTTCTACATTTTTCCTTCTTGTTTTTATTGTTTTATTTTTAAACTCGAACATAACTGGACAAAAGCAAGTTACCAGTCAGGTAAAGTGAAAGACTGCCATGTTTAAAGGGTGTTAACCCCCCAAAACAAAAAAAATTATGAAAATGTTTCAAGCCCTGTTACTTTTGAACTATTAATGTGATGTATATATAAAAATTCCATTAAAATGGAAAGTTGGCGGTCAAAAGGAAATTGCGATATAAGGCAAATAGAAAGAGCAAAAATAGCAACATTTGTAAATACGGCTTTTAGTTGCTAAAATTATGTGGCAGAAGAAGCAAGCGCATAGATGATAATTGTGCAAGATTCTTGCATGGCATTACTAGAAAGCAATATATATTACAGCCATAGTTTAGTGATAAACACGGTTTTAACATTCAATTTAAGTTTTAAATATATGTCATATGTATTCAATTTATTTGATCAATACATAAATAAATGTAGAAATAAATAAATGAGTAATTTTTTTTTAAATACCTTTAAATAAATAGTTGAATAATTTTGTTAATAAATAATAACATAAATTGAAAATTAAATTTTAAATCGAAAATAAATGAATCAATAAACTAATGAATCAATACATAAATACACCCATATTAAAAATTAAAATATTAAAAATTACTTATAAAATATAGAAATTAAAACAAATAAACATGAGAAAACATTAATAAATAAAAAATGATTAAATAAATAAATGAATAATTATGTAGATAATTAATAATATAAAAAGTAAATAAGTAAATATAGAAATATAAAAATGAATAAATTTTACATTCAATTTAAGTTTTAAATATGTCATATATATTCAATTAATTTGATTAGAATTATATTCAATTTAATATGGCCAATATTCGTTAGTAAAACTATGGTTGAAGTAGAATTTATTTGTTTATTATATAAAAAATCCATTGAAATGGAATGGGGGCGATCCAAGAGAAAGAATCATGTTTTGTAACCATTTTCTGAAGCATCTGTTCATTCTGTTGCATACCAAAATACCAGGGATATGGTGTATGTATCTTTCAAACAAAAAAAACCACCCCAAATCAAAACACAACAGTCTAAAAATAGTACAGGAAACCAATAAAGTTGATGTGTGTGCATGGAGGGGGGGGGGGGGGGGGGGGGGGGGGGGGGTACCATCTGAAGAACAATCTAGGTATATATGACATCCACAACTCATTAAACAACCCCAGGACAGTTGGGAGATTTCTATTTAGTCAAAAAAGATAAGCTATTATGTCTCTCTGTTGGTAGTCTAATAACATCTCTCTGATTGAACCATCAAGGCTAAACAACTATAGCTTTGACTCCATCACAGACTGCAGGACTGTTAAAATAAACTGCATAGGTACATGTAATTTACAAAGACTACAAAATAATTTAGACAATTTTCCATATACTAAAAACAAAATGGCAGCCTCCATGTATATGTAGAAAGACCTAAATGTGCAAGAATATGCAATCCTATGCTATAAGGTTGGCGGGCTTGGCCCGCCAACCAAAAAGTGTACATTTGTGGAAAGGAAATGAGTCGGATAATCCATTTTTGGTATCAAATTTCACTAAAAATGCTGATTTTTAAAAATTAAATATAACATGTGCTCCTACATATTAAGTGTCTTTAGATGATTCTGGTACAATTTTACCAAAAAGTGATTTTTGGTCCAAATTCATAAAATAAGCAAATTGTATACCAACAGTGGATTCTCTGACTCATTTCCGTTTCAGAAATGTACACTTTTTGTATACATCATATTAATAGTTCAAAAGTGACCACGCTTGATAAATTTCATAATTTTGGGGTTAACACTCCCCTTAAAGGCATATCATGTGATCTTTTCCAGAGAGCACCCTCTATTCATGATTTGTTTTTAGAAAGCAGATTTTCTTGCAGATTTACATTTCTGATCATAAATCGTACATACATTCCAAGTTACAGAGTGATACAATTACTAATTACCTCAAAATCATGGTTTTAGAGTGAATTTTGAGTGAAAATATAAACTATCGTGTTATCCCGACAGTTTATTTTCACTCTAAAACCATGATGTTGAAGTAATTAAGAATCGTATCGCCCTGTAACTTGGAATGTGTACGATTTATGATCAGAAATGTAAATATGCAAGAAAATCTGATTTCTCAAAAAAAAAATTGCTGTTGAGGGCATTACCTGAAAAGATCACATAATATACCTTTAAAGGGGCATTGAGAGATACATATGTGATGGTGCCCTCAATTATCCTGGAAATCTGTTTTTTGCATCAAAGTAATACTTAGGCATATACTAACTACCATCTGAAACAGTTTACCAACATTCGCCGTTTATCATATCAAATGTCATGATTTTCTTAGATATGATCATATCGAAACTAGGGGCTGAATTTGGAAGTTATGCTATCGTATTACATGCAGCCTTTTGTGGCAAATCTCAACCCGGAAGTGCCGTTATTTGCTTATTTGGCATGAAGGCGATGTCGGAATTGTATGACATTTTGGATTTGAGCTATGTTAATGATAATCTTTACGTTATTTGCTCATTTAGTATATCGATACATCTCTCAATGCCCCTTTGAACATGGGTAAAACACTGAAATATACTGTAGTTTTTACCTCTCTTCTTCGCTCAAAGAAATACATAATAAATTCTGACAAAGAAAAAGTAAGTCCTGTCCAGATCAGTTTGATGATTGGGATTATTTTCTTAATTGTTTTTTCTTTGGCAACACATAATAAAGCTATTCTTTGATAATCTAGGGAGGGAACATCCCACCTGCACCGGAATTCATGTGGGAAACAGTTATAAAGATTGAACTTCAAGGAAAGAGCAGATATGATTGAAGGAAGCTTTTCAGTCCTGTTGTGCCACTCACATATAAAAGATGTAAATGTTCTTCTAAGGTATATGCTCAGCCCCCTTTCAACCAATGGTTAAAGAGGGTGCATTATGGGTAACGGTGTTGCCTGGTTTGGGCTGATACCGTGTTGCCGAGGTGGAGATATGTAGCCCAATCGGGCCAAATGTAGAGATATAGGTGTCCGAAGTGATTTTTCTTAATTAAATAATTATGTAGATTTTTAATAAAGGCATATATTTGGGCAGCAGTTCATCTTAGGGATAAATGCAAACGTTTCCAGGTTGTAGAGGTAGGTATAAAACTAATACTACATAAACAGAGGAGCACTTATTAGCTCCTTCCAGTTCTTTTGCCAAAAGATATTGCGTTTCTCAAATTGCAGTTGATGACCCAACATATGTAACATCATAACCTTTAAGTTAGGCTGTAGTTTGGTTAGGTCATAGAAAGCTGTCATGCAACATTGGCACAATGTTTTAAAAAAACATTAATTTAGGCACAACAAAAAAGAGAGATCTGTCTCATATACCCCGCCTGCGCGCACACACAAGTATGTGGAGTCACTTTTGCCGCATAACCCTACGCGGTGAGCCCAATTTGTATTTTTTTTTTGTTCGAAAGGGCATAGGCCTATAAAGGAGAGAAAAAGTTGGCAAAAACACAATACATTTTTTGTTTCCGCATTTAGCATAGCCATTTTGTCTCTAAACAAACGAAGAAAACAATTGCGTATAGCATAGACAAAATTGGGGCTTTGGAAGGAAATTTCCCGGGAATCGAACATCATCACAACCTTTAAGGGGGTGTGGACTGAGTCCACTGGACTCTCAGGTACAGCCTCCGTAAAACTGCCGTAACTTCTTCATTATTCATTTTATCTATATAAAAGTATACATTTTCTTGGAAAAGGTTCAATGAATCCAACCATGAACACGAAATTGACCATTTTGGAAAAAATTATAAAAAACATGTTTTTGGACCCATTTTAGGTTTATGCAAGATAACTCAAAATAATTTTAGCAAAAATGTGATTTTTACGATTTTGGAGGTAAAAAATCATGTTTTTTGGCACTTTTTGGTCTATAATTCAAAAAATAAATAAGATAATAATTTTAAAAAAAATACGCCTCCTAGAGATTTTTATTAGGATTATCATGATTATGATAAACCTAGAATGACAAAATTTGACAAAATCTATTTTGAGTTATCTTGCATAAACCCACCCTGTTGTAATGGCAAATGGACTGTGCAGGTACATTGTAGGGTCATGCACTTGGGCCAAACAAAGAAGAAGGTCTGTCTCAGAAACATTGTGCAAAAAAGCTTGAAGTGCTGTGCTTTTTTTTTGCTTTTTTTTTGTTTAGAAAATAGGCTATGAGGTATGTGATTTTTTTCTTCTTTCTTTTTTCTTTTTTGTTGTTGTTGCTTATCCAAGGTTACGGAGAACTTTTTTAAACTTTTTTTTTTTTTAAAAAAAAAAAAAAAAAAAAAAAAAAATTTAAAAAAAGAAGTTTTTTAGCCCCCAGCGCATAGACCTACACGCCGTAGCCCATTTCACATACCAATGCGGGCAGATTCTGAGACGGACCTTCTTCTTTGTTTGGCCTTATAGGCTTTCAAAAGCCAGGAATTTTTGGTGAATTTTCAAAGAAATTCAAAATTATCAACACATTTTGTCGCCTTAGGATACAAATTCCTCAAACATAGATATGTGCACATGTGATTTTCGAATTATAAGGATGGCTATTTTAATAATTAAGTCAGGCTGAGAAGAGATGTCTTCATCTATAACCTTTTCAATGTCATATGATTTGACATTGGAGATATAGTATCAATTTCTGTAATCCACTGATCCAATTAGATGAAAAGAAAATTAGTGTTCTAATTACTAATTCAATCTTGTATGATCAAATACAATCTAGAGCTTTATGACGTAAAGGTTCCCACGGCAACAGATCATTCATTTCGACACAATTCACCGTGTCGAACAAAGCCCACAATGCATTGCATGGGGACGTTACATCATCAGTCATCAGTGACTACATGTATAATGTGACTCTGAAAATAGTATGGTAATGCTGGGCATGTGCGCTTATGATTCAAATACAGTAGTGTAGAGGATGGTACAAAATGCACTTATTTGTTTTGCTGTCAGTAATAAAATGGATAGTAAAGATTAAACTTTTTTAGAACATTATTATATGTTTTAAAAGTGACATGTAATTCTGCTCACTCTCCATTTTTGCTTTAAAGAGGCATTGAGAGATGTATCGATATACTAAATGAGCAAATAACGTAAAGATAATCATCAACATAGCCCAAATCCAAAATGTCATACAATTCCGGCATCGCCTTATGCAAATAAGCAAATAATGGCACTTCCGGGTTGAGATTTGCCGCGAAAGGCTGCATGTAAAACGATAGCATAACTTCTGAATTCAGCACCTAGTTTCGTAAAATCATGAAATTTTATATGATAAATGGCGAATGTTGGTGAACTGTTTCAGATGGTAGTTAGTATATGCCAAAGATTTACTTTGATGCAAAAAAACTGATTTCCAGGATAATTGAGGGCGCACTCCCATACATTTAATGCCCCTTTAAGTTGCCAAAATCATCAGAAAAATGGTAAACTCATAGAAATTAGACCATAAATTTACATCCCCTCAAAAGCCCTCACACAACCAAACAAAATACAGCTAACACACATAAAAACACCAAAATAACCCCCTCCCTTTGCTCGTTTCCCCCTTGCCCTTGCCTTGCCAGGTTATTTCCTAATTATGTATGCATAAAATATGCGAAGTAAAGTTTGTGGATAGATGAGACGAGCTATGATGTGACTTGGTACGTGTACACGTGGAGAGCTTTAAACATACGTTTGCGTTTGGCTTATTTCTATATGTATCATTAATTAGGCCCACTAATTAAATTTGTATTTGTAGACCTAATTAATTATGCAAATTAGCCAACTGCCAACATAGTTTGAAGCTCTACAGGTTTGGTTGGTGCTGTAGCCGTTACCCAGCGTACCCAAACGCAAAGTATTGTGGACCATGAACAAACCGGAATTCAACAACTATTTCCAAGCAGACAATCATATTTGATTGAGTATTAAAAGATTGAAAGCAGGATTTAATATGACAACTTAATTATTTATGTTCTCAATGTTCACAGTATCTATTCTTTACATGTCATTAATTAATCAATGTAGAATATAAATAGGACGCTATACCACAATGTCTTTTTTGTGATGTGGTTGCGCATAACAGAATAAAGCGTAAAGCTACGAGGGAGTTGTTCATTTTATCTTATGACATCATAGTTACCATTTAAACAAAATACAGCTATATATCATCACTGTTCTGTCAAAACCTTGTATCTGCTCCTTCAGCATGTATAAAAAAGTAATACTTGCTACGTATAACCTTTGGGCAGTGTGCTCTAAACAGGTTCAAGGGCCCCCGGGCAAGGGCTAAAAACACATCCATCAAAATCTTGTATTACTTGCCCCTGAACATGTATATATGCATAAGCATTGGGCAGTTATACTATATACATGCCAAAGGGCCAGAGAAACATACAAGGTTTTGACAGTACAACAATGATATGAAAATTGCAATATTCTGAATTATTAAAGGTTCACATCAGTAATTGGGTTTAGCTTAGCATCCCAAAAAAACTGCATGGTTGAACACTAAAAACACAGACTGGCTGGTTGGGAAAATCTGAAGTTCCAGCTCTGGTCATGTCGGTTGAGATTGGCACTGTCGGTTTATGATCATTTTTGCCCCAGTTGGGGGACGCCACAACTCCCCCACCCTGATTCTGATTCGGCGGCAATTTTTAAAAGTTAAAACCCTCTAGATGGTCATTAATTAGGCCCTTCACAATTAATTTTGAGTTTCTTGTGGCCACCAGCGTCCGAAATTGAGAATTACAAAATATTTAATTATTTAATTTTTATTAAGAATTTTCGCCTTTAAAATGACTTTCAATAAACTTAATTTGCTACTTTAATCATATCAGCTATGATGATGTACAAACATAGAACATGATTGCATTATTACTTGGGTATCAAATTAATCAAACTAGGAAAATAATTAAATGCAGAGTCCTCGATATTACTATTAGGGATTGAAATTGGTTGCGACCACAACATAATTTGGTATCTGTTTATCTAGTTTAATTATGTATCTGTGATCATATTGGAGTTCTTTATGATTTATTCTGTATATTACTTTCACTTCTTTTTTATGATTGCATCTTTGTATATTGCTGTGTTTGATACTGAGACGATTATAACTATCGTCTCAGGTTTGATATGTATGTACAGCGCTCTGGAACTTTTTTGTTGTATGCGCTTAATAAATGTAATATATTATTATTATTATTATTATTATTATTAGTTTCAAAATAAAGAAAATAAAAGATAATTAATAATTAATAATTAAACCTGCAACAGGAAACTGAAAATTGATTGTGAAGGGCCTTAGGCCAAATTTTGTTGTTGTTATGTTGTCCGCTTGGCCGCTCAGAGATTTTTTTTCCAGATTTTTTTAAAAACAATTTTAATGGCATTGAATATTAAATTAAGTGTTTATAACACAGTGGCTTAGCTCAGGGGGGGGGGGCAGGGGGGGGGGGGGGGGCAAATGCCCCCCCTGACAGAAAACCCCCATTTGTGCCCCCGCCCCCCCCCCCCCCCCCCCAGCCCCTCTAAAAAAAATAAAAAGGAGGAAAAAAATGAAAAATCAGAAAATAATGATAAAAGACCGAGATGGCGGGCGGTTATATATGGGTATATTCAGCCCAAATAGTCCAAAAAGGCAAAATAGTACATGTAGTACATGCACTATGCGATTTTTTTTGACCGTGCAAAATTTTTTACCCCCCCCCCCCCCCCCACTTACGTGAAATTCACGAGTTGGTGACTGGGAAAAAAATGGGGCAACCTTTTACGAAAATTTCAGAAATCTTGCCCCCCCTGAAAAAAATCCCAGCTACGCCACTGTTATAACATGTGTGACTCTTAGAGTGATTTAAACTTCTTGTTGGCTGAACTTTGAGCTTCCGCTGGTAAAAGAAAATTAAAATTAAAAAAAATCTGCCCGCCCGCCTCTCCTCTCTGAAAGCTGTGGAGGACAACATAACCTTTTATTTTGTTGGCTTTTTGATGGCGAGTACAACCTGGTACAGAGTATGATGTGATGCGCTTGGCTCATTTTGTGAAATTGATTCTATATCTCTCTTTTATAGTTATAAATAATATATTTTGATCATAAATTGGATTGGAATGAAATCCACAGAAGAAAGGTTTATAGTTAGTGGAAATATTAAATCATGCGAATTCATTATTGTAAAATATTTAGGAACATGCAGGGCTGGTACTTTTTTTCAACCAGCCAGTCTGGCAGGTTAACCCACAAAAATGGACAGAAATTCTACCAACCAGTATAACTCACTTACACTGTGTTGAGCATGTTTACCAGTATAGGTCTGGTACTTTTGCATCTTCACCCACCTGACGCACCTGGGGGGGGGGGGTACTCAGATTTGGTTTGGTCAGGGGGTGCGGCTGAATGCTCAAAACCCCTACCCAATACCCCGAATATAAAACCATGTGAACATACGTAGTAGCGGATCCACTCATGCCCCGCTATCTGGACAAGTGTAAATAAGATACGGGGGGTGGGGAGGGGTGGTAGGCATCAGGGAGGCAAAACTTCTGGCACGGGGGCATAACCGTCTATTTTTTGTATATACATAGAGTTTGTCCAATAACCAATATGGTTAGGCCTATAACACAAATTTACTAACAAAACTGAATCATACAATTTCTTCATACATTCATTTCAGTCTAAACACCGTCTATGAGAGCGTTTTGTTTTGAGGATGTCCTTTGCTATTAGAGTATGATTCATTGACCTAAATCATTGTTAAGGGTCACTTTTTCCTTCTTGTGTTATAAGGGTACTTTTTGTGGGTGCATTCATAAGGATGATTACAACCCGGGGGGGGGGGGGGGGGGGGGGGGGGGGGGACGACGAATTTGAATCAATGGAATGGATCGACACCACAAGTACTCAAACCAAGTTAGATAGCATTGGTTATATACACCTCTCAATCTAAACATAAGGGAGCAGTGTCAAAAAATATTAGTGTTGAGAAGCGTGGACAAATTCAACTGATATCAATTCTTATAATTTAGAATCTTAAAATTCTAAAATGTAAATTTAGAATATCAAAGGTATATTATGTGATCTTTTCCAGGAGACGCCCTCAATCCTTAAATATGTTTTGGAAGCAGATTTTCTTGCAGATTAATATTTCTGATCAAAAAATCATAAATATATTCTGAGTTACAGAGCGATACGATTCCTTAAGTTATTACCTCAAAATCATGGTTTTACAGTGAATTTAGAGTGAACATATAAACTGTCGGGTTAAAGGTATATGACCCGATCACTTTTTTGGGGCCATGAATTTTTTTTTCACATCAAGATATTTTGGTATCAGAAGAATCCCCATATTTTTCTCATTATGTCTGTAAAATATTAGGGGCCAGAAATGTTTCATTTGGAAATTATAGGCTAAAATGTGGTGAACTATTGCCAAAGGTGGTTAACCACCAGCCAGTCTGTGTACTACTCAATGGGCACATGTCTTTTGACCTTGCACTTCTAAAAATAGAACCATTGGAGTTATGCAACTCAAACTTTGGAACGCAACAATTTTAAGGATGACCTTTCATGTAAAATAGAAAACATTTAGTTTTACAGACTTATTCCACAAATTCTGTTTTGGTAGAATTGGAAGTAGACAGTATATGGGAAACAACCTTTTAGGGGCTTAGTCTCAACACTGCAGGGTCTCAACCAAGGTTTACCATGTTGGAATTCTATACAACTACTGCCCCACGGAATTGACGGATTTTTTTGAAATAATACTCTTTACAAATAAGGTTCATAATGGATCACATAATGTAACAAAATTGACAGTCTTTTGATTTTTTTTGTGTCAGGATCTGACATGTTATGTATTGTAAAAAGTTGAATTTTTGTATTTCTAAACTTTCACACTTCCTGTATACCATGACAGCTACAAACCAATAGGTTTTTAAGAAGAGTAATACTTTTCTTTATTTAATGAAACACAACAGTACAAATTAAACCATAAAATACACATGTTTTTAAGGAATTTTGTTTGTGTAAAAAAAGTATGTGCACCAAAATATTATTTTTTAACAGTATTTATCCATTCAATAAAAGGAGGAGGACATAATATCAAGTATCAGTCTCTTCAACAAGCACCTAAACTGCAACAGCATGGGTTAGTGCAAACAACAGTATCACACAGCTGCAGACTGTGGAAGAGATAACAACTTTGCAGGTGTGAAGTTGTTCAGAAGTTCAACAGGAATGAGCCTCCAGGATTCAAGTATAATCTGCCAAGAGATTTAATGTTACTAGTATGAATTGCACCACACTATTTTCATATCAATGTTGTATGGTGTCATGAATGTATCACTAGATTATAAAAATGCACCACCAGCTTTTTAATGTCAACATTTGAAATGAAGATTGTTTTAAGCCAATACACCAATATTGCAACTCTCCATAAATTACCATTTACGATTCCGCAATAAAATGAAGAAAACAATATTTTCCCTAAAACTTGACATTTTTCACAGGTAGAAACACTTAGCATTAGTTGTCCTCCAGGGTTGGGCTTAAAATGTCAAAACTAGTGTTGGATTAATTTTGCTTACTATTACCCAGAGGCTATAGCGATCGCGGTACGGTCACGATGGGTCACCGACCTGACTGAGCTTCGTGGGAGCACTCAATTACAATACACCCATTTGTTAAGACTTTTTTGTATCCCAAAGCGGTTCTGAATGCAGAGAGTTTGTAGTGGTTTGTGATTATTATGTCAAATGCTGTTTCGGACTGTAAATAAAGAGGCAGTGTTGTAGTGGAGTCCACCCTACCCGAGTCTGAGTCCTTACCTCTCGAGTCCGAGACCGAGTCCTTACTATCCGAGTCCGAGACAGAGTCCGAGTCCTTCATGTCCGAGTCCGAGTCCAAGTCCCGAGTCCTTTATTTATGTATTTTTTAAAATTAATGACATGTGATCAGAACTTAAAAGTTCTGATCACATGTCATTAATTTTGCTATCTATAATAGGCCAACATAACAGTGATGTCAACATAATGATGCATTTTTAACCTTCGCATCCCTATACATGGAAAAATGTTGATACCATTTTGAATTACAAGCATAAGAATTAATTCAGATATTCAAAAAGTGTCCAGAAGGTCATAGATTGAGAAATTACAAACTTGATTAAAAGGTGTGATATATACTGTAGAGCAACCCTTCCCTGCCGTTTCACCTATTTCTTTTCCCTGAAAATGTCATCCCTTATTCCATCAATTTTTTAAGAGAGCTTGCTATAGGAAGCTGAAAATTGCCAATGAAATATCCTCTTTGTAAAAAATGTTAACATTTTTTAAAATAGTATAAACACTGACACAAAAACACCTAAAGACCATTTACATTGTACAAACAGCCTTCGATTGCACATGATTATTATCACTTTGATTATTTATATGGTTCCCTCAAATTGTGTTTTAATGCTTGTAATGGTTATCAATAGGTATTTTCAACAGCATATTTTTAACTGTTCTGATGCGTATTTATGATGATTTATGACATTATTTCTAAACTGTTGAAGATTGGATGACTAAATAAGTATTTTGTTTGCAGTAATTAAAATTACTGCAAACAAAATATGCTTATATTAACTGGACTCTGACAGGACTCAGGCACAATTCCCGAGTCCCTAGTGCCCGAGTCTGAATCCGAGACCGAGTCCTTCACCTCCGAGTCCGAGTCTGAGTTCGAGTCCTTCAAAATAGAGACTCGAGTCTGAGTCCGATCTCGAGTACTACATCACTGTAAAGAGGCCCGACAAAGAGCGGCATAATGTTTTGAAAGAATGGGTTGTTGCTCTGGTATGAAATGCTGATGCAAAAATGCTGTCAAAATCATAAAAGCCCCAGAAAAATTGTATTTTGCCATTAAACGGGCATTAAGAGATGTGGTGGAGGTAGCGCCCTTAATTACAAAAATATATGATAACAACTGGGATTTGTATATTTTTACAATTGTATTACATGTATGAACTTACACCTATATTGGATTAAGAAAAGTCAGCCCTCTTTGCACAACAAAACGTCGATTCAAAAAGGCTAGTAGAGCCGCAACCAGCATTTTACATGGTAAGGGTGGTATTCCAACATATTTAAAACATTGTTTTAATCAAGTTTTGCTGGGTAGAAACAACAATAATGGCAATTTTTAATGTTCATCTTGAATTCTGAAGTAAATTAATTAAAATTAAAAAATTCAATGTGACATTGTGTCCCTTTAATGAGACCAAAATTAGAAGAAGAAAAATGAAAAAAAAGACAAATAGTGAAGAAAAAAAAAAATCGCTCCTTAATAGACAAAAACACCCACCCAACCCTGTTATAGGGGTGAATGGACCCCTCAGATAGGATGGGTCAGTCACATGTTGTTTTAGCTTTGTTTTTAGTCTTTGTGAAAATGCATGTGAATTTCCAACATTTTTCAAAAACAAAAAATTCCCAAAAAATGTCAACAAAATTATTTTAAAAATTCAAAATTTAAAAAAAGAAAAAAGAAAAGGTCAATCAAAAATGTTCAATTAATTATTTTCTTCAAATTCAACTTTGTTTAACAACTGTCTAAACTTTCGAAAAAAATAGTCCAGTTGAGGCGCATAGAACAATTTGTTGCCTTTTATGCACATAATACTAGTAATAGCACACCTCTTCAAATTTCGAATAATCATTTGAAAATCTGTCATCTGAATAATGATAGTCAAATACATGTACATTGTAATGTGTAAACTTTTGAATTGAAAGTTAAACATTTCCAGAATTAATTGAATAGTCTATATTCAAATGAGATTCACATGTACAATGTATCAAACCTTTAATCATCATGATCAACATAATCAACACAATTCCACAATTTCAGCCTGACGCCATGCAACACCTGACAGTCCTATAAAACTCACAAGAAAGGATGGATGCTTTATACAGGGTGTCTCAGAATGATCTATACCGAGGTAATAGGGGAGATGCGGGAGAGTTGAGCCATTTTTTATATTTTGTGTCACCATATGCGGAAGAAAAGTACAAACCTGTGAAAAATTAGTGTAAGATAAACTTTAGAGTGTTGTTTTCGTTGTGAAACAATAACAGTTGGGATAGCAGTTAAGGCTTATTTATACAAAAGGTTTGAAAAAAATTCGTAAAGTGGCTCAACTCTCCCTACAGTATAGGAGAGTTGAGCCACCATTACAGGAGAGTTGAGCCAGCATGATAAGTCAATGGCTGGTGAAAAAAACAAAATCATATTTTTTCAACTTTTGATTTATTAATCCATAAAGTAAATATGGTGCTCAATTGTTATTATCATGGCACAAAATAACGTTTTCTCTCATTTATTATACATTTTTCACCTTTAGTCCAAAAATCAAAATGTTACTACATGTTTTCCCTATGCTCAACTCTCCCCATGACCAATGGCTCAACTCTCCTCATGGTGACCATTTTGTAAATAACCCAATCCTGTCTGGTGTAGAACTTTTGGTAGTTTACAATAGTTCTCTAAAATAATGGTCATATATAATACCCCCTTCAATAAACAAATCACCGCTATTATATTCTAAGTCTTGCTATGGGAAAAAATACAAAACATTTATTTTTCTATTTTTCACTCAAAAGTGAAAAAAATAATTTTGTTTAGGTATCTTTGATACTGAACACACATGACAGTAGAGTTTAACACTAAGAATGTCGTATTGATGCTATATAACAATATATGCCAATATAAATGTTAGTAAGTTACTACTTTTCGAGTTATAGGGGGTGGTTCAACTCTCCCGGTGGCTCAACTCTCCCGCATCTCCCCTACAATTTCTTTCGGTATGAACTTTATCGATATTGTCCAAATTGTTTTCATATATACACATGGAAAAAAGTATCGCACCACTTGTTGAAAAGTGCAAATGTGGCCTCGAATTTTGCCACCATGGTGTGATATTAAGGATCATTTGTTTGCGTAAGCTGTCCAACAAAATGTTATGCAATAAAAGGGCCACATTTTAGTTTGTGATGTAATCGATGTAATGTTTTTCAAGGCCAAAGGGAAAATGCATAAAACAAGTTTGGGTAAAACGCGATATTGAGAGGCCCAATGATTAATCTCTATAGTTGTAATCCTTGGTAACACATTCCAAGTCTTCCAAGGTCAAAGGTCATCTGGGGTCAAATTTCAAAAGTTGCCCGATTGTCCTCAAACATGAAAAAACTCCCTTTTTCGTACGCCCAACGGTTATGGGTCAAAGGTCAAAAGAGGTCAAATTTTAAATAAGTTCAAATGACAAAAGCAATATTGCGGAAGTGTTGACCTAGGTCAAATAAATTTAAAAAAATCAACGGTGACCTCATCGTATATGCTGAATTAATGAGCAACAAAAAAATGGCATGTTTGGACTAATTCACTGCATTGTAACCTATAACGTCTAAATGAAACATTTCTTGCGCCAAATACAGAACTAATATGACTAATATGACTATTTTAAGTTTTTAAAGTCTATTCAATATCGAGTTATACCCAAACTTATTTCATGCATGTTTTTGGACAAAAGCATGCATTTTCCCCTTGGCCTTGAAAAACATCACATCGATTACGTCACAAACTAAAATGTGGCCCTTTTATTGCATAGCATTTTGTTGGACAGCTTACCCAAACAAATGATCCTTAATATCACACCATGGTGGCAAAATTCGAGGCCACATTTGCACTTTTCAAAAAGTGGTGCGATACTTTTTTCCATGTGTATATATCTTGCCCAGCTTTCTTAGGAATTTTAGATTTAGAAAATCGGACATTTCTGATGGAAAATATATACTTTTTTGTAACGATAGTAGATTTCAAGTTTTTGTCGAAATTATCCATCATGAAAATCTATTAAGTCGCTAACCCTTAAATTATTTCTGAAATGTTATTCGCATTATTTAAATATTGCACCCTCTTTTTATTTTAATTAACTTTTTGATAACAATTGATTGCTGTGTGCATAGAAAACACAGCTTTGATTGAATATGAATATGATGGTAGCTTCAAAATGTAGACTAAATGTTGACTATTTGTAAAAATGAGTCTTGGGGCAATTGGTTATTAACCAACAAACCAAGGTCAAAGGCACAATTAGTTCTGGTGATTAGATCAGTGTTGTGACCTCAGTTCAGTTATTCAACCTTAAAAGTCATATCTTTCAGGACTTTTTTTTTTTTTTGTTGCCATTATAAGGTCACTCTATGGATGTCTCAGCTGGCTTTCAAAACTGATGGGTTCAGCACCTGTAAAGCCCTGAATCTTCACATATCAGTTTAAAACACAGTCCATGCATGGTGGATTAATGGTGGACCTTTGGATTGCATAGGCTATATAGTCCATATTAATTCTATTCTTATTCCCTGCCCCTCAAAATCAATCACCTTTTTAAAATTACCCCCTTTTGAAATAACTCAAAGAAAATGTTGTGTTAACCTGACTATATTAAACACCAGCCCTTCCATCTGGCTGGTCGTAAATGAAAGCCTACTGCTCTCATGTCAAGTTATGTCAGCTTTTGCTCTTAACATCCGTCCATGCCTTTATCATAGAAATTCCATTCGTAGAATTTTTTTATAGAAATTTGTTCTCTTATTTATCCCTTTAGGCGACAAAAATAACACCCTGATTTTATGGGGCCCTCACATGTATCCGTGTGAGCTGGGCGGCCCTTACCGTCTTATAGAAAAACAACAGAGTCCAACACGGTGAACAATCAGCAAAAAATGTCAACGGCCGCATTTTTTTTTTTTTGGTCACCGGGTTCATACTGTTCTATACCGGGTCCTTATCGGCCTGGAACCGGGCTCATACCACCTCCTCACCAGGTCCTCACCGGCCGAAACGCTTGGGTACCGACCGAACTGCCTTGATAACGTCATCAAACTGCCCTGTATAAGCTGAGCGCTCAAGCTCGACACTCCTATCACATTCCGGGAATCTCTGTAAAATACATTTGCCCTCACATGTATCCGTGTGAGCTGGCCGGCTCATTACCGTGTGACAAATTGGTGCAGACGGCGGCACACGGTGATGTCACACGGTGGGCCGTTTCCCGTCCGTTGAACACGTTGCCGGGGACATTGACGGCCATCCGCGCCCGGCAGGACCCGGCAGGAATTTTGAACATGCTCAAAACTCTTGCCGGGTGAGCAAAAGCGGCGGCAAACGGTGAGAGCCCGGTTTGAGGACGGTATAAAGACGGCACACCCGTTTCGCGCCCGTTCGCAGGGCGGTAATGGTAGGCGGCCACCTTACCGTCTAATAGAAAAACAATAGAGTCCAAACAATCACTAAAAAATGTCAACGGGCGCATTAATCTTTTGTTGTGGCCACCGGGTCCATAACGTTATATACAGGGTCTATACCAGGTCCTCACCGGTCGGGTACCGGGCTCACCGTCCTCATACATTTCTAGCTTACTGTTCTTACCGGGTGCATAACACCTCCTCACCGGGTCCTCGGTCCATACCGTTCTACACCGGGTCTGTCCCGGGTTCTCACCGGCCTTGTCCCGGGCCCACCGGCCTCATACAGTTCTAGCTTACCGTTCTCACCGTGTCGTCACCTTGTGCATACCACCTCCATACCGGTTCCTAACCGGTCGGAACGCCTGGGTACCGGCCGAAACGTCTTGATTACATCATCAAACCGCCCTTTTCAAGCTGAGCGCTCAAGCTCGCCGCTTCATTTGCATTCCGGAATTCGTACGACCATCATCTATAATACTCTCTAAATGTAAAAGAGCTAAACCTCACTCTTTCGAGAGCTTTAGGAGGGACGGCTCTTCTAAGAAGTGAAGTTCACTCTTTTCAGAGTGATTTGTCACTCTTTCTAAGAGTGATTTGTCACTCTTTTAAGAGTGATTTCCACTCTTTTCAGAGTGATTTTAACTCTTTTTAGAGTGAAAATCGTTCTTTTAAGAGTGAACTTCACTCCAAAAAAAGAGCTGTCCCTCCTAGAGCTCTCGAAAGAGTGAGTTTTAGCTCTTTTACATTTAGAGAGTTGCAACATGCCTGCTGAGAGTCCGTTCCGCGAACGGTTACCAGGCTGCATGGGTCGGTCCGGCCCCGTACAACATGGTTTCTTTTTTCCCCGTCACCTTATGGTTACTTATTGCGTGATCACATTGACAACAGATCATTTTGTCTTTGATGAGAGAGAGTTGGATAGAATTGTCGCCGATTTCAGAATGACAAGGAAAAGATTACCTCTTTCCTTGTTAATATTATTTATAACCAAGTCCGGTTTTGGTTTTCCTATGGCTATACGGAATCAGGATTTTAAAACTACTAGAATAGATTTAATAATTTCCTTATCAACACTGAAACACAACAACTGGGTCTGGTACCGGGGGGGGGGGGGGGGGGGGGGGTGATGTGCCGCCAAATAGGGTCCCATTTTTCAACCGTCTGATAAATGGATGACCCCTTTTCATAGCCATATAAATAAAGGTACATTAATTTTCATTTCAATATGACTACTCCCTGTCGACTCTGGCTAGTTTCATTAGCAAGTCACACGTATGTTAACACTTTCCACGCGGCAGGCGTCTGCAGACGACATTCCAAAATTGCACAAAATGTTTCAAAATTTTCAAAATTATTGAATTTGATTACCATATTTGGAATCACCACGAGAAACATAAGTACAAACATGCCTAGTATTTGATCAATAATCCCTGAGATAGACCTTGAAAATTGGGAAAGGTTTCTGAAAAATGTGTTTTGTGTGGAAAGTGTTAAGGCTACATGGTTGTGGATTTATCCATGCATGGACACTTATGGTTCATTCCATCATTATGAATGATAGGTGGATGGATAATTAACATACTAGTACATGTGACTAGCTAATGTAACCATCCACTTTAGGATATTAATTTCAACATGACTAGGAAAATATACCTTTAAATTGGATACCAAAATGATCAGTATGATGTTCTTGATAGAAAAAGAGATCCTAAACTGTTTTTCGGTTCCACGATTGTAGGCTTATTTAAACCCCCTGCCAATTGGTCAGAAAGATGGATATGTCATATATTGCACCAATCGGAGACGATGCAAGAATAATTATATCCCTGGTACAAATTGGAGTACAATATTTTAGAAGCTGTTGTTTCATTGGTGATTCAAATGAGTATATCTTGAAATTAACCAATCATAAACGTTGTTAAATAGGCAGGTAGTGCTCGGGGGTAAGACGGACCATTAGATCTTAAGGGTGGGCATGAAAGTTTGGGTTGGGCAAACGTGTTTTTCTTCACGCCCTCAGCGGCTATTAAGTTGTTTTTTCTTTTAAATATTATGTTATTTCTTATCAAGTGAGTTGGTCAAATCTTTACTTATCAGCAAGTCAAGTCGTTTTATTCTTCATAAACGTTCCTGCACCCTGATAATTTAATGGTAGGACACTAAATCTTATCTACTTTTGAAAAATAAAACAAACATCACTCATTTAAGTTCTTTATGATGATCTTCTTCATCTCTCCGACTCAATATTTATTGAACCATAATTCTTCTCCTTTCTGTACAAAAAAATTACAGGAATAAATGTTACATTTTTTAAACTCTTTTTTTCAGAAACAAAATTCCTCTCTTTCCCCTCCCCCGTTTTATACAAAATAGATAAATCTCCGGGCACAAAACAGACACTTTTTGTGTGTGACATCATCCACACAATATATCCTGTACAAATAAAGTACAATTTCCTGCCAAAATAGGGTATCTTTTTGTTAAATTACAACTCTGCATTCAGTTCTTCATAACACTTTTGAGTTGATGTTCTGTAAAGTGGTCAATTTTGCACTGCAATAATTCTGTGCTTTTTGCAAACCGTAATGGGTTACACAAATTGTAACTCGATATTTTGCAGAACGTACAAAACAAATTACGAGTGCAAAAATAACCCTGTAACAGTACACTAACCATCCACTGAATTCAACAACTTTTCTCAAATAAATCTCTTCGATTATATACACAATTATATACAATTCTTTCTATCATTTCTTTGTATCTTTTTTGTTGGTTAAGAAAATTAAACAATTTCACCGGAATTTAAGTCACTCACTGTCCTTGGTTTGGTATCTTTCACAAATGGTACCTATTTTCCCTTTGAAATTGATTTTTCCCCTTAAATCATCATTTTGATTCACTTAGACACAATACAGCATAGCTCCCTTATTTAATGTAGTACACTATCTAATAAGTTCAAATCCTTTCTCTGAATAAACTTACCAATATCACACTAGTTCACTACTAAACTTAAACATTCATAAATGAAAAATTAATGTTCATAAAAAACGATGTATGCAATTCTTTCCCTTTTCAGGTATGTTTATGTTAGAAAGCATTTTTTTAACAATTGTGGATGACCATGATGGGTATACACTGTCACCACTTGTTTTCAGCTGGGGTTATGAACCCTGTGCACACACATGACCAAAATGTCAGGATATACTTTTATAAAAGACTGTCAAAATGTTGTTACAAAGCTCATTCATTTTTAGTTTTATAATTATTTTCTCAAAAATGTTTTTCTCCATTTTTCTTTTACATTGTTTATATGCAAAATGTGGAAAAACAATGCCAATTTCTCTTGTTAAGGAGGAAAAAAAGAAAAGATTTTACACTCAAAATCTGAAAACAAATGTGAGCTTTGTCACATACATTTCTTTTCCAAACACACTGGTTAGACGGAATACATGTATGCTTTCTACTGCTTGTCGTTTTGCACCATAATTTCAAATAAGTTGACAAAATACAAAATATATTCGTAAAATAACAGACAAAAAATTTAAGATGATTTTCTTCATCACTTCGTACTAAGTATCTTGCCTTGTCTAAGCACCATAAGCATATGGCTGGCAAATGTTAATATCCAAACATCACGCACACAAAACATAAATGATTTCAACACGCATCTTTCCAGCATAACTGTGGGAATTATTTCCACTAAATTAACCATCAATAGCCCAAATCACTTGCATGAAAAATAACAATCTGTAAATGTATTTCCCAAGTTGTATGGAACATGTATACATGTACTCTTATAAAATAATATTCTGTATTTTTTTATTTATTGTTGTGCATAAATTCATGGAATTGAAGCGATTGAGATAGAACACCATCCCAATGTTGCTCAATATCTGCATGGTTTATAAACTTTTGTGAGTTGTTGTAAATAATTTCACAGAAAATATGTTTGCAAAAATCAAGCCCTCATAAAAGATAACACTTATGACTGATAAGCTAAGTGCAGTGCAGTTTGTTTTATGGATTGTTGAGGAAAATAAATTTTGCAATTACATTCCTTGGTGTATGAAACTTGGGCAACTGTTAGGGGGCGATCTAACATGTAGTGCGAAAATAAATTGTCCACATTATTCTGATTTAAGAACCCAACCAATACATCAAATGATCGCCTTGGTAACCAGTCATCTCATCACCGCGCTACCTAAATACTGCCACACTTGTTTTCACAGCACATCATCCCTCCATGCATAACAATTTCAGTTTAATACATTAAGTCGTTCGTTCGTAGTGGCACCCAAATTTGTCAGTGGAACGTGACAAACGCTCTGTCTTGTGATCTACCGGTCGAATAATGCAGCACATCTCACCGCACGGTTCGTGCTTGCAAATTGATACGCGATGTGGAAGCAGTGAGTGGTGGTTGGGCGACATGGTTTGCCATCAAGAATTTCGGAAGATGCGGTGGCGGGTGTCTGGCGAGTGTTAACAGATGGAGGATCGAAACGATGCGCTATTATTTATGTTAAGTGGTCCAGTCAATTGCGTCTCAATAAAGGGCATGGTTTATATATATTATTTATGTTATACGGGCGGTCAAATCCCTCAACATTTTACCGATGTCAAATACAGTGTATACATGAGCACCGCACAAGTGCAACTTTTACACAGTGGTTACCTTTCTTGTTCTAAACTCTTGATATTAAAATTTCCAATTCAAAAAAAGAAACTGTTTCCTTTCATTCATGTTGCATAATGAAAAACAATCAATAACATTTAGTAATGTCTGTTGCTGTTCAGGGTAAGAATTTTGTGACATGCTGCGAGAATCCATTTAGAGTCTCGTAGAATTGATTAATAGGAGAAACTCTGCAAGAACAGATTCTCGGATTCCTGCCCAAATTCTAACCCTTTTGTTTTTATTTACGGAGAACCTCTCAAGTCTCAACCATACATTTTCTCTCTAAGCAAAGAGTGCAAAATTAAACAATAACAATTAACAAGTTATTTGTTCATGATTTTTCTCTATATGTATAAAAATATCACAAAGTAAACAAATAGAGCTATGAATTCTGGACTAGGATGTCAAACAAAACTGACTGACTGGTCACTACACATAATTATTTGGACATTTCATCTACAAAAAATACACACTTGCTCTTACTCGGCAGGGTAAAATTTCACACCTCATGAGGTTAACAAAATAGTTTTCTCTAAAAATACAAAATAATGTATTAACACTAACCTATACTACAATTATCCCTTGAGGGTGTACGATGTCAACAATGACAGAGTGACTGTTAAGGCGACAAAAACGCTGTTCTACAGGCCAGACCAATCATTTTCCTGAATTTTCAAATTTAAAAAAAAAATTACAAAATCGTTTTTAATTCTTATGAAGAACACTTTGATTTTTTTTTTAAATTTGAAACAATGATGAAATTCGCCAACATTTTCACCAAAATTGTGGGGGAAAAACAGAACAATAAACACTGCCCGCCCCTACCTGAGAGGTCTGTTTGCCAGTAGATTGTTGTAGAACAGGTTTTTTCCCCCCTAGTCTAAAGGTTGTGTTTTCGTAAGGTATAAAGGTCAAGTCACCTTCCATTCAAGCTGCTTGCTTATACTGATACCTTAACAATGTACGTACATAATAATACAAACTAAATCATTATCCAAAAATATATATAAATATTTGTATACTACACTTTTCAATTTATGAGTCTTGATTCACGACACAATTTTTATCTGACACATACACATTGTATGTAGGCTACGTATGACTATATGAGAAACATGATTGACTTAAATGTTGGTGGTATGCTCAGCCTCGGTTTAAAATTCATTGCGAATGTGGTAATTTGATGAAAAAAACCCATTCCAAAGTTCAATAAGGTTTCATGGGTTTGATTTTGAAAATATTTAATAATTGAAGACATGATTAGGAACAATCCGAGTAAAAGTGGAAGTTTGCATGCATGTAATTTTCTGCGCTTTGCACATTTTGCTCATTTTTATTTTTAGCGAGTTTGAGCTTCCATTACATAGACCTACATACAAAATGAATATTTGTTGTTTTTTATATTCGCGCTTGCTGATTTTATCGGGAAAAATAAATGTAGCACGAATATTTCCACTTTTACAGTATTAGATTGGATTTGATAATTGGATTGTTGGTTTGTTTGATAAAATATTCCTTGATTATCACACACCATGATCAGTCAACCTCGACTGCATAATGATGATGATGGACATGACTGAGACAAAAAGTCATTCATCAAATGGCCACATGAACAATATTATTGGTAATGAAACACAGCCACCACTGTCTATTTTCTTGCACACACAGAGAACATTCACACGTTTTGGTATGGTAAAATATACACCACAGAAAATATTATCATAGAATAATAATTAGTAACCCATACACACTAGCAAAAATCCCTTCATTGAATGAAGCGTTAATGAAGCTTAACTAATGAAGGTGCATAGTGTGTACGCTATTCCCTTCATTGAATGAAGATTAAATCTTCATTCAATGAAACAAAAGAGGTTCTTTCTAATAAGATAAAAGTTAATTCAATGAAGCGATTTGGTAGTGTGTATGCGCTCTCTTCATTAACTAATGAAGATCAACTAATGATCATTGAACTAAGCGATTTTAAAGTGTGTACGGGGTCTAATTCGTCTTGCATGTAGCTCAATATTGGAATACATGTAATTGCCATCTCACCAAAATTGTAATTCATTTCAATATCCTCACTATCAACATCTTTGTATTGTAACTAGGGCAAGGACTGCATTCATAGAAATAAATGTTAGAAATCGGACCTGGCTGCCATTGCTGTTGATGCCACATAAGGCCAACAAAAAAAAATAGTTGTGTTGCCCTCATCCGGCCGGGTCAAAATTCTGAGAATGTGGGCCGGGTATTTTTTTTTTTTTTTTTTTTTTTCAAGATTTTTTTTTTTTTTATCTCTTTTTTTTAAGATTTTTTTCTTTTCTTTTCTTTTTTTCAAGATTTTTTTTCAAGATTTTTTTTTTTAAGATTTTTTTTCAAGATTTTTTTTCTCAAGATCTTCCAATCTGTGAAAAGAGATGGGCAAGAAAGCAAAATATTCACCATTGGGTTGAAAATACATCCAGTAAGCGTTTTCCTTAGTATCTTCACACATGTTGACTGAAATAATAGGTATAAAATCGTTGATTTGGTAAAATTTAAAATTAAAAAAAAAAAAAAAAAAAAAAAAAAATCCGGCCGGCCGTCCCTCCCGATTTTAGGCTTGTGAGGGCAACACAACTCTTTTTTTTTTTTTGGCCTAAGTTTAGTTAAGCTCATGAAATTACATCATCTATGCACAACACCCATTTCTTTCGAGCATGATATTTTGGAGATGCTGTTTCCCGTTCGATCCAAGGAAATGTTGGGGTTTTGAAGGTGACGTATTTCAGATGCTGTGAGCACAACATAAGCTCATGTTTCGTTCTCTTTTCCTCAAATCTATGGATGCATTGGATGAATATACCATTCATAACCAATTGGTGCATGCATGTACATGATCGTAAAAGATCAACAGTTTAGGTTCAATTCAAAAGCAATGGTTTTACAATGGAAGTATAAGACATTCTTTTGCCTTAACAAATTAGTCCCAATAGTTGTATGATTAAGGTGATATGAATCTTTGGGAATAGATTATGAATTTTTGGGAATAGATTGTTAAGTATTGGCACAGCCTCAATAATTGCTTGTTGGTCTGAATGTGAGTGGGAGAGAGAATAGGCATCATGTATAGTTTCAAGCTAATTAATGTTTGTACTTTCTTGCAACCAATGAAAATGGCTATGCAAAAAGCAAAAATGCATTCAATTTCCAAAAATATACAGCCCTTGAAACTAAACTGTAGACAAACTAAATCGCACAGATTTTATGACATTATCCTACAATTTAACGGACAAAGTACAAAAATAAAACTCTGAAATATCCAAATTTATGTGACATGTCTGTTTAAAGTAATCTTCGATGCATAGCTGACTATTTTTGGCGGCCTCATTGATCTAATTTTAAGCATGGCATATAGATAATACCCATTCAATAAAAGATATAGATTTGATGTGATATTCTATTCAATTCTATTATGTGTACACATTATTAATGGGTTCCTGATTCCCATTTATATATGGTGAATCAAAAGAGGATTTGAGCTGTTCAGTGATGTGGATTGGGGAAAATCATTAAGTACAGTAGTTTATAACAAACTTAGTTCAATTGAATGAAGCAGAGAC
The DNA here is from genome assembly GCA_035610835.1 of Ophiura sarsii. Lineage (NCBI taxonomy): Eukaryota > Metazoa > Echinodermata > Ophiuroidea > Amphilepidida > Ophiuridae > Ophiura > Ophiura sarsii. The sequence goes on along the minus strand of CM069445.1, from coordinate 42,153,304 downwards.
CCCAGAAGATATAGCTAATCTGATTAATATCAATATATTTCATGTCAGCACCTTTTTTACTTTGCCAGTGATGCGGGTATTTGGAGGACAATTTTGCTTTTCCAAATCAAGAAATACCTCACCAGTAGAGGGAAATCTAGCTTTCTTTTCTGGGAAATAAACATTTTTCCAGCCCTGGTGATGAGCATAGTGTCATAGAATAAAATAATGCTTAATGGTGGGTTGCGGGATTCATGATCCATAACTAAAATAGAGACAGCAAGTTCTCTTTCCAGTTGGAAAAAATATTAACAATTACTTGCCTCATACACCATGTCAATCAATGGTCTGGAAAGGTGCTAAATGATGCTATTCTCCATTTCCCTTCCTCCTCACAGTGACATAACTATACAGGCGAAGTAGTGTTTTTCACCTTTCTACGCATGAGTGTATACTCCAGCGTTTCAAGTAGGCGCGCGCGTCAACGTACTGCAATTCGTGAATGATGCAGTTATGTCACTGTCTCGTGATAGACAAGACTATTGAGAGGCCACTAAGAAATATTTTCAGACATGAAAGAATTTTGAGAAAATAGCCTTTGAAGTCATTCCACTAAGCTTTCAATCACACGGATCTGTAGTGTAAACAGTTACACACCCACACACATGCTTGGTTGATGGGTTGATTCAGCTTTGAATTGAAGAACAATAAATAATGAATGCTCCCACACTGATAATGGATTGATATTTAGTCATAGCAGTTGGCAGTACAATAGAACTCAAACAACATCCAATTGAATCAGAATGATTTGTGAGATGGCAATTAACCCACACATATATAAAACTACATTATGGTGACCAATTATGTCAACAGGCGGGAGAGAATGTTGAGCAATGGGCAAATGTCAATTTTAGGGCCTAATTTATTCATTGCAGTGAATACAGAAAATATGGGTTTGTCAATTGTAAATATCTTTCCTTTCAGAGAGTAAGTAAATCCCTTTGACATTAATGTAAATGAGGACATTTTTTGCGCATCATAACAGTTGAGAGCAAACAAAACCGCCCAAATGTGTTTCTAGACTCTTGAGATTTCCTTCTAAGAAAATGGAAACACTATTGAAAGAGTCCTGTTTGGACCGTCCAGCTCAATCAATTTCATGCTGATAAATTTAAATAAGAATCACACGCTTTTAGCAAAATTGTTAACTTTGACCGAATGCTAAAATATCCACCTTTACACGAATGTTTTTTTAATCTTAAAGCAAGATACAGATTTACTCTTCTTTAGTAAGAACTGGGTCCTATTTCAATCATTTTTACCAATAACTAAAATCAATGACATAGCCAGTCAATTTTCAGTATAAACTGGCTGTGCCCTTAATTTTAATGACCAAAAAGGAGCTGCTTCATCAGGGCATCACACTATCATATTCTAAACAAAGGCGATACAAAAAGATGTACAAATGAAAAAATGTCCTCTGGAGCAACACAAGCCCGCTCTCAACTCGACGACGTCGTCATTGGCAAGGCAAACTCTGTGGTTGTACAAGGTTTGGTCTCCGTAAAGTGAAAAATTGGCACCTCCTTTTGTACCTCGGAAAAGTCTGTGAAATGGAACACCTGTTTTTTTCCCTCGCTGCTGCTTCCGGAATCCGACGACCCCGTGCTCGGCGTTGGCTCGCACGACATCCACTCGGGATCGGGGCTCAAACACCGTCGGCCCTCCGCCACGCACCTGCACAAGCCGGTGCGGCACGGACTGTTGGTGAGTTGTTGCTCAAAGTCCAAAAGTTGCCCCATGAAATTGAAGTTGGGGGAGATGTTTGACTTTCGTTTCTTGACAAAATCGTAGGCATCGTTGAGCGAGAGGCAGAGTTTCTGCATGAGATAGGCGACGGTTACAGTGACGGAGCGACTCACGCCGGCTAGACAGTGCACAAGGACACCGCATTTCTGGTTACGAGCTGAATCTGTAGGAATGTATAAAAACATATAGAAACAATTAGAGCGTGTTTTTAATAAAACATAAACAAAAACATTACTGAATCTTGAATAGGGATAGAATCCGAAGAAATTAATGATTCTCTCTCAACTTTCCAAGACAAGCTAGACAACCCATCAAAAAACTGTTTGCATTTTCTCCATTCTCACTTTTCAAAAGAGGACCCACCCAAATGTTTGCCTTTCTTCAGAAAAGAGTCTGCAAGTGGAGAGATTGAGCAAACATTACATAGTAATAATAACAGTCAATTGTCCTTGGGATCAGAGGCCAGATATTGCAAAGCACTTCCTGTTTTCTGACGATTATTATCTTACAAACAAGGTTACAAAACATGGAATAATCAGGCTTTTATCAGCTCAATTGTCCCAGGCTATCTTTAATTACAATAGAGATGTAACAACACCCTGCTTAATCACTGGATTCTTCACAATTTCACAGACCATGACTGGAAAGAGTAGGCTGCCACAAAATAAAAGAGCCTTTACAAAATCAGTAAAGCGGTGAAAATGGAGGCCACCCATAACTACTTCCACATCCCAATCCCAACCAAAACTGAAATAAAGATAAACAATGAAGCGATGCTCACTCAACATTAGGTGTATTTATTAGGCTACATGTACATGATGTGCACAAATATGGTAAATAAAACAAAGCCACAATCAATAATGTAACTCTATTGTTTTGTTGGGGTTTCTTTCTGATGAGGGTGAGTTAACATTAAGTTGAAAAAGCAGGATGACATTACATTTAAGGAAGCATTTCTTGAACATCAAAATCTTTGGTTTTCATTACATGTAGGCCTAGAACGGTATCGGTAAATTAAAGTATGAACTTTTTAAGGGATGTCAATGTTTTGAATTTTTTTTCCTTAAATAAAACTCATGGTTGATGATTAACTTGATAAAGGCCATTGCTAATGAACCTTTTCATATTGATACAATACATTTTTTCGCCATATCACGGCCTGGTACCTTCTGTTTGGTTTGGCGATATTAATAAACCAAACACACAAACAGCATTGGACTTTACACATGTTCTAATATCTTTTTATTTATTGTTATTATCTATTATTAAACATTTAATAGTTTACGATTTTTACCAAGTACACACAGATGCACCTTGCTCTGATAACGCACAGATAATGATATCATCGTTTTAATTTGATGCCCAGTTTGCCCACTATACAAAACAGTGTTGCCATTTGAAATTCGGCGAGCTTCTGGCATACACTACGACCCGACCGTTGACTGGAGATTTGACGCCTTCCCTTTAGCCATAAATCCCCCGTTTAAAATAGGAAAATATGACCCTAGTCAAAATTTTCACTAGAGGAGGAGATTGTGCATAACACCCAATTGGGCTTCTAAATCTAATACAAGTAACACTGAGTTGGCAATACCCAATTTACTGACCAGCGATCTCGCACACACATGCCTATGTTCATCTATGGTTCCATTAAAATTAAACCAAAGGGCGATTAAAGAAAAGAGTTCAATGGGAACGGGAACAGACCATTTACTACGATAGGGGAGCTGTATTCGAAATTGTGTACCGGAAATGGGATATAATTATCAGTACATGCATCGCTCTAGGTTATTTGATCTTACTTGCAATATAACTGTACTGTACATGTTATAAATTACGAAATATGTTTCCACATGATCTGAGGACATAGCTAATGCTGACAAAATAATCTTGATCATTTTATTTTCATTTTTGTTATACATGTACATGTATCTAGGGCAATAAAGTGGGGCAAAAGATCCCATTGAAAAAATTGGGTGGTAATATAGAGCTACCTACTAAAATGGGCAAATTCTACAAAAATGTCACAATTTCTCTGAATATCCCCCCTCTCCCTCTTCCCCCTGCTAGCGAGCAATTATTTTCCTGTCATCACCGACTGGTCTTAAATAGAGCATCGACAACCTGCCAACAATCTTCACTCACACACGCTTCAATTTTCTAACCGACTAATTTTGGCTCTGCCCTAAAGCAAACCGGGGCCAATGCAAAACATCCACTTTGCCTGCTGGCTAGCCGGATGTTTCCGCAAATGGAGTCAACAGTGATCGGAGCTATAGCTGTCTTAAGTCCAAAGTAGTATTGCTTGATAACCCAAAAATATCACATTCCGCACAACTTCAACCTCATTTTACATGTAGCATGAATCTAAAGAGAAGTAGAACTGTTTGCACTAAATCAAAATTTTAATGCGTTTTTTGGATGCCAATGAAATTCATACAAAATGCAACTTTTTTCAAAATAACCTTTTAATTATATGGACACAATTAGTTAATTTAAGACATTTTTTGGCCATCCCATGATTTGAATCCATTTTGGCTAATAATTAAGATTTGTTTTATTGTTTTAAAAAATTTCATCCATCATAATATAATATACACAAATTACAAACTGTCAAATGTCACGGCAATCATTATACCAGAGATACATAATGGGAATAATTTATCTCGACAAGGAACAACTTATCTCAGAAACTGGAAACCCAGCGAGGTAGAACAAATATTGATTCATGACTGTTCTAACATCCTCCCCTATCTAATCGTCTTGGCTTAAATTTATCTCGCAAATGTGCTTCCTCAATTTACGATGGTAAACAATATAATGGTCAATAGACTTCCTACACGACAGTCTGTTCAGATCCAGATGAAACACAAGTGTCACATTTTGTGAAATATTCCTCTCTCAATGCACATTAATAAAGGTAATCCAATCCCAACTCATGACAAATGAACTATAGTTATTTAGTGAAATGATGACCTTCTAGAATATTAACGTAAAGCATTAGCAAAGGTTGATTTCCATCTTTGGGTGAATGTTGTACATGTAGATTGTAAAAACACCCGAAGACCAAAAATGGGTTCATTCATGCCGCCATTTTTATTAACATTTCCTATCCCAAGTAGGACATAATAATTTCCTAATCCAAATGATGAAGCAACCGCTCAAGAGTTACAGAAAGACCATTCATTTGCTTGCTTGAACATCATGATGAGGCCTCTAGCAGAGAAATTAACTCCCGGCTCTCTCTCTCTCACTCACAAGAGGTCGGTAACAGGAAATTAAATAAATCCACTGTGATCGAAATTCATATGGGACTGGCTTACATGGGGAGATAAAATGCGACCCAGTAGTACTACATTGGGCATTACGTAAATTGTCTTCCAATTTATGCATGAGATTGAGGTTTCATTTATGTAGACCAAAATAAATCGAGCCAATTTTGGTAGTAATTTTGTCCGACTAAGAAATTGAAAACAGTATATCAAATATTGTCCTTAGTATATATATATATATACTTTTATATTTTTCACTTAATAAGTTAATTTTGATACAAAGGTCATGCTGTACAAACATTGTTACGTTCCAATGTTGGCCTCATAGTAGTACATTTGACAAGTTGTTAATTTGACAATATTTTATATTTCCATTCAAAACATTTGCTAAAATAAAGCTTATTGTAAAAAAAACCTCACATCCGGTCCAAATATGATTGAGAGATAGTGTAATGTTATTCAAAACAGCGTAGTAAGGCGATAAATATGCGTATAAATAGTGTTTTATGACCAACTGGTCTATGGGCGATTTCAGAATATAATTATATCTCCTCCTTCGAATCGGAAATAACCTGACGATGTTTGCGAGCCGCTCGCTTCTGTGTGTGTGTGTGCTGTACAAACCATTACAATATCTGCGGCTTGAGCATGTCAAAACACGTTCTTGGGCCCATGCTGTATTTATTAAGGCCATGTGACGTGACATTCAGATGTCTACAGCATAACAGGCAATTGCAGCACGCTTTCTTGGCCGACAGATAATCTGGGGAATCACCATGTGACTAATTATAACGTAATTTATGAAATATTTATGAATTGAACAATGCTGACAAGCAATTCATAGCGAGGTAACATGATTCTTTTAGGATGTGTATGTAAATTAACAACTAATAATTTGAGAAGGAAAAGCCATTGCCAAGATTTTCGTATTGAAAAAAAGTATTAACGGAAGTTTTGAAACAGACACAATTTGAATAATTATTATGAGAAATGTTTATAAATTGAATGTCATACCCCTATAAATGATCCACTAAGCAGGTTATCTGTGGTTACCGTAGGAACATATTGCCCAATTACAATTTTTGTCTTTTTCATGATTGTCCTCAAAAAATATTTTCAAAAACATTCTGCCTGATAACAAAATGACTAAGGCTGTTTGATATCACGCCAGTTGATACTTCCGAATTCCATTTCGGTGATTTATAAGAAATAATTTTGATGTTGAATGTCAAGTGCTTACATGTTATAATACTTCACCAACCACAAAACAGCCACACAGCTGACACAAGACATCGCCACAAAATGTGTCTTGGGCAACAACACAATATACACAGTATGACCTGTGTACACCCACAGAGGGACATAACCACAGCAGCGTTTTCACTTTTTTAGCGAGGTTTGTATTTTCACAATTTCAGATAGAATTCTTCTTGACAAATGAAATGCTCACTTGAAAGTGGTATAGTTTGCCTATTGAAAGTGTGTTTAATAATACAAGAACAAGTGGTATACAAATGTACTAAGCTCTAAAATTGGTAAAATTCTTGATAATGCGTGTTCACTAAAATTGAATCACTATACAGGTATTGCACAGTGAATTTTGCTCAGAGGCCCATTCAGGGAGGACGATAAAGCCATGATCCACTACACTTTTAGAAATCCGATACCGCACAATTTATCGGCCTGACCCCTGGTGTGTACACTCAAGAATCATTTGTTTTCTAATCTGCATGGAGAGATTTAAAGGTCAGCATATACAAGGAATTGAATATCAAATATTTTATATCATTTGAGAATACATGCCCCCATGTATTGGCCATACCAGCACTAGAGCTCGGAGCATGAATCTACACTACATGTAGTAGCTGTGATTTCCATCCAAAGGTCTTTGACATTGTCATCTAGATAAACTGTTTGCTGTTCAAATCATATGTATGTATTTGTTCATATATATACTTGCCAGAAATTTCACTCAAATTGGGTATACATCATGTAAGTCACAGATGACCAAAATGCAGATATTAATTTCAATTCAAATTTCAAATTTTCCCTTGTACCTCTGGCGCCTTAATAATATCAGGTACATGTACTTGCATTTACAACTAGGTTGTCCACCTGTCACAAAATAATGCTAATTCATAGGTTGCCACCAAGCACCTGTGTTCTACATTTTGTACATGTAGGGCCATATAAAGAAAAGATCATCTCAGGGACACAATGTTCCCTTCAAAGTTCATTTCTATTTTCTATAAGAATCTACATCATTCTTTATTACTTGTCTTTACCAAGGGTTAACAATCAAAATGACGTTTCAAATGTTCTCAGCCCTGGTAGTAAAAGATTTTCCCATATGCCACCCACATCACGACATTAAAGATGGACCCTATTTGTGAAGGTAAGATGAGATGAGAAGTCTTATGATAATATTCAGGGGATTTGTGGGGCTCCCCACAAAATACTGGACTGGCATCCTGTTGCGACACGTATAACAACACAACATTCCCTGCTGATATCCATATATCCACATTGATATAGAATAATATTGTCATGGCCAGCTAAAGCCCAGACCACACTATGAGCATGCTTGGCAAAACCATTAGACCAAACAATTCGAAGCAGGTCCCCATGTCAACTTGATAGTTGATGCAAGTGTGGTGAAGATTTACAGCAGGAGTGGATGCCACAAGACAGGTTATTGAATGACCCCAACAACAGCAGGGGAACTACTCTGTAATATGAATTGCATGGTTCATGGATTGGATTGGGGAACTTAGACTTAGGTCTCAGATTCATGTAATTTTATTTTGGTGCCAATCTTTCTAAATGTTTAATTTTATTCAAATAGAACTGTCACTGCACTGGTACAAATGTCCAATTAAAAAATAATAATAATAATAATTTGAACAATTTTATTTTTATGAACACTGTAAATCATTGACTATCTTTATTCAAACTGTTCAGTCAATTTTGTCAATTTCATCAATGATCACACCATGTCATTGTCAAATGATCCGTGTTCCCATTTCCACCTGATCACAAAAGTGTATGATTGATAGATAGATACATGTATGCCGCAACAAGCCGAGCCACCTACACACCACTATTTCCTAATCCTACCTATATTTATATACAAACTTTCTTTTATGCATTTGATGCTCATAAAATATTAATAATAATAGACCCTTTTATGAATAACCTAACACCAAAATCAATAGCAATGACAAATGTATAGTTCCGTTCCGTTTTTGAAAACTTGTCCCGCTTGCTTGCTTTACTACTCCATGTTTTTGTCCTGCATTTTTACTACATGCAAATTAGCTGGCATAGACCACAAAACATTACCCCTAGGCAGTGACCTTGGATTTGAATAAGTCTATGTGGCTATGGTAGTGACTGAAAGACCTGGCCAGGCCAAGCGTAAACCAACCACACAATCAGGATATAATACTCTTTTCATAGACTCTCAATAAACTTGGCCCTCAAAATAGAAACTGGCACAAAGTTCTGCAACAATACATTGGCCATGGTTGACTGCCATCCCATCATAAGTAATTTACCAGACTGTAAAAAATGTGGACCCCTCTACATTTAATGCACATTTCTATTACATTTTCACCTTCAATAACAGTTAGCCTGATCTATGGAGCTCCCTGTACTGACTGTGATGTATCCTACTAGACCACACCACATGCATGGGGACTTCCTAGTTTAACAGTTTTTCATAGTTGGAACATAACGTGTAAAGAGCCAAAGCGTTGACAACTTCAATCACTAAATGTTGTGTATTTTTGTTATCATTATGGCGTGAACAATCACAGTAATTGGCACTTATTCACTACACAGGATGTTGACTTCAGTGTGGAATTATTTAGCAATTAATAAATAGAAAGGTCATTCATTTCATAGCCACTCATGACTTCATTTACTAATTTGCGTTCTGATAATGTTGGAGCATAAAGGTTGGAGGTATAAATTGAATTACTAAATAAAACTTTGCAGTTTGCACCCTGCCCCATGTTTGAGCTTTGGTATGGTAATGGGCATATGATAGAGTAGGGAAAACTTCCTTTTTGAAAAGCTGCTTTATTGCAATTCTAAACGGGTTTCGTACTGAACCATAAATTGATCCAAGGAAATGTGTGGGTGGGTAGTATTTCTGTATTTGGCCATTTATAGCTTCCTGATCAATTTTCAATTTACATGTACTATTCAATCTTTAGTGCAATCGTCAACACTCTGCAGACACAACCCATCAATTGATGCCAACATGTAATGAGTGACATGGAGTCGATTTAAACCAAAAACAAGTAGAAGATTCCTTTTTTGTTTTTAGAAAATGCTTCAACCCAAAATTGGTCTTTTTACAGGGTCTATGAAAACACAGCAAGTTGAAGGGGTTCAACAATAGGGAATCAAAATGAGGGGTCACAGGAGGACAAGGAACAGCAGCGTTCAATTTTTAAAAATAGATTGTCAATTTCAAACTGGTGTAATAGGAGACACAGTCCACCTGTAGCCATAGTCCACCATGTACAGCAAAGTATAGGTTGGGCAGTTATCTACATGCAACACTAGTTTCACGCTTCTTTCCGTGTTACTGTGTGTGTAAGTGTATGTCTGTGGAGGCTGGACTATGGCTCCAAGGGGAACATGGCTCCTTTCACACTGGTCTTTTTTTAACCACAGTATGGATCTGTGATTTTACATTCAAGCAAATAAATACTCACCAATGAATTCTATTGCTTGTGGAAAGAAGGCGGCTAGATTTTGACTCCAATGATCAGAGATGGGGATCTGCATGTACCTGAATCCGTTGTTCTCCAGACAATTTGGAATATTGGGCGTCACGTTCAGGATGTACCGCACCCCAATTTTTGATAAAAGTTCGAGGTTTTCAGAGTCCACTTTCGAACCTAAGAAGAGTCCAGGAAGGATTTCAACAGGTAAGTGATTGTCGAGCGGCGTTTCTGCTTCTACATCAGTGGAGGAGGAATTGTCTATTTTCAGTTTGTCAAAGCCTAAATCAGGCAAGGAATGTTCTGAATCGCTGCCGTCGTCTAATGTTTCACACAGTTCTGGATATAGATGCTTGAACTTTTCAAAGCCACCTGAAAAGAGACGGAGCAAAAACAGTTTCAAAATTTATTTTAAACTTATATGAGAAAAAGCCCAAATAAAAGAATATAATAATATATAATTTGCATCATTTTTGTGACCTCATTAAACATTACATTGGTTGTGGAGCAGGAATACTACTGAACTACTAGTACTACAACTAAACTTCACATTAGTGGCAGATGTGGGATGGAATACTACTTTGCCGGGTTGCCCTAACTTTACTTTTGTATTTGGAAGCAGTGGTTAAAACGTAATGACACCATGTGGGGGCAGAGGTTGAATACTATTTATTTTGTAATGCTTTATATTTATAGTGGCAGCGATGGGATTGGGATACCACTCAAGTTTACTACTGACTTTACATTTAGGTGACATATTATTCATGTACTACTTCAAAATGTCTCATTTGGTGGCAGCAGTGGGATACAGCCAATTGTTGTTGTATACATTGGTGGTGAAATTTGAAAATGACTAAAATTTCTATTCAATTTCTTTCTATTGGTGGCAGAGGTGGGATCTGTCTTTCGCTGACAGTGAAAGTAAATGAAATACTTATAAGTTTTCATTAATTTGATTAATCAATATGACAAACATATTATAATTTTAGCCATGTGATAAAAATGACTAATATTAAAACTTATTCATATCTAAAATGACAAACACCTGATACGGGCAAAGTTTGGTTGCAAACAAATAAGATCTGATCAAAGTTTGATATTGATTTAATGATTTAAAATCCTTATCGCTTTACACGCTGGTGCTCAATCAAATAAATGACGACGTCCATATTGATTTCAAATAATATTGCTAATAGTCATGTTGTTTGGGACGGAGGATATAAATAAACTTAAACCAATTCAATATCCCTAGTTGAGAACTGAGACAACTAAAAATAATTACCCAACAAAAACCTCACATATGCCTAAATATATAAACAAACTGATTCATGCTAAATTGCAAACAATCCAAATTCCAACTTTTTTTCTACTTCCAAATTTTGAAAACAAAATATGTCGACTTTTACTTAATAACAAAAACATGACACAAATTAAAACTATACAATTTTACTAACATTTCCATTACAAATAAATAAACCTTTATAATTCAAACTGACATTTCGAAATCTAATTGGATCTAGAATTAATTGCAAACAGAATTCAGGCCCTTATTAAATATCCATCTAGATCATGATGAACTCCGATTGTTCAATGAATAATTATTAACCAGATTAATACGGTAACTTAATTAAATTAATGCATAATAGCATGTGTCAAGACCAAAGCGAAGCCAGGGGAAGTTATTGCTTGGTAGGATCCTTCCTTTTCCCACTGTGATTGGAATGTACAAATCGGTTTCCCATTTCAGTACAACAGGAAATGGCTTGCCAGCCGCCCACGCATAATAACAAGCCAAGCTGACAGCCAAAAACAAACATGGATGGTGCAAGTTTGTAAGAGATGGTCACTCAGCATGCCGAGCTGGGGTGATCAAATGTCAATACATTAAAACAGGTCACCAATCCATAACTAACTCAAGTTTAGAACCAAGCAATATTTCAATGGGGTTATTAATAATAAACCATAGACTAAACATCACCATTCATTCACAGACATAGTATCAAACTTTATACTTCAATATTTGACATTGGTTGAATTGAATTTAGTGAAACATCATAACATGTTTAATAATAATATTATACCTTGCAAGTAGCTGACTCTGTAACCCGCATCCTTTAGTCTTTTCAATAATAACACGAATGGTGACTCTACATTGGCATTTACATCAGTCGAGTTCTCGTCGTATAAAACAACAGGCACATTTTTACATGTTCTTGCAAACTTTTCTTTGCCCTCGTCGCCGTGTATAAGACATTTGAATGCCACGTTTCCCTTCCGTAATCGCCGCAGCAGAAGACCAGGCAGAGTCAAGTTCATAGCCCCTACGATGTGGGACCGATTGAAGGTTGTGTTGGGTCGGTAATCTAAAAGCAGAACTTCACTGGTGATGATTTGCTCGTGAAGTAATTCTGGACTCACTGCTCTGGCCATGATCTCCGGTATGAATGTCCCGGTTTGTGCTGGCATAGTGTGGAGTGTCGAAGGCAGTGAATTTCCACGTTGTAAATCGGTATGTTTCTCCGTTGTTGATCAAAACACGGGCGGACTCAAACAGAGTCCCACTATCGATGGTATTATAAAACACTCGAGCCTAAGAATTCCAAATCTTGCGGTAGTATAATAAATAGTCGCTGTATTTTCCACTATCAATTCGACTTGTATCACCGTGATGGTTTACACGGATAACAATCAACTAACTTCTGACTTCATGCTTCGACTAGAAATCAAAATTTAATTGTGATTTGACAGAAATTACGATGTTTATACTGCTTGATGGCCAACAACATTCCGCAATTTTCACTAGCTATGTTCTTCACGTGTACTGGCCGAGTGTAAACAACAATCTCCGCGGCGCACTTTTTCCACTTTACAAACGCGGTTTGATTGACAGGTAATTTGATCTAGAGCGGAAGTCAGTTGCAACATAATTAGCATTGGACCAATCAACGCAAGAGAAAATGTAACGTCACTGTGAATGGGAAATCAATCCCTATGGAAACACCTTACATGGACGGCTATCTCCGGTCTAGTCCAATACAGAAAATAGGGGTGTTCTATATTGAATAAAATGATGCGATGCATTTGTTAAGCTATTTTAGCCTTAAGATGTATTTTTCTTGAATATAATTTTTCAAAATAAATCATAAACATTAACTTCGTAATTAAACCGGAACTTAATCGATGATTATATCGAACTACTGTTCATAAAACCAACTTCGGTTGTTTGTGATACCCTTATCTATAATAAATGAGTACCAGCACCTTTGAAAGCCAGTGGACCTTTTATCCTTATACACACGCCTACCAGTCATTCAGTGTGTAAATGGATTAATACACAAACCATGCACAACTTGAAATCCCAATACCTCTTCAAATAGCGTTTCCGGCCAGCTCTTTCAGACTACTTCATATTTTCGCCGCGCTTCATTGCTTTTTGTCAGAACAGTTTTAACAAGTCTGGAAATTTGCATTACAATATGGTTTGTAGAATGTTTGGGCCGATCGAGTGCTAATAAACCATTATAAACCCACTGCACCTAATTCGCACTGTTGAGATAAAAATAATGGAATTTTAATAACTAAAAGCAAAACCGGCACGGTGATGATGGGGGTCCGTGGAATGAGATCAATTTAATTCGGAAGTTTTGGATAATGTGTATTATATTAACTGTATTAAACTGGATCAATAACTAGGCATTATCAAGGCCACTTCAAAATCGGAAGTCTGGGATTCCTGTGGCGATTATCAATGCATGCTTTTGGGATCAATAAAGTGGCCTTTTATAAAATCGGAAGTCTTGGATTCATTATCAATGCCAATAGCGTGGTTTGAATTGGATCAATCGCTTGTCTATTTACAAAATCGGAACTTAGTCTTGTTTGGATTTCACCAATCAATGTCATGCCCTTGTGAATTGGACCAGGGAATTGGATTGGAGGAAAATACAAAGCTTCTTATTTAAAATGTAATGACTTGTAGGGTATATAATTTTCATTAATATTATTGGCCTATCTTAAAAATGCCTCTGCTTTAAGGGTTGGCAAAACCCAACACAACACTTTCAGGAGAAAAAAAAACCTCAGTCACTTGCAGCCGCGTAGCCAGCCCAGCCACTCCGAGGGGGCAAGATCCCCATAACGGTCCGTATGTCAAAGAAACCAGGTCAAAAAACGGCTAATTTAACATGATTTTCCGCCTTTTTCGTCCCCATTTTGCCAATTTTTCCCCGTCCGGGGGGGGGGGGGGGGGGGGGGGGGGGAAGTCTGCCCCCGCTGCCCCCCCCCCCCCCCACTCGCTACGCTACTGGTCACTTGTGAAAATGAGAGAAGGAAAGAGATGGAAAAGGAACAAAATAGAGCTATATAGAGGGGAGAGAAAAAGGTGGGGAACAATAAACGATGACGTTGGAAAATATAGCCTATGGAGAAAGGGGTGATTTACAAAATATAGGCCTATGTTTATTCATTTGTTTATTTGTATTTATTTATTTATTGGGGTATATTCTGTAGAGGGGAACAAACTCTGTATAACTGAAGGCCAAGGGGAAAGACTGACAACAAGTTTCACAATTATAGCCTTTATTAAATATGGTATGCCGTTACTATTTTTCTTATTAATTTTCTTTTATAGAGGGCAGCATTTAAGCAATATGTTTGGTCTGATTTCACATGCCACTACATGCAGAGTTTTGGCTTGCTGAATATTCTTTGGATATGTTTGAAAACTTATCAGTTTTTTTGCTTACTGCGGTCTTTGCAAGTGGCATGAAGAAGTTTGGTGATTATCTACCGTCTCGTTATCTTCAGAGGAGGATAGCAAATGACAACAATATGAGATTCAAAGTAACATGGGGGATTGAATGGAATTGACCATGTGACTACATGAGTACTAGTCGTGCTATCTTAAGTAGATCACAAATGAGTAAATTTGACATTTCAAATTGCTTTCTTATAGCAAAAGGTATAGTCTTAGTGTATGGGATGAGCCAGTGGCGTAACCAGCAAAAAGGGGGGGGGGGGGGGGGGATGGGGGCGGGATCCCCCCACTTGGAACCCTTGCCCCCCCCCCCAAATGAAATCAAGTACGGCTGTAAATAAAATTTACAAACAAAGTACACACCAAATCCCCCCAATAATGACATCGTGTCGGTTGAGATTGGCACTGTCGGTTCATTTGACGAAAGGAATCATGCAAATATGATGGTCAAAAGTACACATATGAATTTTTTTTGCACGCTACGCGCGCATATGTCTTCCCAAAATTAAATAGTCTTTGGTATAAGCTTGTTTAGAGCCAAAATGTAGCTCAATCGTCCAAAAAAAAGCTGTAAAGTCAAAATGTTTCGCAGCTTATCATAAGCATTTGACTAGCATATCGTCAATAGATAGTAAAGTCATGAGCTGTCGACTATGACTGTTATCTTTCAGTAGATAGCAAATGTTTGATCACTGGAGTGTTAAGCCAAGTTGCTGTGCCCGACCAGGGTATATGCCCTTTCTCTCCTTATTGTCCCAAAGTCAGCTCAAGCTCCCCATCCCCGTCTCCAATGTTTCCAGAAAAAGAAAGAACAATTTTTGATGCCAAAATTACTTCAAATAAGCTTCAAAGTTGATCTTAAAAATATGTTGACTGCAATGACTGCTATCTTCTGTAGACAGCAACATGTTCGATCATTGAAGTATTTGGCTGAGTACGGTTGCTATGCTCCATTTTACCAAGGTCAGCTAACACTCCCCCTTCCCCGACATTTCCAGAAAGAAATAAGACTTTCAATGTAAAATTTACCTCAAATCATGATAAGCTTAAAAGTTTATCTGAATTGCTGTCAACTGCTGTGACTATTAACTACTCGTATATTCAGTAGATTCAAGTATTTGAATAGTCTTAAAAAACGGGTTCAATTGACTGAGAACAGAGTCAAATATGCATAGAACGCAAGAAAACTGGGTCAAATTTGGGCTTGACCGTGTTTTGTTTAGATTTTGTGCATAATTTTACCCCATTGTTTTAAGAGTGTAAGGTTGCTATTGGCTAAAGCTCTCCAACAAAAACTTGGTCTTTTAATGTCAAAATCGCCTAGAAAATAGGCCCTGCAAATAGGCTTAAAACATGTAAAAGTTGATCTGAAATGTCCTGTTTCTTTGTACTGAACAAATCAGGCAAATGTGCACTTTTAACATTTTCAAATGATGTGTCGGTCATGTGCCAACCAATTGATGCACTGGGCACATTTTTTGAAAAGGCACATCCACAAAGGTTAAACAATTGCAGTATTATCTAATTATGACAAAAATGATCAAAATCGTCCGATTATTTCAAGCTAGCGGTGGTTTCATATTTAGAGCTATATGTATTAAATACACTTCAGCAGTGTTGGAGGATGTGAAAGCATATATTGTGATTTCTTTTTAAAAAAGAAAACCCAAAACAATCCATTGTTATACAACATATACCCCATAAATAAATAATAGTATAGGTTTTCCCGATCAATTTAGAAATTGAAGCATTCTATTTAGTATTTACGTAGTTTCAATTCGCGCTAAATTGATTGAACGTTTTAGAATGAATGTCAATTTCCAAATAAAAGCATTCTATTTAGTAATATCCGCATTCAACCAAGACATGCGCTCATGTCAGTTCGCAATATAAGCAATCAATGTAATGTTTTTAAATATTACTGCAATCAAATTCGCAAGCGATCGCGGTACGTGTCATCTCGTGCATTCGAATTCATTTATATGCAAACAATTACCCGATAAATGCATTCTATTTAGCAATACTAAACGATATGCCTTATTATTCGTATCATTATTCGTCAAACGAAAACCAAAAAGCGCCAACACAGTGATGAAAATCCCTAAAGACCTTATTAAACATATCCACAAATTAACGATAGGCCTATGTAATAATTATACAATTATGTATAAAAAAATGTATGTGAGAAAAGAGAAGAGAAAGATGAAAGATAGGCGTAAATGTTTACATTGGTGTAACCAATAATGGCTACACTTTTAAATCAGAATAGCAAAATATGATGGAAATGTTATAAAGAGCATTTTTATTAGACACATAATGCAATAAGTCCATATAGACAGCGGAACCTGGAGGGGGATCCCTAAATGTCATGGCCCCTCTGCACCTCACCAAAAAAACGCCAAGTACCACATAGAACATTTTGATTAAAATGTTTGCATCCCTCCTAAATGGTCTCCGCCCCCTCCGCGACTAATCGTCGATGATTCCGCCACCAACAATTTTTATAAACAGGATAGGCCTCAAATTGACTTTCCTTGAATGTCACCCATTGACTGTTAGACAATATTCACTTTTAAAGACATTTTTGTATGCGTCTTATATCCAGCCAATTCAACCTGAGAGGAAAACATTCCCCCCCCCTTCTTTCCGGATCAGCCTTATACGTCTCAATAACCATTTTACCCTTTTTACAATGAATCAAAATGTTCCCGCACCCTTCCTCAACTCTTGGCCTCTTTTCTGTGAAAGCCTAAGACAAATGCGGTTTAATTGAACCAGGGACAGTCGACTGTCCCTGATTGAACACATCGGCTTTTAATAGAATCTACAAAATATTAAATTGATTGCGTATAAATGAAAATGAAAATGTAATTATGACCATTAAACTTTGTGCACGTACACACAAGCGAATTTGAATGCGTCAAAAAGAAATTAAATACTTGAAAATGAAATTGATCGATGTTAAAATGAAATAGAATTCACGTAAATGAAATTGAATGCTGTAATAAGGAAATAGAAATATACGTTTAGATAATCATTCAATTTAGCGTGAATTTGAATACTGGAAAGCTAATTTGGTTGATAACATTTTCAAATTGGCCGGGAAAACCTATTCATATAAAAATGTGGCGATATTGATGTTATAGGGATCATATTTTATATTAAACATTTGTACAATGAACTGTTCTGGACTAATGAAACGTTGTGAATTCAGTTTTCTAGCATTATAGATGATTTGATTTATTATTTATTAGATGGGGACCTATTTAGATTTAATTTATTTATACATTTCTATGGAATTCTGCGAAAATTCAATTACATTCTCTTGGATATACACTTTTTGTGCAAGGAACAATTTGCAATAACAAATAAAGTCAAGGTCAAGGTTTTATTTATAGGTATAAACTTGATTATATACCAACTGTTCCTAATGATGTCTACAACAGTTGATACCTGGTGTAAACATGCTTATGCACTTATCAATTCAATCCCTGGCCCCGGGGGACCCAGGGATCATAGGGTCATGATCCCGCCGTGATGTACAAATTGCTGATTTGACGTCCAGGGTACAGTCGTGTACAGTCCCCGCTACAGTACAGGCCCCTCAGGGCCGGAACAAAGTGTATAGTCCCGGCCACTCGTACTCAGGACAAAGTGTACGCCCCTGTTACAGTCCATGGGTTGCTTAATTTCTTCCTGCAACTATAAAGGAATGCATTTCTATTTATTCCAATGTATTATCAGGCTTATTCAGCCAAGTGCATCACATATTATAGCTTATTTATAGCTACGCCCGGGGTGTACATTTGTGTACCTTAGCGTACGTCCCCGCTACACACCCCGGCTTGCGGGGGCATGTAGCGTACGTCCCCGCTACACACCCTGGCTAGCGGGGGAATGTAGCGTACGTCCCGCTACACACCCCGGCTAGCGGGGGCACAGTTTGTACATCCCCGTACACTCCCCCGCATAGCCTGGCACCGTTTTTTGTACATTCGTGTACAGTCCCTGCCATGTCCAGGGTTTGCAATTGACAAGTGCATTAGAGGAGAGTTGGGTAACATGAAAACTCTTAGCTAGACGGTGGTTAAATGTGTATAAAAGTGACATTGAGTGTACAGGCCTACAGGGTGGGTTAAAAAGCATAACCCATTGTGACATCCATTTTCACCTATTTACCAATACACTTTTACTGATTTCTTTGCATTTTTAAAAAAATCAGTGGTACTTTTTGTTTATGAAATATGGTAGTATTGTCATATCCACAATTGACTTGTCCATTGGATGCCTCAGAAAGCAGTAATATCTGGCCAACATAATTGGTTTTGGGCTATTGTAACCTTAAAAAGTTATTCTTGATTATCAAAAGAGACAAAACTATTGTCCATTAGCGCTTCTTTTTTCATGTCTTCGAATCATTTATAAAGAAGCAAGCATTTAATCAAATGGACTAAGATGAGAAGTTATGGACAAATCAATTATCCACTGGCAATATTATGTGATCTTTTCGTCACATTATGTGTGCATGTTGCCCACCCCAATCTGCTGAGCTGATGCCAGCTCTAGCAATTAACTGCTTCACATGTTGCAGCATGTTACTTACTATCAATGCTGAAGATAGCAGCCTTAGTAATCAAAACTAACACTCTAATAACAGACCACAGTTACTTGGAATGAAAACATTGTGTGCTAATTATTTTGTCCATTTTGAGATTGAGAAAAAAATGTAAAAAAAAAATGAAGAAACTCTTCCTTGTTAGGCAATGTTTTCATGTTTACCACACAATTTCACCATGAAAACTTACATGGGCATTTACCCCATCTGTGTAGTAGCATTCATATTGGGTAGGCCGGTAGGGGACTTAACCAACTAAACAAATCCGCATGCAAAAATGTGCTCTTTTACAAAAATCTTGCCCTGATTGAGGTCAATTTTGGCTTTAAACAAGCTTCTAAAAACATTTTCTTTTTTTGGGCACAAGTGCGTGTGCGAAAAATTGCCATCTTTGTACTAATTTGACTGCCATAATTTCATGATTCCCCTTCTCAACTGACATGCTTAACTATTAAAATGTTCGTTAACTTCAAAATCTAAAAATCATCAACATTTTACTATTATTTGCTATTATACAGAAGCTTTAGCAGTCAGCAACCCATGTATTGTTAATTATTATCCACTGAATATATAATCCTTACTTAGTGGTTATACAGCAAATTGTGCTACTTGCTATTTACTGAAGATAAGGCCAAAAAACCCAAATTGTAATGTTGTCCTCGACCGCCCGCTCGTCAGATTAAGGGCCGCTCCGATTTTTTTTCAGATTTTTTTTTCTTTTTCAGATTTTTTAAATATTTTTTTTATAGATTTTTTTGTTAACAGTTTAAATGGCATTGAATATTAAATTAAGTGTTTATAACATATATGTGCTACTCTTAGAGTGATTACAACTTCTTGTTGGCTGAACTTTGAGCTTCCGCTGGTATAATTTAAGAAAATTATTTTTTTCTTTTTAAAAATCCGCCCACCCGCCCCTCCTCTCTGAAAGCTGTGGAGGACAACATTACTTTTTTATTTGTTGGCTTAAACGCCTTAGAAAACAACGGCTTAAATTGTTGCCTGTGCAGTTAACTGGTCGTACTTTGTGGTCAAACTTTGACCCAGTTTTTTTTAATTGGGTGCATATAGTTGACACCTTCTTTAGTCAATTGACCCGCACTTTATGAGTGCAGTCACTTTTTTCATACTGTAGATATTCTTTATCCCATCTGTTAACTGCAAAGCTTGCTATTTTAAACCAATTCTGTGTTTGTTTGATTGTCTATAGATCACTTTCAATAGTTGGGTCGGTAGGTCAGGAACATTTTTTTTCTTCTTTTCTTTCTCCCTTGCTCCTTTTCCAGGTACCAACAGTAAAATGAGATGTACTTGTTGCGGTAACCGAAATGGAAAAAAAAATCTGTAATATATGACGAGTATTTTTAAATTTTATAGGGGCATTGAGAGATACGTATGGGATTGCGCCCTCAATTATCCTGGAAATCAGGTTTTTTTTGCATCAGAGTAAGGCCAAATAAAAAAATATAGTAGTTTCTCGTCCCCGCGCGCATCCGTTTTGGCTGCCGCATCCCAAAAAGTTTTTTTTTTTAAGTTTTTTTTAAATTTTTTTTTTAAAATTTTTTTTAAAATTTTTTTTTAAAATTTTTATTTTATTTCAAGATCACACTGATGTTGTTAATGGAGAACGTGTCAATATTTAAAAAAAAACCTGTGTTACAATCAAAAAACAACACAACAGGCGAAATGTACTCATTTTAAGGTTATAAAGCTAGTCTTAGAAAAGTGGCGGCCATTTTGAAGCAAAAACATTTCCACCATGTTGGAAAAAGCGAAACCAGTTTTGGAAAAAGGGGCATCCGCCATCTTTGATCAGCCATTTTGGAAAAAAAAAAAAAAAAAAAAAACTGCCCTCATCCTCCATTTTTCAAAAAGTTAGGACGAGAAACTAGTTTTTTTTATTATTTGGCCTAATACTTAGGCATATACTTACTACCATCTGAAACAGTTCACCAACATTCGCCGTTTATCATATAAAATTTCATGATTTTCTTAGTTTCGATATGATCATATTGAAACTAAGGTGCTGAATTTGGAAGTTATGCTAAGTTTTACTCACGGACTTTCGCGGCAAATCTCAATCCGGAAGTGCCGTTATTTGCTTAGTTTGGCATGAAGGCGATGTCTGAATTGTATGATATTTTGGATTTGGGCTATGTTGATGATTATCTTTACGTTATTTGCTCATTTAGTATATCGATAAATCTCTTAATGCCCCTTTAAACACTTGAAAAAAAAGGAATAATTTTTGATTTTCGACTAAAATGTGTAAAATATAAATAAAAATCAACAACAAATATAAAAAAATGGGTCGGAAGGATTTAGGACGTCGGGCGGACGAGAACAATCAAACATTTTTTTTTGCCTTATAGTAGATAGTAAATGACAATTTAATTCAACTATCGATTGTTAAAGTCGCTATCGTGATATGCAGCAAGTCAGCACTGATTCAAATTGTGTGCTTGAATCTAATAGGTTGCCATTGGCATATATTATGTAATTGCCCATTCAAAGACAGCTTCACGCATCATCAATAAATGATTGTCACTACACTGCAAAAACTCCGGTGTTAAATATGCAACACTGAGCCGGTGTTACGCTCCTGGTGTTGATGTTGGTGTTAGGTCAACACCATAGGAATAACTGATGTAACACTTCTCATGGTGTTAAGTTTCTTGTGTTAAACTTGGTGTAATCATAACTCCTATGGGTGTCATTATTCCACACATGCGCACCGAGGTTGGTTATTTTGGTTTTGTAACACTTTGGATTGTATCAGGGGCGTAGCGTGGTAGTTTTGAATGGGGGGGCACCACCGTGAAAATTGTATTGGGTGCCCAAAAAAGTTAATGTTGCTGGTACCATCCACGCGGTGCGCAGCACCGCCCTCCGAGCTATGCTCGGACAGGGGGGTGTCTGAGGGGGGATGTGCCCCCCTTAGAAGTAGAAAAAAATTCAATTTTCGAACTCATTTGGTGCGATCTGGTGTATTCTTTTTACCAAAATGTTATCAAAAAGCCACCTCTTCATTTCCAATAAATATTTTGTATCTGTATCAATGCACGCAAGATTTGAGCATATTATCACTGATATATTTTTGATTTAAGTATAGATGGTTTAAAAACAGGGGGTGTCTGAGGGGGGGATGTGGCCCCCTCAGAAATAGAAGGGGAAAAAAAATAAATCAATTTTCGAACTCATTTGGTGCGATCTGGTACATACTTTTGATCAATATTTTATTGAAAAGCCACCACTTCGAGACCCAATACCGTATACCGTATTGTTGAACCCGAGTAGAAAAACGCAACAATTTTCAGTTTCTAAACTAAAATGGTCTAGAAAACTTGCCTGAAGCCACCTTGTTTTAAGCTTATATATTATAACATTGAAACTAATACGCGCGAAGCGCGCAAAACAAAATTTGCATTTTGAACACTAAAAAGGTTCAGCAAGACGTTTTTATAACGCCCTCCACATAATATTTAGAATATTGTGGTTCGAGACCCATTATAATACTTGAAACCCTGCATTTTTAACACTAAAATGTCCAGTAATATTTAGAATATTTACGATGATTCCAGACCCATTATGATAATGTTGAAACCATTTGAAAAAGTGTGCGCGAGGCGAGCAAAAAAAGAAAATCAGTTTTGAACTAAAATGGTCCAGAAAAAACGTTCTGGAAGCCACCTTGAATATTAAATGAAACATTGAAACTCATATACAAGCGAAGCACGCAAAAATTGGCATTTTTAACACTAAATAGGTCCAGTATAATGCTTTAACGACCCACCCCCACATTAAAATTAGGGGAACGTGAACCAGTAACCCCCCCCCCCCCCTTTGCATCGCACTATGCCCCAATACTCTTCCTACTCCTTCCCTACCTCCTTCTCTTCCTTCTTCTTCTCCTCTTCCTCCTTGTTTACTCTTTCGTCAATGGGGTGGGGGAGGGGGTGGGCATGGCCTGCTGGGCCATCCCCCGGATACGCCACTGGCTCTCTCCCTCTCTCCCTTTTCTCTCTTTCTCCCTTTCACTTTTTTGTCACATTATATACGTTGTTCAATTAAACAATATAATTTAATTTATACTTCTCAAATATTTTTTCTTTGAAATATGGCACTGAAATATAATTGCAATAATACGTCTTTTTTTAAGAAACACCGCGGCGAGATCACGGGATTTTCGTGTTGCCGTCAGCCGATGTGTTCGAAAGATACCAGGGCACGGTCTTGCAAAGTGATTTCGCGCGCCGTGCCATCGTCTGGATCCAGCCTTAAGTACCCCCCTAATGATTCCCGATCAGACTTAAACACCGTCCTGACGATAAACGATTCTTTCGTTCAACTTTCTTCCTATCTTCCACCTTCCTCTTTATTTTCTACCCTCCTCTTCCTCTCTCTTTTCTTCCTTCCCTTTCTTTCCCTCTTTCCTTTCCCCTTTCTTTCCCCTTCCCTTCCCTTTTTTTTCTCCGAAAATCATTGGGGGGGGGGGGGGGGCCCGTGCCCCTATGACGCTACGCCACTGGATTGTATATTTGTACATTTGATCTAGTGATTCGATCTGCAACATGCACCATTCCATAATTAAATGGCAAGTAAGAACATTGATTTACAAAAACCGTTCAAGTTTTAATAAATTTTAACTGTTGAATAGTGAAATATGTTATTTGCAAGCATTTGCAAGCATTTGCAAGCATTTTATTGTTAAAGTACATGCTAAAAACAATTTATCTAACATTAATATTTTAACACCAGAAGGTGTAAAAAACTTATCTAACATTAATATTTTAACACCAGACGACAAAATTAACATAGGAGGGTAAAATTAACACCCTGAGAGTGTTAATATAGCAACACCTAAAGGAGTGTTAATTCATCAACACCAAAGACTGGTGTTAATCAACACAAGAAAGTGTGGACCCGCTGGGACACTTATGTGGTGTTAAAATTAACACCCTCGGTGTTGATTTTAACACCAGTGTTTTTGCAGTGTAGAATACAGACTGAAGTCATGTGTGTACTTAAAATAAGATGAAGCATAACAGACTGAGCATTCAGTTATCTACTGAAGATAGCAACCTTACTATTACAGTCTATATTGTGACTTAATAGACTATAAAGCAATCCACAGCTCATATTGTTTACTTGCCATCTTCTGCGTATACATATACTATCTACTGAAGATAGCATTCTTATAGCAAGAAACAGTTTATAATGCCACTTACATCTACTTATTACACAGCATACTTGTTATCTACTATAGAAATAGCAGTCTTAATATTACAGTTTATATTGGCACTATCTACAGAAGACAGCAGACTATTATTTTAAGCAGTCATCAGCTCATAATTAATTGCCATCTACTGCATACTTGCTATCTACTGAAGATAGTAACCTTTCCACACGGCTATAGTTTTACCATTATACAAAACAGATTTGTCAGAAACCTTTCCCAACTATCAAAGTCTTAGCTCATGAATTACTGAACTGATACTAGGCATGTTTGTACTTAATTAAATCCATTTCTCATGGTGATTCCAAATATGGTAATGAAATTCAATAATTTTGATATTTTTGAAACATTTTGTGAAATTGTGGAATGTCGTCTGCAGATGCCTGCTGCGTGGAAAGTGTTGACATTACAGTTTATATTGTCACTTACTATCTACAGATGATACTGGACTAAGCAGTTCACCGCTCATCTTTTACTTGCTGTGTACTGAAGATAGCAACCTTTTATAGTAGTAACTAGTTCTAATTCAAAGTTACTTAGTGCACGAGGTATAAGTGATGATAATAATAATAACTCTTTCCCTCATGGTGGTTGAGAAATTAGAAATTCATTCCTTGACCGAGATTTGAAACCGGGACTTCAAATTCCAGATGGACGCTCTACCAACAATTGGTATCGAAGCATTAGAAATACATCTAAAGACTTTAGGCCCTCCACAATTGATTTTGAGTTTCCTGTTGCCGCCCGAATCCAAAATTGAGAATTACAAAATATTTAATTATTTCATTTATATTTAGGATTTTTGCCTTTAAAATGACTTTCAATAGAATTTATTTGCTACTTTCCGACTTTAATCATATCAGCTATAAGATGATGTACAACCTAAAACATGATTGCATTATTACTTGGGTATTAAATTAATCATACTTGGAAGATAATTAAATGCAGAGTCCTCGATATAAGGGGTTAAAATTGATTGCGACCACAACATAATTAGTTTCAAAATAAAGAAAATAAAAGATAATTAATAATTAATAATTAAAAGTAACCTTGTCCATTTTTTAAAACTTGAAATAATTAAATATTTTGTAATTCTCAATTTTGGATTCTAGGGACAAGCATGATGGAGTGGAGAAATAATATATATCCTATTAAATTAAACATGAAATAAATGTTACTTTAGATCACAGGTGAAAGGGATGATAATAATTAATTAATACTCACAACTATATAGTTTAATCAGTTCCAAATTGGCGAGAAATATTCGTTTTTTTTATATCTCTCCGTGCACAAAAGTAATCTAAGCGTATGCGCACGATTATGGCCACACGGACGCAATTTGGATGGAGGCACTTGTCACGCAAATGCGCTTGTTGACTTCATGTGCACCTGCGTCTGTCTGTATTCATTCGCTGCTGTAAGGAGGCTTAAACTAGTTTGTGTGATCACTTAGAAGATAGAAGACTAAGCAGTCCACAGCTCATACTGTTACTTGCTATCTAATGCATACTTATACTTTCTACTAAAGATAGCAACCTGAAGATAGCAACCTTATAGCAGTAAACAGTTTGTATGATCACTTACTATCTACTGAAGATAGCAACCTTATAGCAGTAAACAGTTTGTATGATCACTTACTATCTACTGAAGATAGCAACCTTATAGCAGTAAACAGTTTGTATGATCACTTACTATCTACTGAAGATAGCAACCTTAAAGCAGTAAACAGTTTGTATGATCACTTACTGTCTACTGAAGATAGCAACCTTATAGCTGTAAACAGTTTGTATGATCACTTACTATCTACTGAAGATAGCAACCTTAAAGCAGTAAACAGTTTGTATGATCACTTACTATCTACTGAAGATAGCAACCTTATAGCTGTAAACAGTTTGTATGATCACTTACTATCTACTGAAGATAGCAACCTTATAGCAGTAAACAGTTTGTACGATCACTTACTATCTACTGAAGATATCAACCTTATAGCAGTAAACAGTTTGTACGATCACTTACTATCTACTGAAGATAGCAACCTTATAGCAGTAAACAGTCTGTATGATCACTTACTATCTACTGAAGATAGCAACCTTATAGCAGTAAACAGTTTGTACGATCACTTACTATCTACTGAAGATAGCAACCTTATAGCAGTAAACAGTCTGTATGATCACTTACTATCTACTGAAGATAGCAACCTTATAGCAGTAAACAGTTTGTATGATCACTTACTATCTACTGAAGATAGCAACCTTATAGCAGTAAACAGTTTGTACGATCACTTACTATCTACTGAAGATAGCAACCTTATAGCAGTAAACAGTTTGTACGATCATTTACTATCTACTGAAGATAGTAACCTTATAGCAGTAAACAGTTTGTATGATCACTTACTATCTACTGAAGATAGCAACCTTAAAGCAGTAAACAGTTTGTATGATCACTTACTATCTACTGAAGATAGCAACCTTATAGCAGTAAACCGTTTGTACGATCACTTACTATCTACTGAAGATAGCAACCTTATAGCAGTAAACAGTCTGTATGATCACTTACTATCTACTGAAGATAGCAACCTTATAGCAGTAAACAGTTTGTACGATCACTTACTATCTACTGAAGATAGCAACCTTATAGCAGTAAACAGTTTGTACGATCACTTACTATCTACTGAAGATAGCAACCTAAGCAAATCAACAGTAAGTGACAAATCTACAAAAAAAGGATAAATGAATGAGAAAAAACCCAGATGAATACAAAATGTAAGTAAAAAGTTTGTACGATCACTTACTATCTACTGAAGATAGCAACCTTATAGCAGTAAACAGTTTGTACGATCACTTACTATCTACTGAAGATAGCAACCTTATAGCAGTAAACAGTTTATACGATCACTTACTATCTACTGAAGATAGCAACCTTAAAGCAGTTAACAGTTTGTACGATCACTTACTATCTACTGAAGATAGCAACCTAATATAGCAGTAAACAGTTTGTACGATCACTTACTATCTACTGAAGATAGCAACCTTATAGCAGTAAACAGTTTGTATGATCACTTACTATCTACTGAAGATAGCAACCTTATAGCAGTAAACAGTTTGTACAATCACTTACTATCTACTGAAGATAGCAACCTAAGCAAATCAACAGTAAGTGACAAATCTACAAAAAAGGATAAATGAATGAGAAAAAACCCAGATGAATACAAAATTTAAGTAAATTTAATTTGTATAAAACAAAATAATGCACTATATTTACTCTCCTGAACTGCACCAATCGAGTTCAACATAATAACCCATACACCGTACCTGTCTAATCAAATTTGCCCTCTAAATTAATTTTAAGACTGATTCACGCTTAATTTTGTGTTTAATAAGATTCTTTAGAATCTTATTAAACACATTTTAAAATTTAAAACTTAGTATAGGAAATAATCTTGAATTCAGCACAAAAAAATGCAAAAAAACCCTTCTAGTATTGCTTGAAAACAGTGCACAAACAAATAACTGCTTAGCAAGTAAGTCTATGATATAATAGGCCGATGTTATTATTAACAGGGCACAGTAAATTCACACAAATCCGTAACAATGGAATCGTCTTGTATTTATGATGGTGATAAACTCGCAACCAGGGAATTGCAACATCTATAAAAGATCTATATGGCTTACAGTCAGAGGACCTTTTGGTCATGCGAGTAATAAAAGCAAGTTGGCAGCTAGCTCTCTCTATTTTCATACGCGTGAATGAGCCATATGGCTCTCCCGGGTATTTGTGGAACGGAAGTAATCAAAGACATACAGATAGTGAAAATTGCGTGTCTTTAGATGGATGGATGGATGGTCGGGGTATATTATAGTCAAAATGGGATATCGTTGAAAGTAAAGTCTGAGAAATATCCGGTTACATATTTGAGGATTTATAGCCACAAGGTCCTATGTCCAATAGCTGCTAGGCGTTATATTTGAAGCAGCCTCTATGCTGAGCAATTGATAAAAATGAAATTTAACTCAGAGCTGCTATTACAGATATTGTTTAATGCACTAACACATTGTGGTGTGAAAAGACACTATCTGTGGTATGTGCTATGTGTTAAATAGTTATGGTGCTATATGATGTGCTCTTATATAAAAACAATCTTGCACAGGGCAACCATTGAACATAAATAACACTTTGGTTTAAACCACTGATTTGTGAGAAGTGTGAACACATACATTTTCTATGGAAAGGGCAAAACGAAAAAAGCTACGAAAACCCTATGATAACAATAACGGTTAAGAATATGTAGTCTGCATGTGGATTAAAATCAAACGAGTCAAGGTTTTTCTCTCAATTCAGATTATTGCGCCAAAAATAGCATTTATTGATGTATTGGGTGGGCGCACTTCACTTAATTTGTCTTAAAAGGGTCTGTCTTTGTGCATGGGGAAATTCAATGTTGATTGTAA
The DNA here is from genome assembly GCA_035610835.1 of Ophiura sarsii. Lineage (NCBI taxonomy): Eukaryota > Metazoa > Echinodermata > Ophiuroidea > Amphilepidida > Ophiuridae > Ophiura > Ophiura sarsii. The sequence goes on along the minus strand of CM069445.1, from coordinate 42,124,453 downwards.
ATTGTGTCTTAATGACACGTATTAGGTGCAGTCCTTTGTCTCTTAAAACAAAAGATTAAAATAAGGCCAAACAAAAAAGGTTTGTCTCAGAAACATTTCGCAAAGTGCTGTGCGATTTATATTTTAATATTTTCAAAATATTTTTTATAGAGAATTGGCTATGAGGTATACAATATTTTTATTTTTTTATGTGCAATTTTTATGATTATAAATTTGTAAAAATAATAAATAGACTGGGACGAATTAAATTAACAAATACCTTAAAAATACACTGCATTCGCGGCGATCTGATTACCCACTTATTTTAATGTTTTTTTAATATTTTTTATAGAGAATTGGCTATGAGGTATACAATATTTTTATTTTTTTATGTGCAATTTTTATTTCCAACTTATGCTTATTATCATTGGTAGCATGTGTAACTGTATTGCCCGATACTGGAATAATAAAATTGTACCAGTATCGAGCGATACTGGGATACTGGCAACTTTTATGTTCCAGTATTGAACGACCTAAAGTACACTTTTTTCCAAAAAATGCATCGCCACCGCGTAGAACTACGTGCTAAGGGTATTTCACATACCAATGCGCACAGGTTTTTTTTCTTCAAAATTGCTATTTTATTGCTGAAAATGGAAAATCATTGCTGATTATAAATTTGTAAAAATAATAAATAGACTGGGACGAATTAAATTAACAAATACCTTAAAAATACACTGCATTCGCGGCGATCTGATTACCCACTTAGACCACACCACAGGGGACTGTGTTTACAGAGGCACCAGATGAAAGAGTGCTAGTACATGTATACTCTATCTTAGTTGAGAATCTATAAATTTGGTGGAAATGGTATGTTTTAGGTACAATTCATATATTCTTTCTCCCTTAAAGGTGTCCAGTTTAAAGAAAATGTGTTGTCTTTTTAAAAAGCCTCATATTTTATAAAAGCTATGCTAATTAAAAAACAGAATTGTGTGCTATAAGGCCAAAAACAAACAAAAAGTTGTGTTGCCCTCACAAGCCTAAAATCGGGAAGGTCGGCCAGTCGGATTTCTTTTTTTTAAGTATACCAAATCGACTATTTTGTACCTATTATTTCAGTCAACATGTGTGAAGATACTAAGGAAAATGCATACTGGTTGTATTTTCTACCCAATGGTGAATATTTTCTTGAAGTACACATCCATGAAAAAATATTCACCCTTGATTCTATAACAGAAACTGCTTGAAAGTATGGAATATCCATATATTATATTGTATACTGAATTAAAGACAACGATGGAGAGAATGAGACTAAATAAAACAATATACTAGTTGCGTTTTCTTTCTTGAACGTGGAGTACAAACCCGAGCTTGTTGTTTGGTTTTGTTGGCTTTTACACACATTTATCAACCGGAAGATAGGTAAAAATAGTGTTGAAATATAAAAAAATCGTTAAAAAAAATTGTTTGACCCGGCAACAACTTTTTTTTGTGTGTGTGCTTAATATTAATATTAATGACTTTTAGGGACAGACAATCATTCAGACAGCACACAATTCTAGGCAGCAAAAATAATAAAAAATAAATGGAGCATTTTTTTACATACAAAGAACTGCTATCTTCTGCAGATAGCAAATGCAGTTGATTTATTCCGATACAAACAGACATGTAGCGTAAATTTTAAAAAGATTTAAGACAATAAAAATTAAAAATAAGCAACTGGAAAATATGTCCATCATTTTCTAAAATTAGATTTTTGAAAAATTCCTAAAATAACTGAACAAAATCTAAAATAAACTTTTCTAAAATATTTGCATGTTTCCAAAATTGCTCTCGCTGGCCCATAGATGTGATTTTGAATAACCATGGTCAGATTTTGTATATAGGAATGTGAGGGGGAGGGTCGGGGGGTAAAGCCCAACTGACCAACAAGGGATATTTTTGTTGTCTTGTTTTGGAAACATAAATAGAATCAATTTCCTCAAACAAGCTTTTCACTAGGGAAACAAACTGAAACTATTTATTTTTTCATTTCACAAAATGAATGTTCAGCCTGGCATACAACCACATGAAAGCATTCAATCCATCAAATTATGTACTTGCCTATTCATACTCCTAAAATAAAACTAATAAAGAAATGTGTCATATAAATTTGATAACGTTTGGAAGATTGATTGTCCATCCTTTTTACCAGATAACTATTTCCGGTTTCTGCTTTCGAATGATTACAAAATTGCGGTTAGCGAAACCAGACACATTTGTTTCAGATTGTGAGATAATTAAGTGTTGTTTCTAACGCAAATTGATTTCTGTGGGGTCGAAGCACTCGTTTTTTTCACAGATTGTGCGGCATGGGGTAGGGGCACTCCGGGTTGTGTGGTGGGGGAGGGGTATTCCAGGTTGTGTGGTGGGGGTGGGGTCCTCAAGTGTAAAAGGTATAGGGATGTGCCATCCAGATGGGTTGTTTTTTTGGAAGGTCCCGTTTTTAAGATACCCCCACCCCCATGAAATTAGCTGTTTTTGAGGTGGAAAATCCCTAAACATGAATCAGGGTTTCAAACTTCCAGAAGCAGCACACTCTGGTCAAAAAATAATTTGAGTATTTCAATATTAACAGTATGAAGAAATAAAGCATGTGTTTATGCAGACCACCACTATGGTGTAGGTTGGCCTAAACACATTTGCACATTTGAATAGCATATTGAGGTGCACACAAAAAAGTATGGCATCTAATGAAATGTGGATATTTCCAATATTGTTTTCATATTTCTTGATTTTACAGTCTGGCAAATTTAAATCATTCCTCATGTCCATAAATTTGTCATATAGCGACAAAAAAAATCCCCACACAACCATGTTTTACGGGCAGGTACGATCGGTCTGTCAGGCAGGATTTTTTATTTTAATTTGAAAAAATAACTATAAATTTTGTTTTGAAAAAAACAAAACATTTCCACTTGCGCAGTATTATTTCCCCTCATTCTTTTTCGCATTACTTCCAAAATGGCCCATTGTCCATTCTCAGGTCATAATAAAAAAGTTATAAGCTTATATGGATAGAAAATATTATATTTAAAATTCTCGCTATATCCATCATTATTTAACACTTTCCATGCGGCTTTTATTTTAACCATATACAAAACAGATTTTTCAGAAACCTTTCTCAACTTTCAAGGTCTTATCTCAAAGATTACTGAACCAATACTAGGCTTTTTGTTTGTGTGTGTGGAGAAAACAGAATTAATGTGCAATACTAGGCATGTTTGTACTTATTTCAATGCATTTCTCATGGGGATTCCAAATATGGTCATGAAATACAATAATGTTGACATTTTTAAAACATTTTGTGCAATTTTGGAATGTCGTCTGCAAAAGCCTGCCCAGTGGAAAGTGTTAATAGGTTCTGTTTCCACTGCTTAAAGGTATATCATCTGATCTTTCCAGGGAACGCCCTCAACATAAAAAAAAAAATTGAAAACAGATTTTCTTGCAGATTCACATTCCCGATCATAAATCGCCAAACATTCCAAGTTACAGTGCGACACGACTCCCAATTACTTCAAAATCATGGTTTTATAAACTGTCGGGTTAACACGACAGTTTATATTTTCACTCTAAATTCACTCTAAAACCATGATTTTGAGGTAATTAGGAATTGTATTGCTCTGCAACCTGGAATGTATAATGTAAATCTGCAAGAAAATCTACTTTCTAAAAAAAATCATGAATAGAGGGCGCTCTCTGGAAAAGATCACATAATATGCCTTTAACAGTAATATTTCCCCTTGTGTTTGCAATACCTGTCAATGGCCCCGTTCTGTTTTCAGGTCATAATAAAAACATCACAAGCAATATCGATGAAAAATATTATATTTCAAATTCTCGCTATCCATCATTATTTAATATGTTCAGTTTGAATAAGAGTCAAAAGCATTGGTAAATCAAACATCAATCTTTCACCAGGTATCCCATTACTAAGGCCATTAAAAAGAAAAATATATATCAATAAGAGGGGAGGAAGATGCATCAGAGTATAATTGTGGGCAGATATTTATCATCAATTTTACCCTTTAACGAGAAAGTTTCACACCTTTTTCCCTGATTAATTTGATCAATCACCTGCCCCACCCCCTAAAAAATCACCCCACCATACACCTGAATTTCATAGACAAATTTGTTTAAGGTGAGTTAATGGTACCACTAACTACTATTTTATTCTAAATTTTCAGTAAGTTCAATAACCAACTCCGAAAAACAGAAATCAGAAATAGCGTGGGTTGATCCCAGTTGATGAATTCACAGAACATGTAGCGCATCTTGTGTAACTATATAGGCCTGTGTTACTATAATATTTGAAAAATTATTTTCATTGTTTAAGCGCTTTGTGATCTGTTCATGTAAGGCGCTATATAAATACCTGTTATTATTATTTGTGGTTTCAAATGGAGGCATGAATTGTTGTGTTATAACATTTAAAATTTGAAAGCTACTTTTTACACATATTTTGAAATGTAAACCGTAACGAAAAAAATCTTATTGGTAGGCATCTCAATTGGACGACATGAACCCTTGTAAATGTAGCACAAATGAACAAAGTCAAATACCTTTCAAATTTACGTAGCTTTACAATCATTTATCTTACCCACTGATCAATCAATTCAGTGGATTTGCATACTGACTTTGATATATTATACAAGCCCCTTTTTTATCTCCAACATCCTCTGCGATTTCGTCGGAAAATCACTCTTGTTCCATCTTTCCTCCCCGTCTGAAACCGGTGATTGATTACACCCCGAGCGGATGTGACTGATTTCCAAATTCAAAATAAACTGCCCTAGCTACTTGAATAGACCGGATGTCTTGCTTGTTATGAGAGCCGGGTTGCTAGGCAACGGCATCTCTATAATAGACACTTCAGCGTAGAATACAGAATACGATGAGGTTTCTATGAATTCATTTATGGGAAGCTGTTATTCTCTCAGTCGCACTCTCGCACATAAACACATTCTTAGTATTACCCTGGGTGGGAAAACCTGGGGGAGGAGGGGTATGGTATTCAAATACAAAGTTATAATCATCTGTGATATGGATATCCCCCCCCCCCCCAGTGGGGGGGGGGGGGGGGGCACAGTGCCCCCCTGAAGGTGCTCAGCAGGAAATTCAAACCTACCCACCAGGAAAAATGGGGGGAAGGGAAAAGAGGAAAAGAAGGGGGAAAGGGAAAGAAAAGAGAGAGAGAAAGGAAAAAGGGAGGAAAAAGGAAAAGGAGAAAAAAAGGGGAAAGAAAGAAAAGAAGAAAGGGAAAGAAAGAAAATTTCGCAGTGCTTTTTGTACTGCGAAATTTTGTGACCGTGCAAATTTTTTTGACCCTACCGCCCCCCCCCCCCCCCCCCACCCCCCCACTTACGTGAAATCCATGAGGTGACTGACTGGGAAAAAATTTGGGGCAACCTTTTACGAAAAATTCTAACCAGGATTTTTTTTGGCTGTGCCCCCCCTGACAACCAACCTCTGTTACGCCCCTGCCCCCCCCCCCCCCGAGAGTAATATGCATATAAAATCTTAACAAATAGGGATTTCAATGAATTTGTTATATTTTATCATAAACATCAAAAACAAAAACAGGAAATGTACTCAGTTTGATTCAGATTGTTTACAAGGTTTTGTTTATTTACAATAAGGCGACGTAAAACTGTTGTACGGGACATTTTGCAGGGAAAAACCCACTAATATACTGAAAATAGTTAGTGAACACAAAAAAGTCCCTTTATGGTCATTTACACAGTAAGTGCCTCCCCCCTTCATCCCAGTCTGGATCCATTCCCTCTGTATAAAAGTGCACCTATAATATTTCTTATTTAAAAAAAAAATCTCCATTTACCTCCATTATTGATTTGAAATAGGAAGTCTATAGCGTGAATGGTTGGATGTGTGCAAACATGTCAGCAGACATGGCAAATAATCTCCGGAACTATCATTCATAATACGCCGGATATCTCGACATCACTTTCAACTCCGAAATTGCGGCGATTATCAATATATGCTGCCAAGCAACGACTGCATGTAATGGATGATTATTTGTGTTATATACTGCATGCACTAAACTGTTAATCGAGTTGTAATGTTCATTTCCGGAGTGGATTCTATTCTACTGCGTGACTCAATCGCAGCCTAAATAAAGAAGTGTTGCCCAGTTTTGTAAGGTAAAAACAAAACATTGTATTGGTTCGACCAACCCGAAATGTTTTATCTATTAGAATTATTTATTTTTATTTTTATTATTATTTTTAATATTTTATAAATTATTTATTTACATTTTTTAAATTTATAAAAATAAAAAAACCCAAAAAACCCCAACATAAATAAATAAACAAATACAAATAAATAAATGCAAAAATAAATAACAATACAAAAAATAAAATAACAAAATAAATAATAATAATAATAATAATACAAATTTGATGGCTGTCAACATCAAATGATTTTTTTTGAGGGGGGGGGGGGGGGGGATTTTTTCCTATAGTTTAATCAGTTCCAAATTGGCTAGTAATATGCATTTTTTATCTCTCCGCACGCAAAAAAAAGTATTCCAAGCGTACACTTGGATAATGTTGATTTCGATTTTACAGAAAATATATCACGTTTTCGGGCTGCAAATAGGGATGGCGCTGTTTAAATGATCATATCTTAAAATTTAATTGGAAGATGTAACGCTTCTTGACGATCGCAAGCATTCCTGACATGCCAAAAATGGGTACTAAGGGCAGATAAATGAGGCTGATTTGTGAATACTCATTTAGTGCTGTGCCCCCTTTGATGTCTTTTGATAATTGCAGGGGGCGTGGGTGTGTCTGTAAACTGAGGCTAACTATAATTTTAACTATTGAGCCGCTGTTGATGGATAATAACAATGATTTTGTTAAAGGTGTATGTTCCGATCACTTTTTTTGGCTATGATTTTTTTTTCACATCAAGATATTTTGATATCAGAAGGATCCCTATATTTTTCTCATTATGTCTGTAAAATCTTAGGGGCCAGAAACGTTCCATTTAGAAATTATAGGTTAAAATGTGGTGAATTACTACTGACAAAGGTGGTCTGCAACAACAAGATGATTAAGTAGTTAATGGCCTGCTGCAATAAGAGCATTTATAAATTAATGATATATAAGACTAAGAGCATGTATAAATTAATGATATGAGAGCAATAATGAATAATGATATACTAGTAGGGCAAGGTTTATTAAGCAAACAAAATGGTTTGGGTTAGGTTATCACCTGATCCCAATTTTCATTTTGTTGTTGTTTTTGGCCTAAAACTTCTGCACAATTGAGCATTTTTAAACACACATGTGTTAAGGGGGGCGGTCATTTTCTTTGGTAGGGGGGCTCCCAAAAATGTCATTTATCACGGCATTTTGTTATGACTCCCCTAAATGAAAGCGATTATTTGTATGACCCCCCTACTCAGATGTGGATCATTTTATGACCCCACCCCAACACACAAATCTGTACTTATAAGGCACATTTAGCGAGGTTTATTGGGGAAACAGTTAACGTGGAAGCAAAACAAATGAGTGTGGAAGAGCCAAATTGTTGTTTACAATGTTAAAACATGCGCACAAAATATATCAGTTTTTTAACCAACATTTTGTTCTGACCCCCTATGGTATTAATTTCATGACCCCCCTATTTTCTGTGTAAAAAATTATAACCCCAAGATATTGGGACGTCCCCCTATGGAAGAAAATGACAGCCCCTTAATACTCCCTGAAGAATATTATGATTTGGCAAAGAAAAAAACCCTAAACTTTTCTATAGGGCCAGCCCGATCCAAATCTCAGAAATATTGGGGAAAACTTACGTTTTTTGTATTGTCCAAAAATGTCAAGTACATTTTGAAAGGGGAAAATGCCTGATCTTTAAAACAGGTTTTATTTTGTTAGCAGCTAATTTGTATACAATCTAACTTGTCAGCAACATTTTAATTAAACAAAGGTTCTTCCCACCAGTTCTTCATATGATAAAAGGTGTAGCTAGAACAACAAATTTTTAATTACGATAATGGAAAATTCTATTTGTTATGCATGACTGCTAAGACAAGATACTTGAATTGTTAATAGCTACCAAGAGCAAGTATGAATTATTAAAATCATTGAGGTGCAACAATCATGCTGATATTGAACTCTTTACGCATTTGCGTCAATCCGATGGGGCAAGGTCTATTAATATTATAAGGAAACAATGTTTTGGTTGTCCTCACCGCTCGCTCACTACTAAATTTCAGATTTGGAAAAAAAATGTGTTTTTTCTTCTTCTATTTTCTTGTTTTGATTATTATTAAAAATATTTTTAAAAATGGGGGGGGGGGGGGGGGGGGGGGTGGTGGTTAGGGCATGCTTTTTAAATTTCCATTTGTTATTTTATCCGTGTTATTGTTTTTAAATGTTCATTTCTTTTTGCTTCATTTGGCAACACTTTTGGGAACATTTTGACTCACAAATCAAGTGAAAAAGTAAACTGACTAATCTTATTCCAAGTTTGACAAAGAGAGCATCAACGATGCAAACTGCCATTAACGCTCTCCAAGCGCTTGCGGCAGGCGTCTGCAGACGACACGTCCAAAACTTCACAAAATGTTAAAATTATTGAATTTCATCACCATATTTGGAATCATCATGAGAAATGCATTGAAGTTAAGTACAAACATCCCTACATGTAGTGTTGGTTCATTAATTCTTGAGCTAAACTTTGGAAATTGGGAAAAGTTTCTGAAAATTTGTCTTCATGGTAAAACCGATCATGGAAAGTGTTAAAGCGCAACATAGCGCTTGTGTTAACAGTTATGATTTATAACACTTGTTTCTGTGGGGAGTCATGGTTATGCAGTGTAATGTGTTGCCATATGGCCTACATAGGATTGAAATGTCTGGGTTATTCAATACCAACAACATAGGTAAAAGTTGTTAAATGTGGACAATAAACTGTACTTATTTAACAGATGTTAATCAAATATAACTAATGGATACAACCCAATCAATTAAATTCGAATAAATGTGTTGTTTTTAGACCATACATATATACATGTTTGGTAGTAGTATTTTTGCCCTGTGCATCTCCTTGTGGCATCATTATTGTTCAATTAAAAACTACCATTTTTGTAATGATAAGGAAGACATTAAGCATCTAATGTGGACATGTAAAATAACATCCTAAATATGGAAAGGATCTTTATAAATGGTTCATTGACTTGAAAGTAGTTGATGCCAATTTTACATACTGGGAGATGTGTTTTGGTTACCATGAGCACAAACACTCAATGTTTTTGAATGTGGTATTATTGCTGGCTAAAAGTTATATTTACAAATTCAGAGTGCAAGAACATAAGCCAGTGTTTCTTGATTTTAAAGATTACATCATACACACTGAAAAAATAGAAACAAATATTGCAGTTATAAATGGCAAACTGAATTTCCATGAAAAAAAGTGGGAACTATTATTATATGTTTGTTTAGTTTAATATTATGATTATATATAATTTTTTCACAAAATGTCATAAAATTATTTTATATTTATATGTGCTGTATTTTGTGTAGTGTTTTATGTTTTGTTACTCATTGTTATATGTTATAAAATAAAAAGAAGTCCCTATAAACAGGCTGGAAAGAGAAAAAACATCTACCACATGAGTTTATATCCGATGATATAACACAGGTGCGGTCTTAAAACAATAAATACTATATACCGTATATTCGCTAATAAACACCCCGGGGACATACATTTTTGAAAGGGGGTGGCGTTTATTGGGGGTCCATTTTTTGAAACACTTTTTTTCGTTATATGTCCTCAAGTTGCTCAAATATTATTTTCCTATACCGGTTTTGAGCGTCACTCGCTACATCGCCACCATGTTGTTAATCCAGAACGTTAAATGCGCTGCATCTCACATCCTATTTTGACTGATTTTATCGCAAAAAGGTGTTTATGCATGTTTATCTCATGATTTACAGCTAAGAAGCTCAACTTTGTAGGCAAATTTGTTGTATTTTAGGACAAGAAAGGTGACCTTCACGTCTCATTAAAAAACGCACCTCAAAACACTGTTTCACCAGCTAGCTCTTTCTAAAGACAAGGTCTTAGTTTAAATAAAATGTTCATGTTTCATACTGATAATATTTAATTATGTCTCAAGATCCACATTTCATTCAAAGTAAGGCACCGTTCAATACATACGGCGTGTTTCCACAGAAAAGAGCTAGGTAAAGGTTTATCTTGCTGGGAATAAAAATTCTGTGTTTCCACAGAGCGCAATAAACCCTTTAAATAATCGGCTCCCGACCCTCCTGATTTATACCCTTTAAACCTTGTGGTGTTTGTCGAATGCACCAAATCTCTGCTGCCATAACAAGGCTGCGTTGAGCCGAGTGTACTACTGTGCGGGCTGTGAGGCGCTCAATGTATGCGCGCGAGAAAGGTAGGGCGCACTAGGGTGGGCGCATTGACAGGAAAGTTATGATTCCTAATTCAGCTTAAACGGTTTATCATAAACGGGTGTTTTTCCACAGCGCAGTGGTGCCTTTCTTGAGCGGAAATAACCACCTCTGGAGATAGTTACTAGTATAATAAACCGTTTATTGGTGATAATGAATTGATAAATAATCCGATTATTGTGTGTTTCCACAGGAGAATTAACCGGAATTGCAATATCTTACACAGCAACTACCGGAAAGTTCAGTTCTGTGGAAACACGCCGAATGTGTGTCTGATACCGGTATGACATTTTGTATTGAAAAATGGTGACGGGAGCAAAATAAAAACCCAACAACATAATGTTTTCATAAGCCTTTTAATAAGGTTTTTTATTTTATTTACACAATATACACAGCTGACGGATGCCCTGAATTTATTAACACAGCAAAGTTTCAAATGGTGTAAATATACCTAGAATTCATATGTACTGTATTAACAACATATCATTCTATTTCAGTTCTAGTACTGTACTTAGTATTTAAAATTCAATGCATTTTTTTGAATTTATCACAACATTTTAATTATTTTACTCTTTAGAGTTTTGAAGGCAATGCACCGTAATGCTTTATTTTCGCACACTTGATGTCTTCTATCCTGCCAAATTTGAATAATTTTTGCTTGTTGTTATGTTATCTTACCCTATTTGCCACTTTTTATAATTTATAAGGCCAAGTAAAATAACATGTTTTTCATCCTAACTTCCTGAGATTGAACAAAATCAGAAAGGTTTGCTTTTGAATAAATTGCCATAATTGACATGTTTGCCACATTCCAGTTGTTATTTAGTAGTTTACTTACCAAATGAATATGTGACCCGTCACATTAAAATGGACATGTTGGATGGAAGACTCTAATTTAAGTTACATATCAGCTGAAAGAGCACATTCTAAGCTTTACAATGATTTGAAAGAAATCAGACTTTGGAATCATAAGATATAATTTTTAGAACCATATTTTTTACTATTATTTTCTTTATATTTCACCAATCTTCTATTTCAAAACTGTGTGTTTGTCGACAACATGTCCTTTTTGATGCGACTGGTCACATATTGTGAACCACATGTCAAATGTACAGATGACAACAGCACAACTGTAAATATATGTTACCATACTAAGTATCAAAAAGAAACAGAATTAGACTGTCAACCATAAACATAACAAAAGAAGAAGATAAAAAGAGGAGGGCAACAAAATGAAGCAAGAGAGGATGATAAACATGTTTATTATTTTACTTGGGTTAAAAAGGTACATTTTAATTTGAGAGAGGGGAACCGATTATACTATAATTAAATCTATGGTTGAACGAGCGCACTGCACTAATAAGGCTTCTAATAAGATATACCAATAATGACAAATAGACTCGGTAGGGTAAGGTAATTGGTTTGGTTGAGTACCTCATAGTCACAGAATGAAATACCGTACAGAATTATTCTTGTAGTGAAGATTTGATGATACACATGCATATGAGTTTAACGAGATTCACCAAAGTCAATGCATGTGTCAATTTGTAAAAAAAACCCAGAAAACAACTATGTAGCCTTTAACAGTTTTTTTGTAGAAAACTAATTGGTTTTGTGCTTTTTGAGTCACATTGCAAAAAAATGACTTTTGATATTGTTTTGAGATTATCATTGTTTAAAGGTAGATGACCCGATCACATTTTCGTAACACAGAATTATTTCAAACATACAGAGATTTTCATATCATATGAAAGCTCGTATTTTTCTCATCATCATACTGAAATTTGACGGCCTAAATCGGTATAATTACGGAGAAATCGATGAAATAACGTTGAATTACCACGAATGGTGGTAACCACTGATATAGTTTGTGTACTACTCAATGGGTACAGTTCACAGCATCTTGTGCGTCTTAAATAAGAACCATTAGAGCTATGCAACTCAAACTTTGGAACACGACTTTTTTAAGGATGACCTTTCATGTAGAATAGAAAACTTCCAAGTTGAAAATCGGAACATCTACCTTTAATGTATTCTATAGTTTTGAAGGTAATGCTATGAAAAAACCACACCTGTTCTTCGGGCAAATGGATCTCTCAGGTAGAGTCGATCGGTCTGGTGTTTTGTGGGTGTGTGTGTGGTGGGGGGGGGGGGGGGGGGGGGATTTTAAAAATTACCAAAACATTTGTGAAACTTTTCAACAACAAAAAAGAATTAAATCAAAAATGTTCGAAAACATTTTCCAAACAAGATTTTGTTGCTGTTGGGCCCGTACAACAGGGGTTTTCGCTGCCTAAGTGAAATTAAAATTTCCAGACCAATGTTATTTTATATGATTGAATATACCTTTTACAGTATGGATCTGACCTAGTTTTTTAATTGGGTTCAAACTCGTTAAGATAATATGCACCCATCATAAAAGTCCAGTACTTTATAATACTATAGAGATTATTTTTGTTAATGTATTTCTATGATTTTAAAACAAATACATGGCAAAATCCAAAGAAGAAAATTTTTGTTTCAAAATCATTGAAAATACCTACAGGGTGAGACACTTTATTCTCAAAAGGAATCATGAAAACTTCAGGCATGCCTTTTCAAAACCATTTGTATTGCTGAAAAGACCAAAAAATTGGCTTTCATTCAAAAAAAGAAATTTGAAAATTGACCATTGCATTATCATGTTACACTAATCTTAGTAAAGCCCTCTTTTTTAAGGGAAGTGTCAAACCCTATTATTTTGATGATCAACTTTTGCTTCTAAGTTTGAGAATATTGAATAAAAGTACATAAAAGTATACATTTTTAGAAAGGAAATTTGATAAGGAAGCCGATGGTGATATCAATGTGATACCAAATAAACTAAATTTTGAGAAATGAACCAAAAAGCCATTTTTTACCCCAAATTTTTCAGACAGCATAACTATAAAATAAAAAATGGTAATTTGTTCTAATATACGTTTTTGTAAACAAAACAATTTTGCCTAGGAGGCAATTTTTTCTTTTTCCAAAATAAAGCTTGGTTTTGGAAATATTGCTAAAAACATCGGAAAAGTGTAAAAGTTGTGTGTTTTTTCGTACATTTCGCTAGAAATGGATGCATATCTCGAGTTTAAAATCCATAAACGAAAAAATAAAAAATTGCCTCCTAGCGCTGAAAGTCCTCTACACAATGGTAGTAAAATCTTACCTGATAGTTTAATATCTTTTTAGTTATGCTGTCTGAAAAATCGTAAAATTCCTTCAAATTTGAACTTCTAGAAAACAGCGATTTAGTAAAAATATTGACATTTTCCACCATTTAAAGCTAAATGTTCTCGGAATACACGAGCGTGTGACCCGAAAGGCGAGCATACTATTATGAACAATTAAAATAAACTATCAGATTCAATTTATATTGTCACAATGAGAAGAAATTGAAAGGAAACGGAAATTTAAATGATCGTAAGATTGGCCTTTGTTTACATTTTTAGACATTGTTTTGCGCTCTTTTGTTTTTCGCTTCTACGTCGCGGATATTAAGCCGCGCGTCTAGTATTACGTACGGGAAGATTCAGCGCGCGACGCAATGATCTAACAGCTGTCGCAGCATTTGAAAAGCGCGGAACTCCGCATAATTTCCCCCCAAATAACCATGCGCCTTTTCCTGGCTCAAACTTACCAAAACAACAATTTTAAATCACCCAAAAGAACGGGAAATAATCGCTTCCGATTAGTAACTTATGATGGTAATGATAGAATACATATAAAAGTATAAAATAATAGATAAATTTGAAATTCAGTTTTTGAAACAAGTGCCGGGTTGACACTGCCCTTAAAGCCACTCCACGGAATGCTCAAATTATTACACCAGTCATCGATGCATTCTAATGAAATGCACTTTCTTTAATCAGCTCAAATGTTTCTTTGTTGTGTTTTTCTTTGAGTTCAGGCTTTCTAATGACTCAAATTTCAAACAGTTCCATTTATTTTTAATCATTTTTTTATTCAAAAATCATGTGCCTTTTCAGGTTATTAACAGTTTCATTGATCGATCCAAGTTACATCTCTGAATCAGCCACAGCCATGACAAACCTCTGCATTATTGTCATCCTAGGGATTGGCCTAAAAATACCAGGCTTTACGATATAAAATGGATGTAACACTAAGACGCAATAGACCATATTCACGCGGCAGCCATTTTCTAAAATTTGCCACCCAAGCCTCGTTCTCGTTACGTATACCTGCCTCTGCGTGGCTTGCGTGAGGATGCCTACGCCGCGCGCTTTGGTACCACGCGTCTCGCGCAGTTCTATTGAGCAGCGCGTGGCGCAGATAGACCAAACAGGAACGAGGCTTGGGTGGCATATTTTGGAAAATGGCTGCCGCGTGAATAGGGTCTATGGTCAAATTTAAAAAAAATCTCTTTTTTCATATGAAAGCCAAATATGTGATCTTTGGAGCCCTATCATTGGTTTTGAATATACAGGCATGGCAATGGCGCTTTAACAAAAAAAAGTGCCCATTCTTTCTGACTCACTCTGTATTACAGTATGTCTTTGACCCAGTTCTACAATATGGATGAGATCCATTAAGACCATATGCGCCCATTATGAGACTGAATAATAATATTGTGTACACTATTAACCTGGGTTAGAGATGCTATTGTCTGGCCATTAACCTGGTTTTAGAGATGCTATTGTCTGGCCATTAACCATGCGGTATCATTCATTTATTGTTAGGCAAACACATGTTTTACCTTATTTCATTTCTCTGTGGGGTCACTTTCATGAATAAGGTTTTATTACTTTTGGTACTGCAGTTTGTTCTTTACCTAATAGGTGAGTGCAATAAGCCCTAAAAAAGAAGGTTTGTTTGCCCAAACACGACCAACCCATAATATCTCAAAACCCCATATGTCAAATGTCAGACCATCCAGCATGGTCTGAAGGTTTGTACTACAGGCTGCCAGCTGCATTATTAAAACAAAATATATGTATTAGCCCTTACCAGCCAGGCTTATGTATTTACGGTGTGGAAACCAGGGGAGGGGACAAAGTATGAATTGTTAACCAAATAATCGCCGCGAAACCCCTGGGATTCAACCCCAAAATCTTCCGATTACCGCACCACGTCCCTAACCACTCGGCTGACCTGTATACGCTCACCCGAGCAGTGATTTCGTACACACATATCAGCTTGGTTGATGACGTCATCGAATCAAACGCTGTAGCATGCGCATGGACATTGTTTTTGCCGTAGTGAATCGTAGTGTAGGAAGGTTAGGGTTTTAAAGAACATTAAAGTGTATTAAAATAAAATTGTATAGTAGTTTTCTTCACTAAATGTGTCTATAGCCAAAAAAGAAAAAAGAAAAAAAGAAAAAGGTAATCGACCTACCGACCCACTTTTTTTCAACTCTTGTTTGGGCAAACAAACTTCTTTTTTTAGGCCTTACTTGTCTCCTCTCCTCCCTATTACAGCAAAGGATTACCCACTGGTCCACAGAGGCTGTGTTTACTTGGGTTCATTCTTTGTTGAGAGTCTCAAGCAGCAAAAATGTATATCGTCAACCTGCTTCAATAATTGCCTAACTCACTTTTCAGCGAAATTGAGTTTTTGGCATAAATCATGACTTCATTACATTATGCACATGCTGTAATAATATCTAAGTCATTGACAAATCAAAAGTGTTGATAAATGCACAATTACAATTCTGCCTAAGTCAGCATTGTGAGTTAGGCAGATTGTAATAATTATGTAAAATGTTTAAAATGGGACATATTAACTCGTATTAGGCCTATAACAAGCCACATTTCACTTAAAGGTATATCCCCAACCTAATCCTATCCAACAGGTACTGCTCCGGTTGGAATTCACCTGTACTATTCATGGTGCTATTCAACATATCGTCAGCCTGCTTTGATAACTGCCTAACTCACTTTTCCTATTTTTGTCGTTTTCTAAAAACTAGAAAAAATGAGTTAGGCAATTATCGAAGCAGGCTGACGATATGTGTAGTAAATATTAATTTGATATTTGATATATGTTAGCCTACAAGCATGATTCTAGCAGACCCTATGACTAGCGAAACTCAATTAAAAATCCATGTGAGGATCGAGCAAAGGATACAAGCGGAGTGTCAACACACATCTTCTGGCAATCGGAGAATCGCACAACCTTGAGTTAGTCTTGAAGCTACCGCAGTGGTGTCGCTAGACTCGAGGCTAAGATAGTCGTCTGGACAGGCACTCTGGATTAGCGGTATAATTTTGTTAAGCTCGAGATTAACTAGTCTCGAGACTAACTAGTCTCGAGACTAACTAGTCTCGAGACTAACTAGTCTCGAGACTAACTAGTCTCGAGACTAACTAGTCTCAAGACTAGTGACCGTCTGAACAGGCCGTATATGATACTACAAGGAGTATAGACAGAAGTTTTAATCACTGTGACTGATAAAAGTATCCCTTCTGCATTAATTGAAGACAGTTTGAGAAGGCAAAGAAACCTAATTAAAGATCGTTTCAAATTGAGAACTGAGCTTTGGTGTATTTGATACAGTAAAACCACAAGTGTAAACAACATTTTGTTAGGCCTAATGGTAATATAACAATTGTAATTATGACCATTTGTACCATTGACACATTTATACTAGCTAGCCAATTTAAGTAGTATTGTATACTTGCACAGTAACAATTTTTGTACTTTTATCAACATGTGCATTTTACTCATACCAATACATTTGCAACAAAAAATGAGAATATGAAGAGCTATGTTGCATAAGGGCCTACATCCACTTCTACATGTTATTCATTTCGCATTATATTGAATGGATGGCTATTCATATGTGGAATGTGGCTTGTATTGTTGGTGCCTCACTCAATTGGCGTGCATGGATGCACTAAATCCAAGTCATAGAAACAGTAATGAACACAGCCATACAATTATTTGATTAATTCCATGGACTTGTCAATGCAAATTCAATAATGCAAAATGAGTAACATGTTGGAGTGGTCTGGTGGCCCTTTTGCAACAAAGCTCTTCATATACAAATGTTTTGTAGGTTTACAGCTCTATCTAATTATTGAAATTTGGCAGAGTGCAAAGAAACTATGTAAGCGAAAATAACTTCTAGGCGGAAAATGTAAAATTTTATTCACAGAAAACAGTTCAATGAAATAAAAATACTGATAAATTGGCATACTAAATGGCTGACTGCTTTCAGAGCAAGTGAAATAACCACCCATTCATAATTATTGCTGCTATTATGGATCATGCAGAATATACTGCCTTTTTGGATTGGTTTTAAATTAATTAATTACACAAAAAAACAACCAAGATCAGTAGCAGACATTATATTATAAACTCAAATACAATAATCTTAGTTTACAAAACAAAATGAAACAAACAGCAAACAAACAACCTTTCCCCATACATTAAATTAACACTGTTAGCCTTTGGACATAGCCAAACTTGTGTTCATATTTTTTTCTGAGGGTAGGCATTCTGCCTTCTTTGTTTTTATCGTGTCACATACAGATACTCGCTTCCAATAATTCTGCACACAATACATCCTATTATATCTTCTATAGAGACGTCTATAGAGTCAATTACTTATTCTATTCAATATACTTATTACTTATTCTATTCAATATATATACACATTGTATTCATTGTGTGCAGAGTTACAAGAAGGGCATATCACAAAAAAATAAATTGGAATGGTTTTTTTTCTAAGAGAAATGGTATATTTCTCTTCAATATTATAGCACCACATTTCTCCCTCTTTTGGGGATTGAAGTCAAATCCTTTTCATTTTCCATCAAATCCAATTTTGGTCCCAAATGCATGTGACTGAAGTCAAATCCTTTTCAATTTCCCTTAAGGGCAGTGTCAACCCGGCACTTGTTTCAAAAATTGAATTTCATATTTCTCTATTATTTTATACTTTTATATGTATTCTATCATTACCATCATAAGTTACTAAATCGGAAGCGATTATTTCCCGTTCTTTTGGGTGATTTAAAATTGTTGTTTTGGTAAGTTTGAGCCAGGAAAAGGCGCATGGTTATATTTGGCGGGAATTTAAGCGGAGTTCCGCGCTTTTCAAATGCTGCGACAGCTGTTCGATCATTGCGTCGCGCGCTGAAACTTCCCGCGCGTAATACTAGACGCGCCGCTTAATATCCGCGACGTAGACGCGAAAAACAAAAGAGCGCAAAACAATGTCTAAAAATGTAAACAAAGGCCAATCTTACGATCATTTAAATTTCAGTTTTCTTCCAATTTCTTCACATTGTGACAATATAAATTAAATCTGATAGTTTATTATGATTGTTCATAATAGTATACTCAATTTTTAGGTCACACGCCCCTGTATTCCGTGAACATTTAGCTTTAAATGGGGGAAAATGTCGATATTTTTACTAAATCGCTGTTTTCTAGAAGTTCAAATTTGAAGGAATTTTACGATTTTTCAGACAGCATAACTAAAAAGATATCAAACTATCAGGTAAGATTTTACTACCATTGTGTAGAGGACTTTCAGCGCTAGGAGGCAATTTTTTATTTTTTCGATTATGGATTTTAAACTCGAGATATGCATCCATTTCTAGCGAAATGTATGCAAAAAAACACGACTTTTACACTTTGCCGATGTTTTTAGCAATATTTTCAAAACCAAGCTTTATTTTGGAAAAAGAAAAAATTGCCTCCTAGACAAAATTGTTTTGTTTACAAAAACGTATATTAGAACAAATTACCATTTTTTATTTTATAGTTATGCTGTCTGAAAAATTTGGGGTAAAAAAACTGCTTTTTGGTTCATTTCTCAAAATTTAGTTTATTTGGTATCACATTGATATCCCCATCGGATTCCGTATCAAATTTCCTTTCTAAAAATGTATACTTTTATGTACTTTTATTCAATATTTTCAAACTTAGAAGCCCAAGTTGATCATCAAAATAATAGGGTTGACACTTCCCTTAAGGGGGGACCTAAGGAAGTTTTTGATTTGATTTTTTGAATTTTGTGAGTGCTGTAATTATGGAACTATTAGTCAAATGTATATAAAAGTATACATTTTTGGAAAGGAAATGGATCAGAGAATCCAAATTAGGCGTCAATTTTGACCAAAAAAGTAGATTTTTTGAGAAAATCACAAAATTCACTTTTTTGACCCAATTTTTTTTGAACAAAGCTAACAAAAAATAATTTTGAGTAAAAAATGGCAAAATCACTTTATAATGATGTTAAGACACTAATGAAGGGACAATTTTTTTTTTTTAAAACCTAATCTAATATTTTTGAAAATTTTGACCAAAAAGTGCCCAAAAACGTGAAAAATTGATTTTTAATTTTTTTTACACTTTTTTGTCAAAATTTCAAAAAATATTGGATAAGATTTAAAAATCAAAAAGAAATCGTCCCTTCAGTTGTGTCTTATCATCATCATCACGTGATTTGGGCATTTTTAACTCAAAATTCTGTTTGTTAGCTTTGTTAAAAAAAATGGGTCAAAAAAGTGATTTTTTGTGATTTTCTCAACAAAAAAAAAAAAAAAAAAAAAATTGTTGCCAAATTTGGATTCTCTGATCCATTTCCTTTCCAAAAAGGTATACTTTTATATACATTTGAGTCATGGTTCAATAATTACAGCACTAACAAAATTCAACAAAAAACGTCCTTAAGTCCCCCCTTAAGTCAAGTCAATCAAGTCGGTCAAGTCAAGTTGCTGATTTTGTTCAAGCAACACCAAGTCCCACTCAACATGACATTATTTTGTTTCATGCACTTAAATCATAAAACATCCAACTGGAGTTGTCACAACACTGAATCGATATGGCAACGATCTCTCTGAGTAGAGCTACACCTACAGGTACAGGGTGAGTCAGAAAGAATGGGTACTTTTTTTGCAAAGGCGTCACAAAATGTTTAGGTATGCAAATTCAAAACCTATGGTAGCGCTATAAAGACCTGTAATTTGGCTTTCATTCAAAATAAGAATTTTTAAAATCGACCATTGCATTAACATGTTACACTAGTTTTAGTAAAGCCCCACATTTGAAGCAAATCCATGGAATGGTCAAGTTATCAAGCCATTCCTCAATGTATTATAATGAGGTTCCCTTTCTGCATCAGCTGAGAGGTGTCTTTCAGTTTTCTGGCATGAATACAGACTTTTTATTATTAAAAATCCACAGTTTGTTTTTATTTCAGGTCTTTTTTAGATTTTGCATCCAACATTCATGTGCCTTTTCAGGTTTTTCACAAGTTATTGATTGGCATCTCTCTGAATCAGCCAGCCAACAATACTATGTATGTGTTATTGCCATTCCGTGGATTGGCTTTAAAATACTGGGTTCCACTAAAATTGTTGTAATATTTTGACGCAACGTTCAAATTCAAAAAATCTTTTTTTTTTAATGAAAGCCAATTGTGTGGTCTTTTATCACTACCATTGGTTTTGAATATGCATGACTAAAAACTTTGTGATGACTTCATGAACAAAGTGCCTGTTCTTTCTGACTCACCCTGTACACCTCAACTACGATGCAGGGAACTATGGATTCCTATTTGCTTCATAAACAAATATCAATTTGGCTTCATTACTTGATAGGTTCACCAGGTCTTGTTATATAAAGGTTAATGAATTTCTTATACAATTAAGGTTCAATTGTTTTTCACCCACACCCAGGTTTTATCTGCTAAGCAATTACTGTGTGAATCCTAACATGATAAACAACTCAGAGGGGGTAACAATTCAACAATCAGGCTGCATTGAGTCATTCCCCCCCCCCCCCCCCCCCCCCCCCCAGCTCAAGTCAAAATCGAGTCGCACGACCGGCCAGTCACTGTAAAAATTGAATGGAACGAGTCAATTGCGTAATTTTAGCGTGAGTCAATTGCGTCATGACTGGTTACAACTATGCTGTTATAAATGTGAATAAAACCTCTAGTTCTGTATTCATTCGCTGCTGTAATGAGGCTTCGCCAATTTAGAACTGATCAAACTATAGATTATGTGACAATAACATCCTCAAATACGCAACCTTAATGTTGCCTGGAATAACAGTTAAATCATGAGGTTGAAGGGATGTGGCAAAAGCTAAACTTTATTGTTGTTTGTTATTGATATTTTTTACCATTACCAAACAGGATGTCACTGAACAATACACTCAAATGATGCCATAAATTCTCAAGGTTTTGTGCACTCCAGAGGGTCTGTTCAGTTCAATTAACATCCTTTTTGTACTCGCAGGACGAAATTCTGTTAAAACTATAGGACTTCCGCCCAACATACAAATCCTTTCACAGCAGCTTGCAACGCTCAATAATACTCCGTCTGCAGTCAGCTCGGGGCAGTTGACGCAACTGTACAATGATTAATTTCAGTAATTTCAAACAAAATATAATAATATGTAGCAACGAGCGAAGGCACTTCCACAGACCTACTAGCCTTTTACAGTTACAGCCTGTTACATAATGAGGCCTGCCCCACTCTCCATGCTCAAAACCAGGATCAAATTCTTCAAAATTCAAATGATTCACCACACTTGAATTATGCCTTCTATCTGTCAAAATCAAGAATACACTTTGAGAAATCCCTGTCTTTATATCATGATGTATAGTACACTGAATTTCTAATCACAATTCAAATTTAATGGCTGGTAGGTCTTTATGTTAAATTCTTCGTTTTTCCACACACAAGAAATAAACAAAACTATGAAGGGTCAACCCTGTTTCTAGGATTGGTTTGGTCAAGCCCATATCATAGTATGTTTTTTTGGCATTTTTCTGCGGTGCACCAGCCATATCCTGACATAACGTATCCTGTTATTTTTTGAAAGGAGCAGGCCACAAGATGCAAGGGATTCGACTGGCTTGTTTTCATTCCGTCGGTCGAACTTGTAATGTGATCTTCTGCTGGTTGTCGAGGACTTCCCTCAGCTTGTTTTCTGTCATCGTCAGACGTTGTTCAAGAATGTTTACCGTCTGCACAAAAAATAAAATAAATATATAACAATTTAGAAATTCTGTTTCCTCACAATGGTGTATTTTCAAAGCTCAATTTTATGGTTGTCTTGCTTGATGAAAACAAAAGTGTGTAAATTCGTCTTTCTTGTTAGCGTCATGTGTTTACAACATGCTTGTATACAAGTGCAGATTTCTTTAGTCTGACACAATTAAGCATTTAACTTGAGTCTGGTCCCATCTGGATCCAAAATGTGTGTCTGCATTTACTGGGTAAAAGGACA
This sequence comes from Ophiura sarsii, assembly GCA_035610835.1. Classification (NCBI taxonomy): domain Eukaryota; kingdom Metazoa; phylum Echinodermata; class Ophiuroidea; order Amphilepidida; family Ophiuridae; genus Ophiura; species Ophiura sarsii. The sequence goes on along the minus strand of CM069445.1, from coordinate 42,101,744 downwards.
AACAAACAAACAAGACACCATTTTGTATAACTGCAGAGTGTCCTAAAAGAAATTGTGGCAACTTTGGCTCATTCAGATCGTGATCTCCCCATGTTCTCAAGCAAATTGCTACAAATGAGGTATCGTTGGAAAGAGGAACACATTAGTGTTTCATAGAGAGAAAACACAATATGAATACATTACAAAATATTCGGAAAATTGGTGATTGAAAAAAGTTTCCGAACTTATTTTGAGGAGTTTATTTCAAATATCATTAACTGCTCACAAAAAGTAAGGAATTTTTTTCCATCAAGTATATTTTTATTATTTATTAAACCTCTTTGTATATGTTATATATCAATGGAAAGCTGAAATGTCCCTCTTAACAACTATACCTCATTTGCAATGATTACATGTTGCTGAACTTGGCCACATTAATTAAAATGAGGCAAAGTCACAAATCAAATGTGCTAAAATTACCGTTAACTTACCGTTAAACAGATAACAGGTAATGATCAATGATCAATAATAAAACCGGTCATGCTTAAGAACTATGAATGGTTTACACAAAGATTTGCTAAAATTACCGTTAACTTACCGTTAAACAGATAACAGGTAATGATCAATGATCAATAATAAAACCGGTCATGCTTAAGAACTATGAATGGTTTACACAAAGATTTGCACCAGTGAGCACAACACACCCAAGTTAACCCTCAGCTCTTTCGAAAACCATTGTTTGGGTATTTGCAAGACTGGGTTAAAAGGTGGAAGGTCATGAAGGTAAGTGATGAAAGGTTTAGGCCTACAACTTGTAAACTGGTTATCCAATGGGTAACCCAGCAGAAAATCTTGATTATCCGCCACAATTTGCAATTTACAAGTTGTAGGCCTAAACCTTTCATCACTTACCTTCATGACCTTCCACCTTTTAACCCAGTCTTGCAAACCCAAACAATAGTTTTCTAAAGAGATAAGGGTGAACTTGGGTGCGTTGTGCTCACTGGTGCAAATCTTTGTGTAAACCATCACCGGTTTGATTATTGATCATTACCTATTGACGGTTTAGCACAGATAACGGTAATTTTGGCACATTTGATTTGTAACTTTGCCTCATTCTCATTCATGTGGCCATTTTCAGCAACATGTAATCATTGCAAATGTGGTATAATTTTAAAGAGGAACACTTCAGCTTTCCATTGATATATAACATATACAAAGAGGGTAAAAAAAGTTTCCTAACTTTTTGTGAGCAGTTTATATTGGTTATAATTCATTATAAAATGTGTTCTGTTTATATTTAAGTGCAACTTAACTTAAATGCTTTAAATTGTCAATTACTCACTTAACTCACTTACTTGCAAAATATTAAGGGCCGTATTCTCGTACATAGTTAAACACGGTTTTAAGCTAAACACGTGTCTAACTTTGACTTTAGACACAGCGTTTAACTAAACGCAATTCTCGTACATTTGTTTTACTTAAACACGCGTCTAACTCGCCGAAATGTGCCTAACTTTAAACAAGGGTACGGGGGTAGTTTAATGCGTGTTTAACTAAACTCGCGCACCAACTGTATGCCTTGAATGATCACTCAACCGTGCCCGGTGCAAGCTGGCGCGCGGATCGTGTAGTCTTTAAAAGTACCGTGTATTTAAGGCATTCGGTCGATATCTATTGCAACCCATTAGGACCACAATGAATTAAATACCTGTATACAATCAACGCAGGACCACTCTGGGAACGAGATTTGCAGAGTTTAAAATCGTGTTTTGTTAGACAAGTCGTTTAAAGGATAAACTCACGTTTAAGTTAGACACGCGTTTAGTTAAACACGGTTTTAAGTTAAAACCGTGTTTAGTACGAGAATACGGCCCTAAATGTCTTAGGAAAGAAAAAAGTTGCATGTTCAGCATTCTTTAACATCTGTGTTCTTGTGTAGTATCTGTTCGGTATAAACCTTAAAAAATCAAGAACAAAAATTGACCGACCGACCCAGATGTGGCATTTGTTTAGGCCTACAGGTAGCGCATTTTCCAACCTAATGGTCCTTTCCCATTTTATATATATTCCTTGTCAGAGTACAAAAAAGGTCGTATGACCTAAAAAAAAGGCTGCATGCCTACGACACGTGCAGAAGCAGCATCACAAAGGTGTATTGAATTGCAAATTGCTTTTGTTGTTCCAACGGCAGAAATCCATGTCACGCTTTTGGAGCTCTGATAATCTTATAAAATAAATACTGTGAGCATATTGTCATAAAAATGTTATTTTAAAGCTTCTGTCCATGTTCGGGTTTCATGCATTTCTTTTTTGGTTAACTGATCAAATTCTATACACGATTTTATTTAAAATTCTAATTTTGTTAAAACATTAACCCAAAATTCAAAAATGTGTACTACAAAGGTGATATTTGATCCGGAATAAATAAAAAACGTGACTATAAAAACAAAAATAAATAATAAATAAGCAAATTAAACAATAAATAGACAAATAAAAACACAATGAATACAAAAATAAAATGAAATTGAAGACAACCCCTCCCCCTAATAACCTTTCTGCACTGGATTTTGAAAGTCTCAAGAGCTTAAGAAACATATCATTCTTTTTCTTCTTCCTAATATTCTGCAAATCCTACAAATGCTTTTAGGCTTATTTAGCATTATTAGTTCTCTTTTCTTACTGTCTACTTATGTGCATTTGTTGTCATGGTATTTCCAGGGACTAACTGTAAATAAAGAAAAGCTAACTAAAAGATGGGCTCTGAAAATTATAGCACACAAATATTATGCTTTCCACACTGTCCCTGTACGGCGCTGGTAGGGAGACATTGTCGATGCACAAAAACAGCAACTTGCGAAAATGACGGTCTTTGATGTCAAAATGCGCAAAAATATTGTTGCGCAAAAATAGTGGGGTGGCTTTTACAGTACACCAGTATTTATGAGTAGAGATTTCATTGCGATTTCACTGTCTGTTTCACAGGGTGTTGAATTTGAAGTGGTTAGCATCTGCGATGTTCAATAGACCATTTCAGATCGGAAAACTTGGAATGGAGCAAATTTCCTTACAAGGCAAGATGTGCAGAATAGTTTCACAGATGATAATCCCACAATTTTAAAAATTACACTTTTATAGTCAATTTTGAAAGAAAATCAGTGTTTTATGCTCTCTTTTCGATACCCCAAAACCAGTATCGCAAGTGCTGTTAGTATTGTCTAGACTATCAGTTCAAAAGACCCCCATTTGAAAGCCAAAAATCAATTCAGTAGAGTATCATTTCATCCTTTATCTGGCTGCTCTATAGTCCCCAAATCATCAATGATCAGTTCAGTCGCTCACCACTTAAGGGGGGACTTAAGGAAGTTTTTTGTTGAATTTGGTTAGTGCTGTAGTTATTGAACCATGACTCAAATGTATATAAAAGTATACCTTTTTGGAAAGGAAATGGATCAGAGAATCCAAATTTGGCATCAATTTTGACCAAAAATGTTGATTTTTTGAGAAAATCACAAAAAAAAATCACTTTTTTGACCCAATTTTTTTGAACAAAGCCAACAAACATAATTTTGAGTTAAAAATGTCCAAATCACTTGATGATGATGTTAAGACACTACTGAAGGGACGAATTTTTTTTTTAAAAATCTAATCCAATATTTTTTGAAATGTTGACAAAAAAGTGTTAAAAAAAAAAAAAAAATCCATTTTTTCAAAAAAATTTGGGTCAAAAAAGTGAATTTTGTGATTCTCAAAAAATCTATTTTTTTGGTCAAAATTGACGCCAAATTCGGATTCTCTGATCCATTTCCTTTCCAAAAATGTATACTTTTATATACATTTGATTAATAGTTCAATAATTACAGCACTCACAAAATTCAAAAAAATCAAATCAAAAACTTCCTTAAGTCCCCCCTTAATGGCGGTGCAGACACCTGTCCAAAATAAGTTGAGAGAGCCCCCCCCCCCCCCCCCCCCCGAGTCACATTATACCCCCTGGAAATAAAATTGTAACCATTGTGATGATACACATTGCATTTGAGTGTTTCTATACAGCATGTGTGGTCTAGTGGATAGCACACAGGATCATAATACAAAGTAGCTTTAATGATATTTTGTAGTTTTTAAAATCTTTCTGTGCAGCACCTTGAGGCTGTTTACATCGTAAGGCGCTTTATAAGTCCCATGTATTATTATATTATTATTTGAATCAAAATTCATAGATATTTGACAATTCATCGTAAAATTAGGTTAAAATTGAACTCAAAATATCACCATTTCTGTTTGATATAAAACATGTAGAATAAAGATTACCCACGATCTGATTTTCTTTAGTCGGGAGGGGGGAATTCATGTGTTTACCATGAACTCATCGGTGCATTGGGTTTGGCTGAGCAATAAATAAGTGCCATTGCGTGTGAAATACATGCATTAACGAGGAAGCGATCAAAAACGCTTGTCATAGTCATCTTCTTAATGTAACACTTCCTTTTATGGCCTTGCTAAGCCCTCGGGGATAAGTAGGTGTGTATTACTACAGACCTTGACCGCAAAGACCATGTTACATTACATAAAACAATTTTTTGATTACACAGGGGGAAATGGTTATATGTTACGCCTTGTGCAGCAAGGTACGAAGCGTGACACTATACCCACATAACATCATTCAGCAAACTTTAGTGATCATCCATGGCAACAACAAATCGTTTCAAGACCAAAGCACGTTCTTTGGGAAGAACCCATCCTTCCGTTAACCAGTAGCGCGCTCCAGACAGATTGGCGCGCACACACACCCCCACATAAAAACCAGTTTCTCCATTGGCAAGACTAAAATTCCCATGAGTGCTGTTCGGTGTTGGTTGCTACTGACCGGTGCCAACTAGTGCAGTGCCAAGCATAAATGTGATGCTACATAATAAAATCAGTGAGTTGACTTGAGCAAACCAGTGACTTGACTTGACCTCTTGGATTGACTTGACTTGAGACAAATTTAGGTCAAACTTACATTATGACCTGAGCTTAAGTGACATTTTAACAACACTGAGGTATAGTTCCTAGGATTCTGATCAGGTCACATGCCAACAACTACAATATTCAAATGAACAATTTGATAAACACGTTTAGCGATAATTGTTAACCCTAACCCCGGCAGAGAGATTTTGATGTGGATCGAGGGAGGTGGAAAATTGAGGGATTTTGAACAGACAAACCACCGCGCGGTCCGACCCGGACTCGATCCACGAACCATCCGCATGCACAAGCCTAAAGAAAAAATATCTCTGGATTTATATTTTTCGGGATAATGAGCAAAATATGGGTCTTTTCAGATATTAAGATCTGCGGCTGTTCAAGTCTACAGTGGAATCTGTATTCTTATACAGTTGCGAAGCTTTGGCAATTACAGAAACATTGGGCAGTTGCATTGATGCATGTCATCGTGCCCTGATGCGATACTGTCTTGGCGTGCACTACCGGAGCGGCTCAAATGCGGCTCAAATGACAACCTGTATGCCCGCGCACTGATTGAGCCCGCGACTCTGACACTGACCCGTTATAGACTTTGTCTTGTGGGCCATGCTCTCCAGAGACCAGAACTGCCACTCGCGGCGTTCCTGCACCCGGAAAAACAGGCAACTGAACCCTACCGCCTCGGTGGCGCACTGCGCCGTACATATCAAGCGCAGCTCCAAGACGACTTGATCGCCATAGGCTTACAACCTAATGTGGCCGTTGATGCCGCCCAAAACCGAACTGAGTGGCAATGACGTGTGAAGGCACTGAAATAATAATAGACACAACGCCTCGTGTCCCTTAAAAAGAAAGACACGACTAGCGTCAAATTGATGATGAAGATCTCAAGTTTGATGAGAATTCTGAGATAATAGGGTTTTATACATTTATTACGGATTTAATAAGACAATAAACCAAAGGAAGTTCAGCATGCAACTCAATTTGATTAACCATGTTAAAGTTTAATACTACCAACAGTTGTAATAACAAAGCTGGCAAGCTGCCATATCATAAGATGTCTTACAACGGCTATCTAAATGCAAATCTAGAACTAGATAACGAGTTTTGCCTAGTCTGCCTCACCAGATTTTCTCGTTTGACGTCATATAGTCCTTCTCATATGTCCTGGACTATTAACGTTTTGTGTGAGACAATTTGTTTCCGAAATGATAACACGGAAAGGGTTCAATGTTGCGACGACTTGAAACTGAATTAGGTGTCAAAATCAAAAATGTTCAGTGATTTTACTCGAACTGAGTCAGTGAGAGCCAAATAATGACTTTGAATTACCGTTTTAAATACTCAAGGGATAACGGACTCAAGATCCTTTTCTTAACTCCACTGATTTATCGAAACATCTGATGCGAGTCTGAGGAACATGTCTGTTCAAAATGAATTTCATGTAAGCCTTATTTACTACTTAAAGGCATATTATGTGATCTTTTTCAAGTAGCGCCCTCTATCATTGAGTTTTACTATGAAAGCAGATTTTCTTGCAGATTTTAATTTTTGATCATAAATCATAAAGATCTTCTAAGTTACAGATCGATACGATTCCTAATTACTTCAAAATCATTGTTTGAAAATAGATTGTACCGCTCGGTACAATCTATTTTTCAAATTTTACTCTAAATTCACTCTAAAACCATGATTTTGAGGTTATTAGGAATCGTATCGCTCTGTAACTTGGAATATATTTATGATTTATGATCAGAAAAGTAAATCTGCAAGAAAATCTGCTTCCAATTGTTGTTCTCGGATTGAGGGCGTCCCCTGGAAAATATCACATAATATACCTTTAAAAAGAAGGGACTTATATCGAACTTGAACAAAAACAGCATCCAGACTTTACTTAAGCTGACCGGTGACTGACGGTGTCAAAAGGCCTACGGTAGCCAAAATACATCAAAATTGTATTTACCAACTACTTACACACCCTCAAATCTGTCCAGATATTTGGTTAAATTTATTTAATTTCTTTCTTTCTTTCCTATTTTTTGTTAGGGTAGGGGAGGGGGGGGGGGGGGGGGGGGGGGGTAATGTTGAGTGTATATTATATGATATTGATATTTAGAATGACTTTTACTTTAATAACCGAACTCGTTCAAATGCCTCATGGCACATAAAGTAAAATAAGACAAATTGAAAATGACTCGATTGCTCACATGAGAAAATATTTGACAAAATGTATTTGCCAGCATTACAGGGTGAAAATAAATTAGGTTTTGATCAAAAACATGGGGCCTACAAATGTTGAATAAGCATAATATTAATTGAAAGAAATATCCAAGACGGAAGCTCAAGACCGCGATAGAATTCCCACACCAATTTACAATTTGAAATTGGTGACGATGAACATCGGGTAACTTGAGCTGCTGTCGCAAATAAAAGATTAATGGCAATCTAATGGGGAAAATCCCTACTTATGAATCGGATAATGGAAATTCTAATGTCAATATCTTGTAGTACTAGTCCTCTTATGAATGCTAAACAGCGCGCTTTTACTACATATCAAATCAGTAGAGGTCTACGACCCCCTTCACATGTTGACAACCACCAAATAACGTGTTACCATTTTATGGTTAAATCGAGAGGGGCGGTCAATCATCGATTGAAATCCATTAATTCATTAAATCGGTGAGGATAAACAGTCAGTGAACACGAGACTCACAGAGAAATGCCCATAGACGGTATTATAGAGGCAATAGATATCCTTACATTACAACGATAAAATAATGTTTCAATTGTATTGGGGGGGGGGGGGGGGGGGGGGGCTGGGAAAACTGATGGGTGGGGTGGGGAAAGCTTGAGCTGACAGTGCCATAGTACTTCCTCATACAGTATTGTAATATTGTATGGGGAAATTGTGCTTTAACTTCAGCATCTCGTCTTCAAATTATTCAAAACAGGTCTGCTTTTATTATTTGTGGAGTAGCTTGGAACACACGTTAAGTTTGTTAAAACAAAATTTTAAATGATTACCACTTGATAGTTTTCGTAGACAAAACATAAAATTGTAATATGTTGTCATATAAAATAATCAATGATACTGCACCCTCATATTTGAATGATGTTTATAATTACAATTTACGCAGAAGTAAGTATATTGTTATTATTCCTAAACCTAAAACACAGTTTTTCTATTAAATAGGGGTGCCATTGAATGGAACAAACTTGACCAAAATATTCAAGTCTCTCTCAATCTTAGTATATGTATCAACTGTCTTAAACGAATGTGTCAGTTGTAATTAGGCCAAAAAAAAATAGACTAAAAAACACGTTTATCTTTCTTTATTGTTATGTGCTTCTTTCAATTTAAAAAAAAAAAAAAAAAATAGCGACCCTAGATTTCCGAAAATTAGGGTCGGTCGGAAAGGGCAAGTCAACTCTTTTTTGTTGTTGGCCTTATCCATATCTAAATATTCAATTTTTATCAATTTTGTTTTTATTATACTCTAAATGTAGTATTAGGTTCAAGCAATATGTTATAATTATGTAATTTAAGGGTATTATATGTAAAATGTTATATTAACTTCATCACAGCCTCAGTGAAAAACAGCTGTTTTATGTTGACCTGTGTATCGTGAATAAATCAAGATGATAGGGATGTATGTGTGTAGGGATGTATGTATGTATGTATGGGGGTGGGTAAGGTGGGTGGGGTGGGTGGGGTGGGTGTAGGACCAAAGCCAATTCTAGCCAAAATTCCAATTACAATCTCACAATTTTGTTGATAGCGATTTTGTGTAGGGGAATAATTGCTAGAACAGATTCTTGAATTCTGACTGAGTGTGTGGGCAGAGGGTGATTTAAGGAAGCCCCAACATGCAGTACGATATGAGAAATGAAGTAATTGACATCAAAATCGCTCCTTTAATTGCCTATTCTTTTGCATGTAAAAGACACCCGATAGCCACTTTTCAAGTGCTTCATTCTCTGCGAAAAATCAGTCGATGAGGATTTTGAAAGCAGATTCCAAAAGATTAGAACGTTCTCTAACATATGAGTGTCATATTTCTCTTATCGACTAATTAATTACTTAGAAACAAGGCATGGTTCCTTCCTAGAAAACTTCTGAAACCATCGAGCTGGCGTATCAATAAACAGGAGTCATGCCCGTTCAAACAGTTTTAAACAATGGGATTGATACCCAACATCTAGAGAGGCCCTGCATATGACTACTGTTCTTTGTTCACCAAAACTTTAAGAAGCTAGGAATTCCATTTCATTCATGCGAGTTTACATCACTTTCAAAAATCCCGCATCAATTCAAAAAATAATCTGAATGGGTAATAACGCGCCATGATTCCGGTGAGTGACGCATGGTTGATTCCTTTCTGTAAAGCCGATCGATGAATAAGTGCATGGCCTCTCTATTGTGGTTGACTGTAATACCATTGAATACATGTAGCGCACACAGTCACACAGCTCTGTGATAGTTTCAAAATAATTTACAACATAATGACTTTCATGGTTCACTGATATTTGGTAGCTGTGCGTAGCTACAGTAGCGGGTGAAATCCTGGGTACAACAAGTTCGCAAAGGATTATGGGGCTTCCTTAAATCACCCTCTGGTGTGTGGGTAAGCCAGTCTAACTGACCCCATATTGAATTCATGGGGTCACTTTTCGTATAGCGAAAAACATCCAAATCGATGCTGTGTACTGGTATAGGACGCATCTCAACCAACTGTGTGTCTACTGAGCTAACTTGAGCTGTGTATAACGTATGAATGCCATACACGTGTCCACATAAAGCTAAAGTAATTCTCTTTCTTAAAATCTACGTTTTATATTTTTAGAAAAATATATGCCCGCGTCATTTAATATTTTACTTTTGCCATCCTATTATTTCACGATTCCCCCACAGTAAAGAAGAACAACATTATTGTCAAATTCACCAAGTGCACGCGTTTTTAAGGGGCATGTATTCAGCTCGCTGTATCTCTGGAAATAAATAAGGTACACATCTCATACAAACGCCATATCGTACACTTGGTGTTTGAAACGTGTCCATGTTAAATACATTTTGATTGGTTGAGAAAAGCCCACGTCATTTGTACTTTTCCGAATTGACGAATTACGGAATCGGTACCAAAATCTTACGGTCGAGCGTAACCCCATTGACTATACATACAAACACGGAAAGCGAGCCGTGAGTTCATTACTCATCGTTCTATTGATAACAATTCACTGTTTTCATCTATTTTTGAACAGTATGACTTAACATAAAGTTTATTAACAATATAAAGATACTATTTGTCAAATATCAGTTGTCAGAGAGTGATGGAAAGGGAGTTAAATGGAGATATTATCAGGGAATTTCATGACTTTGGAAAAATAAAAATCTTACGTGTAGAAATCTACGTGAAGCTAATCGATATCCCCACAGACGGCCCGTAATAATTTGTTTACACAATGGCAAATAGGAAATAGCTAGTGATTTGCGTGTATTTAATAGGCTCTGTTAGGTGTGCTTTTTCAGCCAAACAAATCCGTAGAAGGTGCGGGATTGGCTTTTTAGCGCTTTAGCGCGGGGAGTTAGCATCTGTGTTAATTAGCGAAATAAGCATCGGTGGTGCTAAAAACGCTATTATCGCTAATTTTGCAAGTAAGTGCTAAAAACGCTATTATACGATATCAAATAAATTTTCAAAAAAATTGAGGTATGCCATCGCGCAATTAGCGCTAATAGCGCTAATTGCATCATGAGCGCTAATAGCGCTAATAGCATCGGTGGTGCTAAAAACGCTATTATCGCTAATTTTGCAAGTAAGTGCTAAAAACGCTATTATGCATTATTTTTTCACTAAAGCAAATCATAATTATACAGGGTGTCTCTAAAAAGGTTGTGTTAACGGAGCATGTTTATATAGAGCCCCGCAGGGTTCCGGAGGACACACGAATCACACCAAAGTGCCAATCAGGTACAATTAGCGTTATTAGCGCAAGACCGCTAATCAAGTGCAATTAGCGCTATTAGCGCTATTAGCGCTAATTGCGCGACTCCTAGACTTGGTTCATCCTCAGAAATTGCACTTTAGCGATTACAACGCTAATCAAGTGCAATTAGCGCTATTAGCGCTATTAGCGCTAATTGCGCGACTCCTAGACTTGGTTCATCTTCAGAAATTGCACTTTAGCGATTACAACGCTAGGAACACGGGATATCGCGCTAATTGCGCTAATTGCGGCAGAGTGCTAACCAAGTGCAATTAGCGTTATTAGCGCAAGACCGCTAATCAAGTGCAATTAGCGCTATTAGCGCTATTAGCGCTAATTGCGCGACTCCTAGACTTGGTTCATCCTCAGAAATTGCACTTTAGCGATTACAACGCTAATCAAGTGCAATTAGCGCTATTAGCGCTATTAGCGCTAATTGCGCGACTCCTAGACTTGGTTCATCTTCAGAAATTGCACTTTAGCGATTACAACGCTAGGAACACAAGATATCGCGCTAATTGCGCTAATTGCGGCAGAGTGCTAACCAAGTGCAATTAGCGTAAGACCGCTAATCAAGTGCAATTAGCGCTATTAGCGCTATTAGCGCTAATTGCGCGACTCCTAGACTTGGTTCATCCTCAGAAATTGCACTTTAGCGATTACAACGCTAATCAAGTGCAATTAGCGCTATTAGCGCTATTAGCGCTAATTGCGCGACTCCTAGACTTGGTTCATCCTCAGAAATTGCACTTTAGCGATTACAACGCTAATCAAGTGCAATTAGCGCTATTAGCGCGACTCCTAGACTTGGTTCATCTTCAGAAATTGCACTTTAGCGATTACAACGCTAGGAACACGGGATATCGCGCTAATTGCGGCAGAGTGCTAACCAAGTGCAATTAGCGTTATTAGCGCAAGACCGCTAATCAAGTGCAATTAGCGCTATTAGCGCTAATTGCGCGACTCCTAGACTTGGTTCATCCTCAGAAATTGCACTTTAGCGATTACAACGCTAATCAAGTGCAATTAGCGCTATTAGCGCTAATTGCGCGACTCCTAGACTTGGTTCATCTTCAGAAATTGCACTTTAGCGATTACAACGCTAGGAACACGGGATATCGCGCTAATTGCGCTAACAACTAATGTGTTTTTAGCGCATTAGCGCACATTTGTACTAGCACTGCAATTAACGCTAATTTACATTGATCTTACACGCTAACTTGGTGCAATTAGCGACATTTGCAAAATTGCGCTAATGCGCTAATAAGCCAATATCGCACCTTCCTCACAAATCCATATGACTATATGTGTGGTGGTATGGGAAAACCTGTCGGAAGTCGCTAGTGTTAATATTGAGATATCTGGGTCATACCAAAATATTTCTTACAAATGAGTTCCAAGTCAATTTTCCAACTTTGGTCCCAGTATAGAGATTATACCTTGAACTTTAGTCTCCAGGAGTTTTTTATGCAAAATTCCAGATGTTAAGTTTATTTTAGTACTTTTCTGAACCTTGTTTATCACATTTATTGCTAACAAATCAGAGGTGAATGAACTAAAAACTACGTCATGGCAACCAGGTCACTCCTTCTTGAACTTTACATGCTATTATGCAACTTGCATTGTAAAGATTTTGAAACTAGCAATTGTTAATAATATCGCAAAAAACTTGGTTCATATCAAAAGTCCTTATCACATGACAAGCTATTCTGTGTGATATAACAGTGTAGTTTTATTATTATCAAAGAATTTAAAAGATTTTGTGTACATGAAGTTTGAACCTTTGAATTTCAGTTTCCATTTTTAGTACTGCGCATAAACTTGCCATCTTTAAAATATTATAACTGTAGTTCTAGATGGAATTTTTGAAAAATTTAAACAGTACTATACTCAGTAGAGTATGAAGCTCTCTGCCAAAGAAAAAAACCAGGTTGCTAGAAAATGACCATGTGAAGGGTTTTCCCATGCCACCACACATATTATGATCACATTTTTTAACCTGGGCACCCATTGGTCTTTAATCTTTTGTATTTTATGTTTGCTTTTATGTAACTCTCTATCAGATTGACTTGTGTTTGGGCTTGTTTTAAAGGCAATTTAATACCCTTAAAAGCACATTATGTGATCTTTTCCAGAGAACGCCCTCTATTCATGATTTTGTTTTAGAAAGTAGATTTTCTTGCAGATTAACATTTCTGATCATAAATCATACATACATTCCAAGTTACAGAGCGATACGATTCCTAATTACCTCAAAATTATGGTTTTAGAGTGAATTTAGAGTGAAAATATAAACTGTTGTGTTAACCCGACAGTTTATTTTCACTCTAAAACCATGATTTTGAAGTAATTAAGAATCGTATCACCCTGTAACTTGGAATGTATGTACGATTTATGATCAGAAATGTTAATCTGCAAGAAAATCTACTTTCTAAAAAAAAATCATGAACAGAGGACGTTCTCTGGAAAAGATCACATAATATGCTTTTAAGGGTATTAAATTGCCTTTAAAACAAGCCCAAACACAAGTCAATCTGATAGAGGGTTGCATTAAGGTAGCTACATCGGCTACGGCGTCATGCTCGGATTTGCTTCAAAATTATACAGGATGTGTATATTGACAAAATAAACTCACATGCCAATTTTGAATTTTTTCCATCAAGCCGTTTTCAAATGGCGCAATTTTTTGTCTTCAAAAAACCCCATAGACTTACTGTGTGTTAGGTTTTTGGCACGTTGCCAAATTCCCCAAAATTGCTTCTTTTCTCAAAACACACTCTATTTATAATTTTTTTTTTAACCCTTTGTATCCTTAAGATGAACTTGTTTTTTATATTATGTTTTTGCCAAAATACCAATGCATAATATTTAATTTAATTATTTCCACATTTACAATCATAACATGGATTGAATGGAGTAGGAATGTTAGTACTTAACAAAAAAATTGTATTTTTTCTAGAAACACTAAATAGTCAAACTTTGTGAATATTTTTAAAGAGAAGTATAGATCCTATTTCAACAAACAAGGTGTCATATGAAAGGTAATTCAATTTAGAAGATTCTCTCGCCAGCTTTTCCATTAAAGTGTTTCTAGTATTTTTGGTGTCAATTTGAACTTTTGCCTTTAAAAAATCCCTAAAAAAATAATTTGCTCAAAAAGTAAACACTTTATTCACAAAAACTGGCGAGAGAATTTAGGTAATATGCTTATTAACCATCCCCCAAAGTGACAGACCCATAGCAGTTTCCTACTTGGCTGAAAATATTCAAACGTCCAAAAAATTTAGGGAATTTTCAAAAAATAAAGAAAAACATAAGAAATATCCAAATTACTCCGAAAGTTCTCAAATAGGTAAAGCAAAGACTTTTCTTTATGTGGTCTCAAAATAAAAAGTATAGATATTATTCATTTGGCACAATAGTTGTTTTTCTGCAGTGGTGTAATAGCCGATATAGCTACCTTAAAGACCAATGGGTGATCAGAAATGTAAATCTGCAAGAAAATCTGCTTTCAATTTTTTTTCTCTCGATGTTGAGGGCGTTCCCTGGAAAGATCACATAATATACCTTTAAATAATCTGAAAAGAAAAAAACCCTTATCTCTTTTGATTTAATTAATACGGCTCATTAAGCATAATTAGTCGGGGTGGTTGAGGATGTGGAGGAGGAGGATGTGGAGGAGGAGTAGGGATAGCTGTGTAATATTGGGTGCAAATGGATTTTTGGTCTTTAGGCTTTGGTATTTTTGTAACCCTCTATCAGATTGACTTATGTTTGGGCTTACTTTAAAGATAATTTAATACCCTTAAATAATCTGAAGAGGATTTTTTTGTTATCACTTTCGATTTGATTAATATAGCTCGTTAAGTATGATTAGTCGGGGGTGGTTGAGGAGGAGGAGGGAATTGCTGTGTAATATATGGGTGAAAATGGAGTGCTGTCCTGTAATTTATAGCTTTCTTATTTATACTTAGTCTTGATGTCATCTTGGTTCTAAATGATATAAGCATGCTTTACATCATTTACTTAAAGTATTAATTAAGCTAATTAATTAATTTTGAAATCTGAGGATGAACCATAAAACATAGTCATACTCATAAACTAGTTTTGTATATATGTCAACATTTTATTTCAAGGAAACTTAGAAACAAGTTATTAAAAGGCCTTGATTTTGATGTAAAAGAAATAGTCCAAATTTAACTGCAAAATAGAAATTAATTACATTTCTAATTAATATTGATTGGTTTATTGAATACAAGCGATATTTATAGAAAGACCTTAACTTCTGTCGCGATCCACAAAAGGTTATTATGCCATAAAGTCTCATATACTGTGCCCTTGATCTTTGCTCGCACACCAGTACTTTTTTATCCAATGATGAACATGAAATTCTGTGCAGTAGGGCCTATTTTAATGTAGCTGGGCACCCCTTAAGTACTTAAATCTCAAAAATGTAAGTTGAAATAAGGCATATAATCTGTGTACATGGTTGTTATTTGATCACCCTATATGATGATTAATGATAGCTTCATGTACATTTAGAGCCCATATTTTAAAACAATACTCAACCTACATGTAGTAAACTTGAGCTGTATCTATTTTATAACAATTCATGAAGTGGGGTTTTTCAGTATTTGAAATTGCGTATTTTTACCACCCTGTATATATATTTCCTAATAAGCTGGCCAATTAATGTTGCATATGGCTGGATAAGTAATTTACTCAAACACAATATAAACATCACTAGCCTTCATATAGCTCCTGCATATAGACAGTGGAAGAAAAAAAGTAAATCATAATTTTGTATAAAACTTGAATTGTTACACCCTGTATAATGTTAGGTCACCCTGTATATTTGATTTTTAGTTAGCATATTTACAATCCTTAGGTTATAAGCATTCCAAATATATATGGTTTCATACCCTTTAGATGTAAACATTTTGATATATTCTACTGAAACTGCAAAAGGAGGTAATTTCATGAAATATACCCATTTAACACAAATGTACCCCAAAACGTGACCTTATGTCTCGGACAAAGCAGATGACATTTCCTCTAACACAAGCAGTATTGTGTAGGATTTAAGATCTTCTTTGCAAAATATAGCATTGTAAATAACCAATACAACCAAGAAGAACACTAAAAATGTTAATATTTTTGACTAAAGCGACGAAAACCCCCCCCCCTGTTTTACGGGCAGACGGACCTGGCAAGTAGGGTCGGTCTGTAGGTTTTTTTTATAGTTAAAAAAAAAAAAAAAAAAAATCTGCAAAAATCGGAAATCTTTTGAAAATTTGTGAATTTCTTTTTCGAACAGATTTTCGGCCAAAAAATGGCTGATTTTACATGATTTGAGATTTTTTCTCTCTATAAGAATCAGTTTGCTTGATCGCATCACAGGTGAGTACCATCTCTTCTATGACCTATGTTAGCACATCTAACTGGCCAACGACATTCTCCAGAGTCTTAGACAATGCCAGCTGCTATTTTTCCATGACCACAAGAAGTGCTGTGCTAGGATGAAAGGCAAGTCTCCCATCCTCTGATGTTTCTGATACAACCCAAAGTAGACAGCTGTGTTGCGTGATTAACCCACAATATTCTCTAGTGTCTTAGACAATGCTGGTGGCATTAGCTACACCTCATGTGGGGTTGCAGGACCAAAATGTGAGTTCCCCTGCCAGAACAAGACCGAAATGAGTGACCTCTTCCGACCTGTGTTAGCACATCTATAGCTGACCCACGACATTCTACTGTCTTAGACAATGCGGCTTTGTCTTAACTTCAAGTGGTGTTGAAGTAGGTCACGGTGAGAAACCCCAGGATAAGAACCAAACGAGTGACCCATACTGACCGTTAATCACATCTAGCCGACTCCCACGATATGCTCCAGTGTCTTAGACAATGCGGCATTGTCTAAACTTCAAGTTGTGTTGTGGTAGGATAAAAATGAGAAGCCCCCCTCCAGAAACCCCAGGATAAGACCCAATGAGTGACCACTACTGACCTGTGTTAGCACGTCTAATTGGCCCACGATATTCTCCAGTGTCTTAGACAATGCTGGCGGCATTTCCTTAACCTCAAGTGGAACTGTAGTTGGCCCCGATCTGGGCTCGTCTTCAAATGACATCGCTCCGTTCTCAGCCGTAAGATGTCTTCTTTCCATATCGGCTGATGTCACTCCCAGATGGTGCAGTCCAGAATCTGGTACCCCAGCACCACTATTGGTTCCTCCGACCTACAGAACAATAGATATTGAGAAATTTAAAGAAAATGTACACACTATTATTCATCCAAGTTATGACAATGACCCAATCCACTTTTTCATGTCAAAAATATGTTTTTGTTTTTTTGATTTTGAATTAAAAAAAAAAAAAAATCTTCTTCAAAAAGTGGAAGGGCAACAAGGGAACCTGCTTTCGGACTCACTAAAATGCTCCATTAAACACCAATTTCAGATGCTAAAAATTTGAAATTCAAACTAAAAAATCTAAACCATGTACATGTAGCATCCAGTTACAGAACGATCTATTTAAATAATTGATTTGTAAAGGCTTGGGCTCGACAAGAACTATATCGGGCAGGAGCTTGTCGGATTCAATCTTATTGCTTTAATGATAGATACAACCGTTTTATTTCATAAACACTTTTAGCACTAAAAGTATATTCATTTAATACTTTGAATAACCCATTAGATTTATTCCGTAAAAACCTTACAGAAATTAAATTATATTAATTACTTAGAAAAAAAAGGAATGTAATATACCAATCTACTGAATGAATCACGGGTTAGGAGAACCAAAACTTCACTTTAGTTCAAAACAAAGCTATCTTGCTTTTATTGTTATTCAATAAATGAGAGAAGCTTTATGTGGGCGATTCCATGAAAATGTGACGGAGCAAAAAACCTGAAAATTGCTCCAAAAGATTTATTTTTACCTCTATGTTGTTCAAAGCTCATGCAAAGGTTCAGGAAAAAATTGTTACAACATTTGGCTAATGTTTACTATGAAAAAATTCTACTTTTCTTACCCCAAAAATGGTAACACGTGTTACCGGAGCAACACTTTTTTGAAAATATTTACTTTATTGATTTGGTTTTAATTTACGCCACTTATAATTTTAATTCTACTAGTTAGGCCCTATTTAAAAATAGTAAACAATTAGATAAATTCATAACCACCACTCTACAATAGGCCATCAAAATGTTGTAACGCGTGTTACCAAACTCATATTCAGGAAAACGTGCTAAAACCTCAATTTTCAAGTGTTATTTATCACTATTTATGGTTAATATGTTAGTTCAATTGCCAAAGTCAAAATTAATTTTAATTTAGAAATATAATAAAGAATCTAAGGCTAGTAAATTATGGCTGGACAAAGTGTAACGCGTGTTACCGTAACACATGTTACCGACTATTTTGCATTTTACAAAAAAGTGAGAACTTTAATTCTTGTTATTATTCTAGTTTTATAAACCTTATAAAGGTACTTGCTTACAGTAGTGACCAATTGATTGTAGGTTGGTTAGTTGAAATACACAAGCAAAACAAAGTTGGGATTTTTGTTAGTGCGTCTTTTTTCGTAACGCGTGTTACCGATATTCGGAGCGGTCTTACATTAACATGAGCTAATATTTCATATTGGTGTTAGCATGAGGATCTAGCCTTAAGTCTTGGGTATTACAATACAAAAGATGAAAACTTCATTCAAATTACTTTTACAGTTATAGAGTGGAGAATAAAGAATGGCGTGCTTAAATGTAACGCGTGTTACCGTGGAATCGCCCATGTAGGATTTATATAATTTATATTAATTTAATTGATTATTCATGGCTTAGAATAAACACTCTGACATTTCATTAAATCTCTTTTTAGAAGTTAAGCAGTGGTATGCACGATCAGTGATAGATGGGAAGAAATTATGTATTAACGGGTAGGCTTTAGATAAAATGTGTTGCAATGTTTCAATTGCGTGCATGATTTTAAATTAAATGAATGCCCAAGGCAAGGAGCATTTGAATATGCAGCAAGTGCATACCATGTCTACTGATTTGCATTGAATTTTGATACTCAGAAGTGTAAAACATGGTGCTAAACACTATTAAAACACTGTAAATATGTATTAACATGGTGCTGCTAACACTATTAAAACAATGTAAATATGTTCAGTTCTTGTTTGTCTAACAATTGTCTCTTTTAAATTATCATTTAATTTAATAGGGAAAACACCATGGATTGCCAGAAATCTCAAATGGCAGCCATTTTGAAGAAAATAAAATGAAAAAAATAAAAAGCCCCTCTTCCTCCTTTTTTGAAAACCCCTGATGTGAAACCTTTTTTTTTTACTCGGCATAAAAGGAGGAAATTATTTAAAAATATGGAATACCACCAAGTTTATGTTCTGTTCTGTTGAGCAAAATTTGAAGTTATATTTTGCTTCTATCAGATGAACCACTGGAGTAAACTAAAATGTTGGAAATAATGATCCTGTGTTGATAGCACATACTTTCTGGTTGCTTGGAAACAGTGTTCCTAGATGATTTAGCAACCAGAAGTTTGTTGAATATGTGACTTAGATTGAACTGCCTGTGTCTCTATTCATGGTGGTGCATATGCTGGTTCCCTGCACCCTGGATCCCCGTGCCAACTCATCCATAGGGGCAGGTACAGGGTTCGCATTTGCCGGCCGTAAACGCCTCTTCAACACTTTTTTCTTTGAATAAGTAAAATTGTGAGTATCTTATTCACATTTTATTGGATTTGTACAAAACGAAATCATATCTCAGAGCCCCTTCAACACATTATATTGTCGCTCTGTTATGGCATAAGGTAAATAACGTTCAACACACTGTAGCTGAGATACCACATCAAATGCTGAATGCATTGTCGCACTACCATAGTTACGGCACGATGGGAGCGCGCTATGACATGCGTGTGAAGTCCGGCGCTGTGGTGAGCGCAGATACACGTGTAGTTTGTGCCAATAAGCAAATTTGTTATCATTCTAAGCGTGAAGCTGGCTTGATCGAATTTATTTGTGGATCTATTTTTTGTCAATCATGAATATGCATGACTTTTATGCCAGCAAATCAGCTATGAGTGGAAATCGGCGTGTACCTGAATCTATGGATAAGTTGTGTGGAGCCCATGATGCAGGGAACCAGCATAGGTGGTGCGTTGCTTTCTTATTTCTATGGACTCCTTTACTCATCTTTTGTACTTGTCAGTCTCTTTGCCTACACCTTTTTCTACACCTATATTATGTTGAGTTTTGACCTTTATAAACTAGTCGGCATACCCACTGTACAGGGTGTCCCTATAAAAGGGTGCACATGTTCCACGTCATTGCCCTCTTTGATTACTCAATTTTTAGCTGTAATCTTTATATAATCTAAAGGATAATTTAGTTGGCTTTCAAATGCCGTTCATTTCACTGTGTTTACTTCTCTCAATTTAAAAATATGTTTGATCAACAACGAGCATTTATTCTTATAAAATAGCACACATATAAGCTCATATAAACGTCCCTTAGTAAATACTGATTATTAAATGAGAGAAATGACTCATTCCACAAGCATCTTTTTTCCTTAAAATGTGGCACAACCCGTTTTTAAGTACTCATGATTGATCAAGCATATTGTTGGATTGGGAAGAGCAATTACAATCAAAGTAACGGCATTCGAAAGCCAAATATATTATCTTTAAGATTATATAAACATAACAGCCAAATACTTAGTGATCAATGAGTTAATGACTTACTTTTCCTTGGCAAAGTTTGTATCCAGTTACGTTTATGTATTTCGTCTCTTTGTGTTGACTTGTTCAATTTGTTGTTAATATGTTTTTGTCATGTATTGTCTATGTAATGTTCTGTATGGTTTTGTTAAGGTGTTTTTTTATATCCATTGTCCTTATAAAGTTATAGTTCCTACGATGCTATCACTCATTTTTCTGTATTAAGGGTCCCCATTTTATAAGCCCGTTTATCAGGGTTTCTGTTGGGGCTCTAGCCTCTTTCTCAAATTGTATTATCATATTATGTATTCATTTTTGCTGAATAAATTGAATTGAATTGAATGACGTGGAACATGTGCACCCTTTTTAGGGACAACCTGTACGTCAAAAAGTATGTCACAATACAAACAAAACGGTCCGTTTCTTTAGCGCGTACAAACCACCAACGAGAAGCTAGTTAATCAAGATTTGACCTCTTTGCGCTACCATTTGGTTTGGGTTAGTTGTATTATAATTAGTGCACCGCACCGTCAAGATCAGAGTTGTATTGGTTGTATTGCTTGAGGGCGGGCTTGAGGGGGTTGGGGGACAATGCACTCAAATTGAAATTGAATGCTGGCACATTCGATACCTTAAAACAGATTTAAACTGAATTTAGTTGAAAAATAAAACTGGATATTCATTTGAAAGGAGCCCGCGTGTGACAGAGTTGAAAGTTGAAAATCATGAATTTTTACCAATAGCCAGACTCCTTTTAACCCATCTGGATATATGTAGCCAACATAAAATGACTATCTAAATTTGCTTATTATTTATAGTTAAAATAAGACCATAAAAAAGAAATTTAGTTGAAAACTGAAATTTTCACTTTAAAGGAGCCCATCATGTGTGACACAAAAGAGTTGAAATATGAAAATTATGATTTTTAAAAACCAAAATAGACCCACTTTTGTAGCCATGTTTGGATAATTGGATACTTCAAGTAACTATTAAATGTGCTTATTATTTAATTATCTATGGAAGAAGACCATAACACAGGATTTAGTTGAAATTTAAAAGCGGGTGATCATCTTCAAAGAGGTCAAGTTGAAAGTTGAAAATCATGAATTTTTACCACTAGACTCCCTGCAACCCATCTGGCTGTACAGGGTGAGTCAAAATAGTCAGGTCCAGATTTCACAGATTTTTTAATACAGTTAAAATGCAAAAAATAATATATTTATTAACTTGCCTGGAAAGGTGGCATTACTAGCTATTACCTAAATTTTATTTTATTCAAATTGGTTATTTGAACCGGGAGATATGAGCATTTTTCCAAATTCTGTGAAATAAAATCTGTTCCAACTTATCTAAGGGATCACTTTAGATGTTAACGTTTAACGCGCGACTTTTGAATAAGCAGGGTTGTCTCCAGGGCAATTTGAGTGCCAGCTAATTTTACTGATGGCGAGCGGAGTGAGTGTAGCGAACGGAGCGCAGCGGATCACGGCGCGGGGTCCAGGGGCCTGCTTAGGTTTTTTTTAAGGTTTTTTGTAATGCAATTTGGCCTATTTGGGGGTTCCTGCCACATAATTTCTTATTTTATGAGGCAGTTTAATGATTTTATCCATGTAGAATAGAAAAAAAGAAGAAAAAAAAGTTTTAGTGCCGTTTTTTTTATTTTTAGTGCCGGTCGGCCAGCGTGAGTGCCGGCTACACCCGACCAGCGTGGAGACAACCCTGTGAATAAGTCAATCAAAGGTGTGTTGGTGTATTCACAGCAATTACAATAGGAAACGAGATTCTATTGTCTTTGTGGTTATGTTTTAATAGGTTTCGTGCAATCAGAGATAGCCTATAACTAACATTATTGAGTTTTAACAAAATGTTGACCAAAGTATTTTGTGAAACTTGTTATTTTAATCGAATTGATATGAGAGAAGTCTGAGAGAAAACAGATCTTATATCTTAAGACAGTTTGTGCTTTGGCAACTTACCAGGCAAAGTGCATAGTCCATTTTATGTCATAATATATTTAAATACTTTGCATGCAATATCGTTTTATTTATCAGAGATTCAACAAAAAAACATGCTTTTTTGGTATAAATTGCAACAATTATACAGTGTGTTGTGTTGTATGAATAACTAATATTACAGTTGTGTTAACATCCACCACCAAACTTGGAACAGTTTGTATTACGCGTCTTTTCGTAAATATGTTGTAAATCAATGGTGGAATATGATATTGTCGTGAAAACATCACCAGGTATGAATGAGTAGGTCTACTCTCATAAACAATGAACAAAACTACCAATTTTGTACAAGAAGTATTTGTCTTGATTTTTTGAAAACGGGACCTGACTATTTTGACTCACCCTGTATGTAGCCATGTTTGGATACATCAAGTGACTATCTAAATTTGCTAATTATTTAATTATCGTCGAAAAAAGACCATAAGGCGAAGAAAAAAAGAAACCCTGTTCTATGGGCAAAAGGACCTCTCAGGATGGGTCGGTTGGTCAAGTGTTTTAAACACTTTTTCCCCCTTGAAAAGGGGGAAATCACAGGGTTAGGGTTAATAAGAATCATGCTACCGACTTCATGTCTTGCTTTGCTTACGTGTCTCACTATACCGACATTGGCATAAATTGGTATGTTACCCCTACTTCTTAATTCGTATACCAAATACTTCCCACAGTCCAACACCCTTCCATTTCTTAGTACTGTGCTCATATACTGTTATTATTTATTTGATCGCCCCTATCCTCTTTAAAAGAATTTTCATTATAAGTAACACAAGCTATCTTTTTTCGAGGAACTTCATAATTTAAATTCAGTCAGTTCTCAATTTACTAACCACATTTATTTGTTCATCTACTGTCATTATAACCAGAAATCGCTGTGATTTGGCTTGATAACACTAGTTTAATTATCCTTGAGCCAATATGCATGTTATATTTAGCAAGTATCTGTCCACTAAACAACCTGCCAACAAACATACGTTTCTTGGGAATAGCATTTTCTACTATCCTTTGTAATTTACTCAATAACTGTGTAAAATAAAGTGTCGGTAGAGATTGAGCACATTAGTTTTTATTGTATTTTTATTAAGCTCTAATGGCTAAAAATGGGTGTGGTCCTTTTCCACAAAAAAAGGGAACAAATGAAAAAGAAAATAGAGTTGGAAGGATATTATGCATTAATTGAACATGAGCAATTGTTTTATATAAGGACTGTTGGTTTGATAACAAAAGTGGAAAAACCGCTGAGGCAATATGCATATGATATTTAGCTAATATCTGTTCACTCAATTATATAACATCTCAACAAACATACACATCTTGGGAATAGTGGTTTTCTTCTCTTTCTCGATTTCTGTGTAAAATGAAGTGTCAACAGATTGTGTGAACTAGTTTAATTCAGCTTTACAATTAAATCTGAGTTTCTTTTTGTGCTAAATTTGCTTTAAATTGAAGACGTTACACAGTATATGGACATAAAGATTTTCTTTTGAAGGAAATGTAGTAATCCCAGAAGTTGGTACAAAAGAGTTAAATCATGGCTAATTAAAATGTCAACTCTTTTATAACGTTGTTTAAAAATGAGATTAAATCCTTATAAGGCCAATTAAATTAATTGTTTGTCTCAAAGCTCCTCTCCTGTTGTAAAACTAATGCGGAATGTGTTTTTTTTCTTCAAGTTTTTTTTAATTTATTATTTTAAATATAAAATATTGAAATCCTTTTGTATTTAAGATGATGTGATCAATGAAAATCTGAAAAATCTGTAACAAGTTTTTTTCAGATTTTTGTTTTTCTAATGCGCATCAATAAACTAACGCGTGCAGGAGCTTTGAGACAAACAATTAATTTAATTTGGCCTAATTAAGTTACACAAACTAATTGATTTCTAGGCACTACACAATGGTTTACTGATCACATTCACTATTTGACTAATTACGCCTTACTTGTTTCATTAACTGGCATTGCAAGCCAAGCGTTGCCGTAATGAGTTTGATAATACCTGTATAATTGAGCAAATGTCCGTTGGCATTCAGAATTTAAGTAACTAAACAACACCATCTGGGCACAAGCATGCAATTCTTGAGGAAAAAAAGGTGTTTTTTTCCCGTTCTTTTCTTTCGATTTTACTCAGATGATTGTAAAATATATTTTGAAAATTAGAAAAAATATGAAATAAACATAAATGATCAACGTGAGTGAGGCCTCTAACTACTATGTTCTTTTTCTTCAGGCACAATGATAGCTTACACATAATACTAATAGAGTAAGGGGCTTTGATAGATTGCTGAGAAAAATACAATTTGGAAAACAGGGAATTGTTTCAATAGATAAGGTCCGTAGGAACCCTGAAGTGTAATGATTTATGGGAAAACGGTTGAATAATGGCGCTAGATTGACATTTGGATGATGCCATTGTTATGTGGTGAGCTGGTGAGTGATGCTGATAATTTTGATGTGATCTACATCGAAATTACCACATTTTGAAATGTTTCGTGATAGACCGCAAATTCAGGTAAACGGTTTCAGATGGTAGTTAGTATGCCTAATTATTACATATGTGCAACAAAAAAAAATGATTTCCAGAAAAATGTCCATACATATCTCTCAGGGCCCTTTAAATTGACAAGATAAAACGAAATTAAAGTAATCCTACCATAATCCTTGTTATTGGAAATTTTCAAAATTCATTAAATGGGGATATTTTTGTACCATGCCCATACAACCAACTGGTAAATGGAGACTTTAAAGCAATCTATTGAATACACTGGAGAGATATGGGCTATTCCATCTATAGATTGTTTAGTCAAAGACCACCTTTGCTTGCAGTAAGAGAAGACGTAAGGCCAAAAAAAGTTTGTTTGCCCAAACACGACTGATCCATAAAATCTTTTTAAAAAAACCTGCCTCTTTTTTGTGTAAAGATATTTTTTATGGTGAAAAAATGTATGTTTTAAATGATATTATTATCTGAAGCTGCCAAATAGATAACAATCTGTCCTATACTTTATTTATACTCATATCCTCCCTTGTAATGCACTTATCAATTGCATTCCCGGCCCTGGGGGACCTGGGGATAAGGGCCGGGACGTACAAATTGCCCATGTGACGCCCCGCTACAATCCTGTACGTTCCCCCGCAGAGCCGGGCACCATTTTGTGTACGTCCCCGCTACAGTACCGGCTCAGGGGTGTACTTTCGCGTCATTCTGCGAGAATCCAAATGGATTCTCGCAGAGGAATTTTGCGAGAATCCATGGATTCTCGCAGAATATTTTTGCGAGAATCCTTTTTACTGAATTTAAATTCCGCATTTTAAACATTTATTGTACTATTGTATACTTAGAAAATAATAGTACACAAATTGAATCAAACACTTCTTAAAATTAATTAAAATAATATCAAGAATAAGGCTATAAGCTTGCATAAATTCCAAATTCGGCATGTTTGTTGACTAAGGGTCAAATACCTGTCATCTAAGGTCCTGTTTTCAACTTAAAAAAAAGAAAAAAAAGTTGTTTTTTTTTTTTTTTTTTGGGGGGGGGGGGGGGCGAGAATCCACCTGGATTCGCGCGGTAGTGATTTTACACGAATCTTTACGCGAATCGATTCGTGGATTCGCGCCGAAAGTACACCCCTGCGGCCCCCCTTGGCCGGGACAAAGTGTACAGTCCCGGCCACCCATTTCTCAGGACAAAGTATTCACCCGGCTACAGTCGTCCCAAGGTCGCTTATTTCTTTCTGCAACCATAGCGGAATGCATTTCTATGTGTTCCCTATGTGACGCATCTCTAGCTTATTTATAGCAAGCTCCCGGGGTGTACATTAGAGTACGTCCCCGCTACACGCTCCGGCTAGCGGGGGCACAGTTGTATGTCCGCGTACACTCCCCCGCATTGCCGGGCATCTTTTTTTGTACACTCGTGTACGGTCCCCCGCATGGTTCCTGCCATGCCCCGGGTCCCCAGGGGCCGGGCTTGCAATTGATAAGTGCATAAACACCAAGGAGGTTAAATTTAAGATTCTAGCAATAACAGGACATCAAACATGGTCTGAGGGTTTGTACTACGGGCTTGCAAGTCTGCCATGCATTCAACATACATGCTGTTTCACTGAGATTTTAGACTTTTCAATTTTTTTTGGTATGGTGCTATGAGAACAAACGTGAAGTAATTGAAAACGAAATTGTATAGCCTTTTTCTTCTCTAAAAGTGTCGGGTAATCTTAAGAATAGAACTCCAAATTGTCTACAGCAAAAACAATGAACTAAAAAAGGTAATCAATCGACCAACTCACTTTTCTTCTTCTTCTTGTTTGGGAAAACAAACCTTTTTTTTGTGCCTTAGGTGACAAAAAAAAACCAACTCTGTTTTACGGGTGAACGGACCTGTCAAGTAGGGTCGGGTCGGTCGGTCGGTCGGGCAATTTATTTTTATTTTTACCTAAAATGTCACCAAAATCTGCAAAAATTGGATTTTTTAAAAAAATGTGTGAATTTTTTTCTTCTACATATTTCCGGGGAAAAAACGGCTGATTTTACATGATTTGAGAAAACAAATTCTAAAACAAATTCTTGAAAACGCAAAAAGTGGGTCGGTCGGGCCCATAAAACAGGGTTGTTTTTTCTTCCTTGCCTTACTATTGTAACAATCGGGAAAATTGGGCCCCCTAAATTTTTTGTATTATATCCAATGTGGCAAGAACTAAGGCCAGGCCTACCAAAAGTTGTGTTTTTATGAGATGACTACAAGTCTCGAATACTGTGTTTGGTAGCATGATTCTGATCATCTCCATTTGTAGCCATTTTTAGGGGGTTTTGTCCGTATGTGTTGTGTTATCACGGACCAGTTACTGCCTTTTATCGTGGCTTTTTATCGTATTTTTTTGTGGCACAAGAATCTTGAAAAGTAAGGACGTTGGTTGAAGGAAATTTTGATAAGTTGTGTATTATATTGATACCTACTGCATGAGCATATTTTTGAGGTCCAGAATTAGGCGTTACTAAGATGTTTTTGGGCCGTAACCAAGGCACGTTCTCTGTTTCACATTTAGGTATATGTGTTAGGATGTACAGTGATGCGCCCCTACGATAGTTTCTACGCATAAAGAAGTAGACCCCGAATTACATGGAATTAAAATGTGGTTTGTGTTTGTATTTATTGTATTTCATCAATCATTTTCCTCTCATTCTTCTCACTGGCATAATATATTGGTGTTTGTTGTCATTTATACGCTATTTATAAGGTTATTTGCCTACGTTAATGAATGCGGATAGTTATAGTCAATTATAATTCAAGCAAATCGGCTGGCGTGAGTTCATTGATACCATGAGCTCACGTAGTCCTTTTCAGTACTTCTTCAGGCAAATGAATAAGGGGGAACCATACCAAAAAGACAAGGCTATCATGTGACTAATTTTAACATAATAATTAATGTCTAAATTCGGTTTTTCACGGACATATCGGACAGGTTTAAAAATGAGTGCTCACCTGTTTCTTGACCCATATGCATCTATTATTCGGATGAAATTCAATCTGGTAGCCATACATGCTTACACAGAAAAACAAAATTACCAATGTGATTATTGTTTTTTAAGATGGCCGACGAAGATTTTGTCTGAGACTAGTACGTATATACCACTTTCAGGATTTTGTATTAATACCACAGTTGTTTACTTGCTAGTCATAAATAAAAAGATCCAATGAGACTTTTTTGAACCACTTTTGCTAGCTCTTAGTTTCATAGCAATGTCATGAATTCCAAAGAGAACATAAAAGGACAAGTTTGAGTCTCCAAAAATGTGAGTGAGTCCATGGACGGTGGGACCAAGTGGGCCATAAAAATTATTCCCTTCCAACATTGTACTTTTACCCGATACCCAAATTATAGATTTGGTACCAATCTATCGAAACTACTAGAGCTTACATCAGTTACGAAAATGAAAATACCCGGCGAAGAATCACATTTTAGCGAAAGAGTAAAAATAATGCACAGATTAAATACAAAATAAATCAAGTTCAAATGAATCTCCACATTAAATGTGCATTAAATAATCGTGATTTAGCCGACAATTTTTTTTAAAATAAGCTTATTATTATTTTTTATTATTTTTATTTTGATGAATGAAATGATGGATAATTCCAGAATCAAATGTTTAGAGACATTTTGGGAATCTCGGGTCCCAAAATGGGCCCCGGGATATCGACTTAGTCTAAAAAATAGGGACAGCGGTCCCAAATAGGTCGTCCGTTTATAGGGTAGATTCAAAACAAGGTGGATCTCAAACCACAGGCATCTAGAAAGAAAGAGGTTAGACCACTAGCGGATCCAGGATATAAAAAATAAAATAAACATCCTGGAGTTTGGTTGCAATTGTACTTCACCTGTTTAAATGTAATTAATTTTACATATGCAGCTAATTTTACATCTTGACCTCATATGACCTTTGACCTTGGTATGTGACCTTTGACCTAATTAACATATGAATGTTTCCATGTTGCATCCGTGACCCAAGTTTGATATAAAATTGGATGGATTGAGCGTGATACACAAAGATATTGGTCGAGCTATGAGTTTTAAACAATATTGTGCGAGACGCAGTCGAGCACAATATTTTTAAAACTCATAGCGAGACCAATATATTTGTGTATCATGCGAAAAAATCCGTCCGATTTTATCATTATTATGCAGTGAGAATCTGACTTGACAACAACAACAAAAATCAACAAAAATTAAAAAAAATCACCCATAATATTGTAAAAATATCAATAACATTTTTTTGTTCCAAAGAACAGACAATTAATTTTGTTTCCTAAAAATAAAAAAAATCCTGAAAAAAAAAAATTCCTAATGTTTTTTTTCCTAAAAAAAAAAAAATCCTAAATTTTTTAATTTTTTTTTTAAAAAATCCCAAAAAAATTCTCAAAAAATTACAATTTTTTAAAAAAAAAAACCTAAAAAAAAAAAATCCTAATTTTTTTTATTTTTAAAATTCCAATTTTTGTGTTGTTTAAATTCCAAAAATTTCTCTTTTTTTATTTTAATTTTTTAAAAATCCCCCAAAAATATTCCTAAAAAAATTATCAAAATATTTCAAAAAAAAAAATTAAACAAATAGTCTAACTGCATTTTGTGACTGCATTGTACTCATGCAGGTAACCAAACTGACCAAGTTCACTGACCAAGTGTGAGTGAAATCGGTCTCCAAGTTCACTTCAGTGACACAAGTTGCAGAATAATAGGTCTTTACCAATGCATTGCAAGTATAGGACGGAAGATTCAAACTGCATAATAATGGTTGCAATTGGTCATTGTATGGAAAAATGAACAAGAGACAAAAAAAAAATGAACAAGAGACAAAAAAAAAGTGTACTAATTTTTACATCTTGACCTCAGATGACCTATGACCTTTCTATGCGACCTTTGACCTCATTAACATATGCGGGTGTCCATGTTGTATCTATGACTGAAGTTTGGTTGCAATTGGTCATTGTATGGAAAAGAAATGGAAAAATGTAATCAATTTTACATATGCAGCCATTTCTACATTTACATCTTGACCTCAGATGACCTTTGACCTTGGTATGTGACCTTTGACCTCATTAACATATGAAGGTTTCCATGTTGTATCTATGACCAAAGTTAGGTTACAATTGGTCATTGTATGGAAAAGAAATGGACAAATGTAATCAATTCTACATATGCAGCTTGACCTCGGATGACCTTTGACCTTGGTATGTGACCTTTGACCTCATTAACATATGAAGGTTCCCATGTTGCATCTATGACCGAAGTTTGATTGCAATTGGACATTGTATGGAAAAGAAATGGAAAAATGTAATCAATTTTACATATGCAGCCATTTCTACATTTACATCTTGACCTCAGATTACCTTTGACCTTGGTATGTGACCTTTGACCTCATTAACATATGAAGGTTTCCATGTTGTATCTATGACCAAAGTTTGGTTACAATTGGTCATTGTATGGAAAAGAAATGAACAAATGTAATCAATTTTACATATGCAGCCACTTTTACATATACATCTTGACCTCGGATGACCTTTGACCTTGGTATGTGACCTTTGACCTCATTAACATATGAAGGTTCCCATGTTGCATCTATGACCGAAGTTTGATTGCAATTGGACATTGTATGGAAAAGAAATGGACAAAACAAAAAGTGTATACCAAATTGTAACAAAAAGTGTATACCAAAAAGTGTATACCAAATTGTTGACACACACACAGACTACACACACAGACTACACACACAGACTACACACACAGACTACACACGAAGGATGCTGCCATAAGGTCTCTTCCTACGGACGACCTAAAAATGATGGATACCATGATAAAATGTGTCCCGATGTGATTTTTTGGATGATTTCACATTTTGAGCTACTTATAAAGTCTGTGTACTGTATTCCCTTTACGAAAATGCAATCACCAAAATGTGATTGCAGCAAGGTGGTATCAGGTTGCACAAGGTTGTCGCACGGTTGCGTAAGGTTGCACAAGTTTGTCACAGGTTGTCGCACGGTTGCACAAGTTTGTCGCAAGGTTGCACAAAGGTTGTGGATGATTGCTTCAAGGTTGCGCAACCTTCTCAGAACAACCAAACTGGTTGCGCAAGGTTGTATTTTTCCAAATTTAACCTTGCGCAAGGTTGCAGAATTGATTGCGATTTTCATAAGGGACGGGTCAAACTGCAACACATTTGACGCAGAAAAAAAATGTCCAGCAATTTAGCCTAAAGAAATGAATGGACACCATAAAATGTGTACCGATTTGAATTTTTGGGATTTTTTTCACATTTTGAGCTACGTATGAAGTCTGTGTAGCTAACCGGTCAAACCGCAACATATTTGACGGAGAAGAAAAAAATCTGACAATTTAGCCTAAAAAATGACAGACACCATAAAATGTGTCCTGATTTGATTTTTTGGATATGATTTCACATTTTGAGCTATGTATAAAGTCTGTGTAGCTAGCCGGTCATACTGCAACACATTTGACGGAGAAAAAAAAATCATACAATTTAGCCTAAAAAATGACAGACACCATAAAATGTATCCTGATTATGATTTTTTGGACATGATTTCACATTTTGAGCTGCGTATCAAGTCTGTGTAGCTAACGGGTCAAACCGCAACACATTTAATTTAGCCTAAAAAATGGCGGACACCTTGAAATGTGTCCCAATTTGATTTTTTGGATATGATTTCACATTTTGAGCTACGTATGAAGTCTGTGTAGCTAGCCGGTCATACTGCAACACATTTGACGGAGAGAAAAAAAATCTGACAATTTAGCCTAAAAAATGACAAACACCATAAAATGTGTCCTGATTTGATTTTTTGGACATGATTTCACATTTTGAGCTGCGTATCAAGTCTGTGTAGCTAACGGGTCAAACCGCAACACATTTGACGGAGAAAAAAACATTCCGGCAATTTAGCCTAAAAAATGGCGGACACCATGAAATGTGTCCCGATTTGATTTTTTGGATATGATTTCACATTTTGAGCTACGTATAAAGTCTGTGTAGCTAGCCGGTCATACTGCAACACATTTGACGGAGAAAAAAAAATCTGGCAATTTAGCCTAAAAAATGACGGACACCATAAAAAGTGTCCCAATTTGATTTTTTGGATATGATTTCACTTTTTGAGCTACATATAAAGTCTGTGTAGCTAACGGGTCAAACCGCAACACATTTGACTGGGAGAAAAAGAAATCTGGCAATTTAGCCTAAAAAATGACGGACACCATAATAATGTGTCCCGATTTGATTTTTTGGATTTGATTTCACATTTTGAGTTACGTATAAAGTCTGTGTAGCTAACGGGTCAAACTGCAACACATTTGACGGAGAAAAAATAATTCCGTCAATTTAGCCTAAAAAATGACAGACCCCATAAAATGTGTCCCGATTTGATTGTTTGGATATGATTTCATTTTTTGAGCTGCGTATGTAGCTAACGGGTCAAACCGCAACACATTTGACGGAGAAAAAACATTCCGGCAATTTAGCCTAAAAAATGGTGGACACCATGAAATGTGTCCCGATTTCATATTTTGGATATGATTTCACATTTTGAGCTACATATAAAGTCTGTGTAGCTAGCCGGTCATACTGCAACACATTTGACGGAGAAAACAAATCCGACAATTTAGCCTAAAAAATGACAGACACCATAAAATGTGTCCTGATTTGACTTTTTGGACATGATTTCACATTTTGAGCTACGTATAAAGTCTGTGTAGCTAACCGGTCAAACCGCAACATATTTGACGGAGAAAACAAATCCGGCAATTTAGCCTAAAAAATGAGTGACACCATAAAATGTCTCCCGATTTGATTTTTTTAGATATGATTTCACTTTATGAGCTACGTATAAAGTCTGTGTAGCTAACTGGTCAAACCGCAACAAATTTGATGGAGAAAAAAATTCCGGCAATTTAGCCTAAAAAATGACGGACACCATAAAATGTGTCCCGATTTGATTTTTTTGATATGATTTCACTTTTTGAGCTACGTGTAAAGTATGTGTATAATGAACTGATCAAACCGCAACACATTTGACGTATCAAATGATGTTCACATTTCAAATTTTATCTCCAATATAAGTTTACATTAAATAATCGTGATTTAGCCGAAAAGGTGTTTTTAAGTAAGCTTATTTTTATTATTTTTGTTTATTATTTTGATGAATGAAATGATGGATAATTTTCAAATCAAATGTTTAGAGACATTTCGAGAATCAAACTATCCATTATAACAACACATCGCTAACAATGTGAGTGTGACAGTCATCGAATCTGGTTCCGCTGGGATCCTAAAGTACCAACCACATTAAACATGTCTACCGAAACCGCTCAACCAAAAACCATGCAACCCGATAACCGCAAAACCCGTGAACCGCGAAGCCCGAGAACCGCTCTAGTTCTTAATACATTTATTTGACAAGTCACCACTTCATCTAATAGTTTTGGGGTTTAGCAACTTCTTGGCTGGCAACTTCACAAGTTTGAGAGATGACTCATTGTCAGTTTCATCTCAATGTTTTTGGAGAGAAGACCATGGTACTTCAGCTCTGCTAAAATTCATCCAGAATTTGATATTATAAGAGAATAATTCCAGTTTACAACTGTTATTACTTTGAAGTGTTTTTCCATGCTCTTCTGATTTTTGCCACAGGTATGATTGTATTTTGTTATCTTTGTAGTTTTAGTATATTTTAAGTAGAACTTGAGTTTGATCTACTAAAGCAATGTTCATGATTGATTGAGTATAATTGATTTCTTCAACTTTTCATAACACATGTTGAATTTATCTTGAAATGTTTTGTTGTTACACTGTTACCTTCCTGTAGTCTAGAATTGAGTATATTTACACTTGTTAAAATTTATAAACTTTTATAACTTATACATTGCTTCCGTGAGTATATAGCCAGATACTAGCAACCTCGACTCCATGGCACTGTTCATTAACCTGTATTTAATAGGCACAGGTCCCCATGACCTGATTGTTAGTTATGGATGAGGTATGATACCCATGGTACGCACTGGTACTAAATGTTTCCATGTAGGCCTATACAGGTTACTGAACTGAGTCCTCGGAGACTGGCATACATAATTATTAACTTAGTTGGTTAAATATTGTTGTAATCGTATGTGTTTCCCTGAATTGGTATGAGAATCCCATGATAGTATGACTAGAAACATCAGGCTAACCAATGTGTATTATATTGTAAACAACCGTAGAAAGGCATTAGCCAGATGATTCTCAGGTTAATCTGATTTTGAGTCATCTTTCAAAGTTCTCAAAAGATGACCTTATGCAGCTACTCTCATCCCAATCACCACAGTCCAATGAATTACTTTAACCTCTCATGCTTGAGTTGACCTCGTGCATGAGGCTGTTTAATGTTTTGACCAACTGTCCCTGAAGTTTTATCCTTTTCTTTGTTAGAACATATAATGCCCATTTATGAATGAATTTACAAAGGTCGATGACCGGATATATTAACATGCACTATTATTTAAGATACTATTATTGTTCTTGGTGAATGTAGAACAAGAATTGAACTAATTAATCATTATCGTTCAAATGGTACATTTGATGTTGTTTTAAACTATTGTTTACTACTGAACTAATTAATTGTGTTTATTAATTAGTAGTCACTTATAATTGCCTTTATACAATGTTGTCAACTATTGATCAATTTCATGATTTATGATTTTGCAACGATTCACGGTTCTTCAGTAGCTAGAAAGCCATCATCTTTTAAAATGTGAATATGAATAGCTTCTTAGAAATTAGATTGCTGGTTCATGATTATTATAATGGGTTAATTGATTGATTAACTCATGGTCAGTTTCATCTCAATGTTTTTAGAGAGAAGACCATGGTACTTCAGCTCTGCTAAAATTCATCCAGAATTTGATATTATAAGAGAATAATTCCAGTTTACAACTGTTATTACTTTGAAGTGTTTTTCCATGCTCTTCTGATTTTTGCCACAGCCCAACTTGAGGATCTTCCGATTATCTCTGGAGGTTGGACTGGGCATCATTATCGATTGGATTGGATCATCCTGGACTGCGCACGCTAATCTGCGAGAACAGTTGGCCAACTGCAACAGACGCGTGGTGGTGGATTGAGATACTCCAAAAGAACCTTGAAGACCGAAACTTGTCCATCGTTGTATTTGTATCGTCATCCAGAGGATACGACCCTTGTATTGTTTGATTGTTTTATGTTGTATAGACCATTTCAAATTGAGATCGGAAATCTTCGGAAAAACAGGTCACGTGGAGTAGGTGCGTTGCGCGTTCTTCGCAACAGTTGATCGCATGCACAGCATTGCCCTAGTTGATTGTCCGCCTATGTTTACATACACGCGTGCACACATGAGAAGTAAAACGTGGAATGAGACTATTTTGGTTTTTTATCAACAAAGGCGCTGACGGACAAATTCCAAATGTATCGAGCAGACGGTAAAAAGTGAAAATATTACCCCAAATCTCTTTCATCTCTCGTTTTTGTAACTGAAATGCCGCAACATCAACTTTGTGAGGGATACAATCTATCACCAACACCAGCGCAATCTATCACACGGGCAGACGAGTGAAAAACACGTTGTTTTTCTCCGGCACATGGCCATGACCTGTCAGGAGCTGACAGGTCATGTAACCGAGCGTCAAATCACTCGGCTAATCGGAAGCATTCGGGTGGTCGTATATTTTCGGATTTGAAATGGTCTATTGGTTATTGACATCATTGTATCATTACATTATTGTACCTGTTTATTTTTGTTTTCGGTTTTCTGGAAATAAAACCTAACACCTTGGTAAAGATTTGTCCCCTTGTTCTTTTAATGAAGTGTAACACGAATAATTCCTGAGTTAAGCAGTGTGATAATAGATTCATTGTTGAACAGCTTTGACGCTGTTGTTTAGTTAAAGTTTGCCTCATTTTATATTTATTGTTTTCACTGTAACACGGCGACGTACCGGTTACACTATGATATTTATGTCCTCAGATATACGGCGAGACGAGACATATCATTGGCCTTTAAGATGATGGTTGAGCGATTCTACGCATCAGAGTCAAGGTCATGGACTCGTGGAGAAACAGTGTCATTTATTATATTGACTAGCGGGATAGGGGGTCCTGCTAGATGAACAAATGAGAGGTTGATGGTGGTGGTATCAATTCACCGAGTTGACTGTAACTTGAGTTCATGAGATGTCAATTGCTGTCAAACTTTAGCGGTGTCCGATAGGCGGTATGCGGAACGTGGTGCCTGATAGGCGGTATGCGGAACGTGGTGCCTGATAGGCGGTATGCACACTTCCTTGCCGACAAAAATTGTGCCCAAAACGGGGGGAAACAAATCTGCTGGTTCTGTATTTTTTGAAGCAATCCCGTTACTGCTTTTAACGTAAACACTATATCATGTCTGAAATTGTAATGTACTTGTATGCACGCTTTGTGGCCGACAGAAAACAGGTCAAAAATGAGTCAAAATTAGCAGGTGTTATGACGGGGACTTGGATCTCTTTTCTTCTCGGGTCCTTTCAACACTTTGGGACTATACTTGGAAAAACGAAGGAGAGAGATTTGCATTTCCTGCAGCCTGAATTAAGCAAAGAACTCATAAGATATGCAGTTTTAAAAACGAGCTAAAAATGAGAAATTTTGCATGGCAACCAGCCACATTTGAGCATTTGTTGCTGTTTTGGAGCCAATTGTTACCCTATTGCACTGGAATATAACACTTCCTATATCTTTCTTTATCTTTCATGTAAATTAGGCGACATTTTTATCAAAACTAATGGAGTACTATTAAAGGGAAACAAACATACACACAAACACCAGTTCACCGACAGAGATATCTCAGGCCCCACCCCTGGGTACACCACTGCCCCCACCTGAGGGTATTCATACCACATCACTATATAACCACTAGGCCTATCCTAAACCATTTCATGTGTGGCTTATATTAATTTGCCCGCCCGCACATCGCTGTCGTGCGTGTATAGTGCAAACATGCATGTGACGCGTTACCATGGTATTACGCAGCAGTACGCACTACACATAATATCTTGCAATTTTAGTTCTACTGACATTTTTGAGCCAAATTGGAGCTTTTGTTGCTTTTTTTGGACTAAATGTTTATGAACAAACAGTCCTGTTCTTGTTCTTATGGAGGAATACTGGTCAACTTAGACGTCAACAGACCAGGTACAGGTACTTGACTATGCCAATCTTGATAGTGAATTGACTATTATATTCCCACTACAGCTCTACAAGTTCCACACTGAACCCTGTATAATTTTGCACATCACTCCCCCCCCCCCCCCCCCCAAACCCCCAAACTACACAAAACATCAGGTGATGTCCATGTATGATCGATGGTAACTACACAAATTCCACCTTAAAAATGAAAAATATTTACACTCCAAACCGCGCAACAGATAGCGAATTGCCCTGGAGCCACTCAAATTATACACCCACTAGCTGGGCGATGTTAGAAACGGAAGGCATAATTATATAGATATCGTTTTAATTATTTGCAGCATCCGAGGGTGTGCACTACTAGCACACTAATGGGACGGAACAATATAGGAAGGAATAGCGACATGCTTCTATGAGCACAATTGATAAGGCTACAAAAAGGCATGTTTGTTCCTGTAATGCCGGCATTTTATTTTTGGAACCATTGCAATTGAATTTCTTCTTTTCATGTATTTTTAAAAATATTTATTATGGTATGTGATTTTTTCCAAGACATTTATAATTCCCCACATTAACCCTATCTCCCTTGGTGTTTCAGTGGCAATGGACCGAACAGCAGGTTGAGGGGGTAAAAGGGAGGGGAAAAAAGGTCAGCGGCAGCCAGGGATCCTGATGATTTCAGTCAACATTGACTTTGGGTACGCATGATCGTTCCAAAGAACACCGAAAAGGGGGTTTTCTGTACCATATCCGCAGACATTCCGCAAATAAGGGGTGTTTTTATAAGCTATGTCCCCGATATACCCGGGGGAAGGGGTGTTATTGCTGGCTGTATGATTTTGTATGATGTAGTAGGGCGAGGGTTAATAGTTTAATCTTTGGAGGTATTAAAAGGCATATTATACTATCTTTTTCAATTTTTTACACATATTTTTTCTCTCTCTTATTATGATGTTTGACTTATCAGGAAAGACTTTCCTGGACTTACCATATTTTTGTTTATTTTTATCAAAGTATTCCCTACTATAATGTTTTCCCTTGTGTATTAATAATAAATAATAAAAGCAATTGTCAATTTATAACACACACACTTATCCATCCTACAGGACTGATTTGAAAAGGATTTTTGGACTCGCGAGTTGTTGAAAATAAACTGTCCTGGATATCCAGGACAATTTATTTTTACCCTTCAAACCATGATTTTGAAGTAATATCGCTCTATAACTCAGAAGATAAGAAATGTAAATTTGCAAGAAAATCTGCTTTCAAAAAAAAAATCAAGGATAGAGGGTGTCTCCTGAAAAAGATCTCATAATATGCCTTTAAAGGAACTCTTAAAGGAGGTGTCCAGCAAGCACAACATTGTGCATTATATGGTAGAAAAATAATTATCAAAACCAAATCGTATAGTTATACAAAACATCATATTTATCATAACAACGAATCAAAACTGCCATCTCTCAACATGCCATTTAAAAATATCTACGGTGTGATCGAATGTTGTGGTATCAATAACGTCATGATTATTGGTGCTCAAATGTGTGCAAGTACATTGTATAACTATGACTTCATCCTTGAATACCTATGACTTCATACTTGTCAGGACAGCATTCATCCTTTTTAAAGAAATTCTTGTTGAATTGAATGTCTAGGTGTTGTTTTGATTGAAAAGGGAGTACATACTCTGTGTTGTTGTACAAAAATGATCAAAATAGATTCCAGAATGATACAGTTGGTGACTTTCCACATCCAATGTTCAAATTTGATTAATTCATCTACACAATAACATAGCAGAGGGTCCCTTTATAAGACGTTGTTTATCATTTCACTAACCTGTCAAATGGTTTTGCCCCCAGAATGCAGGCATTATACACAAATACCTTAATGTATGGGGTTTCTGTAAAAATCATCTTTTCTTCTCTAGCATAGAATTACACATTTTCCAATAAGCTTACTTACAAAACACATCAACAAAATGGGTCAAATTAAGGCAAACAATTGGATCGAAATAATCTCAATCTGGTTGAAAAATTCTTGTTTACAATATTCGTCTGCTACAAACTTTCAAAACAGCTTGATATCTGACCTAATTAGATTTATAATACAGGTTCAAGGGTCAAATCTTGCCAAATTGCA
The DNA here is from genome assembly GCA_035610835.1 of Ophiura sarsii. Lineage (NCBI taxonomy): Eukaryota > Metazoa > Echinodermata > Ophiuroidea > Amphilepidida > Ophiuridae > Ophiura > Ophiura sarsii. The sequence goes on along the minus strand of CM069445.1, from coordinate 42,062,191 downwards.
TAAGGGTGCACACTACTAATTAGAGCTGATACGTACAAAAATACTGATATAAAACTCTGTTTTAGACCACTGAATTGCGAAATGGGACCTTGATTTTTTCTTAAAGATGATCACTCGTTTTCACTAAAAAGTGCAGTAAATAGGTAGGGTAGCTTGCTCGATTTTCCAAAAGATGGCCATGGAGAAACTTCATATCTGACGAGCTTGGAAATGTCACCGTAATCGCCAATGTTTCCAGTTAAAAACACAAATTTGAAAGATCTCTCAAAATTTACCCAAATGATATTCACATTTTATAGTCAGTGTGCATGTAGGTGATGTCCCATTAATCATAATTAATCAAAAATCCTAGGCATTTACGCAATTGTCAAGTCTTACTGTCAAGTCTTTTAAATTGTGGATTTTGTCATGCAATACTTTCCAATTCTAGTTGTAAACACCTCTTTATGGGTAGGGGATACACTTAACATTTACCACGTCAACATTCCAACATTTCACAAAATGTTTCAAAAATGTCAAAATTATTGAAATTAATTACTATATTTGGAATCACCATGAGCAATGCATTGCAATAAGTACAAACATGCCTAGCATTGGTTCAGTAATCTTTGAGATAGACCTTGAAAGTTTGGAAAGGTTTCTGAAAAATCTTGTTTTGTATTTGGTAAAACCAATAGCCGGGTGGAAAGTGTTAAGAACCTCTTCTCAGCCTCACTATCAAATACCTCCATTTTTGTCAATGTCCCAAAAAGAACTAAACAAAAACATTTTGAATATGTAACCACTGTATCCAAGACTTTCACAGCAGGGAAATATTGAAAGAAGAGAAATCACCAAACAAAACCTTCATTTTTAATATTCTTGTAGCAAAGTTGTCACTTCTTTTTACCCAAAGATATCAAGCCAGTTTGACATTATCTTATCCAAAGACCCCTATTTGTCCAGTGGCGTAACTAGACTTTTTCATTTGGGGGGGGGGCAAGAAGGGGCAGTGACTTGAAATGGGGGGCTCCTAATATTTTTTAGTCAAGATATGCGCGCGTAGCGTGCGAAAATTTTCGACTTTACAGCTATTTGTTGGACAATTGAGCTACATTTTGGCTCTAAACAAGCTTGTACCAAAGAATATTTCATTTAGGGAAGACGTGCGCGTAGCGCGCGAATTTTTTTTCATATGTGTACTTTTGACCATCATAATTCCATGATTCCTTTCGTCAAATGAACCGACAGTGCCAATCTCAACCGACACGATGTCATTATTGGGGGGATTTGGTGTGTACTTTGTTTGTAAATTTCATTTACAGCCGTACTTGATTTCATTTGGGGTGGGGGGGCAAGCAGGGGGGGGGGGGGGGGGGGGGGGGGGCAAGGGTTCCAAGTGGGGGGGGGGGGGGCTTATCATGTTCTCTTACCAAATCATGACCCTGAATTGGCAAGTGCCAGCCTCACTAAACATCCATAGATCCCCTCCTTTCTCCCTCTGTCTTTCAAAGTTTTATCACTGAAAGTAATATTTACACTGCTACGTCCATCCATTTCTTTGGGACACGCTGTAAATGCTGGTCCCTTCTCCCTCTGCCAACCCTGGGTATCAATATCTATAACAAATTCTTAAACAGCTAAGAAAGTGTAAGCAATCTCATTGGTTCTCAGAAAAATTGGTGACATTTAGATGAGACAATTGAACACGGGGAGGCGGGGCTTACGTTTTAACAGTGCGTCTGACCTTCACAATGTGTGGTTTGCTCCATCTTTCAAAGTTTTTTAACAGTGCGTCCGACCTTCACAATGTGTGGTTTGCTCCATCTTTCAAAGTTGTATCACTGAAAGTAATATTTACACTGCTACGCCCATCCATTTATTTGGGATGCTCTGTAAATCCCGGCCCCTTCTCCCTCTGCAAACCCTAAGCATAAATATCTGTAAAAAATTCTGACATCTTTCAAAGTTTTATCCCTGAAAGTAATATTTACACTGCTACGCCCATCCATTTATTTGGGACGCTCTGTAAATCCCTGCCCCTTCTGATCCTCTGCCAACCCTGGGCATCAATATCTGTAAAAAATTCTGACATCTTTCAAAATTTTATCACTGAAAGTAATATTTACACTGCTACGCCCATCCATTTATTTGGGACGCTCTGTAAATGCCGGCCCATTCTCCCTCTGCCAACCCTGGGCATAAATATCTGTAAAAAATTCTGACATCTTTGAAAGTTTTATCAATGAAACTAATATTTACACAGCTACGCCCATCCAATACAACATTTATCTACTATGCATGTTTTATTATTTCAAAATAATCAAAATCAAAATCGTACATTTTTTATATTAGAATGGCGTTTTATTTTTATCCCAGAGTCAACACATGCGTTATTGGTGATTGCTATGGATAATAATGCCAGTATTGATTTACAGTGTATTTTACAGATGTGTCCGGAAACCACCATTCTCACTGTTTCACTTGTTGTTGATTTGCGAGGCAATATAGAGGAAATTGTGCCCATTTTTAGAACTTAATTTTGCTTTGCTATTTCTGCATCTGTGACCTTGACCATTTAATTGCATTTGCTTTTATTGATCAGAGTATTAAAGAGGTTGGCAACTGCTATTAAAACACCTCTGAAGAATTGTACTACACATTTCATATTGTGTACAAGACTGGGTTTCAAAACAGAGAGTTAACCCAATAATTATAATAACAACAATGAATTTAATTGCAATCTAGGAATATGGCCTAAATGGGAACATAACAAAAACTCATCGGTAATGGTGGTAAAATAACTAGACTTTGTTTTAGGAAAGACTGAAAATGAGCAACTATAATAAATAAAGACTCTAAAAGAGCTACAATGTCTCAACCATTTTTAGAAAAAGATGTAGTTAGATACAATGTACTTCATCCCCGGTCATCAAACTTGGGTGAAATCATCATTGTCATCGTTCAGCTGCAGAGCAGGTTGGCCACACACCTATACCAAAAACATTAATGAGTACCTCCCACCCCCGGGAGAAAGTTAGCCGAAAATGTATTCATACAACTGATTTGTAAAAGCATCCTTGCCCCAAACAGCGAGTGCTACAGCAAACACAGTGTATAAAACAGGCCTCATTACTTATTTATGGATTTGTAAGACTGATCAACCATGTTCAACCAATTTATACTTAAATAAATTATAAAGTGCTATGACTGTAGGGACTACTGTCTATCCGATACAATGAAATGAACAAACATATAACTTGTGATAAAATATTCATTTGTAACTGTAACAAGTAGGGTGAAAGATGGAACAGTGTTACCCATGAGCACTACATAAAAACAAAAATTCATCCCTAAACCCATACACGAGTGGGAGAAGCATGAGACAAATAATGACAGGAAAAAATGGGGTGTGTCAACCTGGGGATCGTGCATCACGCTAAGGCCAACAACAAAAAAGAAGTTGTGTTGCCCTCAAGTGCTAAAAATTTTAAATCGGGTCAGTCGGTCGGAAATCAATTGGTATAGGCCGTAAGTCAATTTAACTAAAGTTTCTAGTGTGATAATATTATAAAAAACATTTTTTCAAGCTAACTTATTCATTTCAAGCACGAAATAGTAATATTTAGACACTTTAAGATCAAATTTAAATCTAAAAGAAAATGAAAAAACAATTGAAAACAGAAATGTGAAAAAAAAGTGGGAAAAAAAAGCTGACCCTTGTTTTTGCGATTTTAGGGCAACACACAACTTCTTTTTTTTTGGCCCTAAAGGTGTTGCGCTCCCAAATGTAACTTTTCTAAGCCTGTAATATCCCTTTCCGTGATTGCGCAATGAGATACATCATTCTGTTGGATTTGGTATAGGGTTACGAATTTATTGAGACATGATGAATAAAGTGGTTCATTAAAGAATTGCAAAAAGAGAGCTGCATTAATAGATTTGTAAGCTTGATCAACCATGATAAACCAATTTATATTTCAATAAATGATGAAGTGCTATGACTGTAGGGACTACTGTCTGACAGATACAATCAAATGAGCAAACAAATAACTTATGATGAAATATTCATTTGTAACTGTGACAAACAGGCTGAAGAACGGAACAGTGTTTACCTGAGTTCTGCCTATATAACAACGCTATGTTTGGTTAAATGCAAGAAATACTGATTCTAAAATATTTCACTGCAACAATCTGTATCAGGGTTACAATTATGTTTCTGATTAGTTTTTATTACTAAGGAAGCTTTAGGTCATTAAAAATGAGGCTAATTAATGCACTTAATTATTTTTTCAAGTTCAAGGACTTTCCTTAATGTATCCATTTGGTGTATATATGTTGGTTAGACAACTCTTCTTATTTCCTGTGTTGCGGGGATATACTGGAATTTTCAATAACAATTTATAGAGCAAAAACAAAAAACTAAATTTTCATAGAAAATTTTACCTAGGGAGTAAAAAAACCCAATAAAAACCCAAAGAAAATAGACTGCCCTCTGTTGGCCGAAAAACCCCAATACAAAACAAAATAATTCAAAATGACTTCAAATGGTTATATCTGTTGAACCGTGCACCCGATTCAGCTCCAGTAAAAGACTTTTTTGTACTCAACCAGCTCTACCATATTATACTTGAATATCAAGATTTTTTTGCTAGTCATAGGAACATCCTTAAGATACCTTAGCTTTAGTCGTTAGCTTCAACAAGTGTTTTTGCACAAGTAGCGGTGGCTAGCATCAAGTGCTGGTAATCAAAACTGGTGAAATTTAAAACCCAATTTATTTTTAATATGCGTTATTTTTAGATTCATTGACGCAATGTTGGTAACAAGTTGCCCAAAATAGGAGAATTGCCATGTGTCAACGTTTGAGAAAATCAATTAGATAATAAAATTAGGAGACTAGCCTCGTGTTTGTCTTGATGAAAATAACTCTTCCTCTACTGCAGAATCTATATTCTTTCCAGGCAGAATTGTTTGAGAATTGTTTGGAAATTGAGTGGTTTTCAGTTTTTCAATTTTGTGTTTTGTAAAATCTGTCAAAAGTAGTATAACATGCAAACCTGAAACAATCCTTTAGAAAAAGAAAAAAAAACTAAAAATACTTCAAAAATTAAAAGAACAGCATCAATTCAAGGTTTACAACACAAATTTTTAAACATTTTAAATAAAAAAGGCAAAGAAAAATGCCGGAAGTAGAGAATGAAAGAAAATATTTGGGTTTATGTCTTTTTACTTGCAGATTTGGCATCATTTTTCATATTCACACACACGCTAAACACAAAAAAATCCAATAACTTAATATTGAATTAATATCTACTTTGTCCGATAAGAACTAAGATTTTGGTTCCAGAAGGAAGCAAGTATACTTCTCATTACCCCTATAATATGTTATGCATGAGTGATGTTTCTTAAGAGTGCTATACATTTATAAGTAGTAAATGATCCAGATTGTCGCTATAATAAATGTGGTATAACACACCATGGGCTGTATTTTTGTACGTATTTAAACACGGTTTTAAGCTAAACATGTGTTTAACTTTCGCTTTAAACACATCACTTAACTAAAGCGCAATTCTCAAAAATGTGTTTAAGGGCGGACTCAAGGAAGTCACTATTTGAATTTTGTGAGTAATGCTATTATTGAGCAATGACTCAAATGTATATAAAAGTACACATTTTTGGAAAGGAAATAGGTCAGAGAATCCAAATTTCGCATCAAAAATGTTGATTTATTGAGAAAAACACAAAAAATAACTTTTTTGACCCAAAAAACAAAAAAGTTCTCTTTTTGACCCCAAAAAGTTCAACAAAGCTCCCAAAAAAAATCCCAAATTGCTAGATTATGATGTAAAGACACTAACTTAGGGATGTTTTTTTTTTTAAATCTAATCAAATATTTTTTGTAATTTTGACTAAAAAGCGCCAAAAAAAGTGCCAAAATCACTTTTTTGGCGCATTTTGGTCAAAATTTCAAAAAATTATTATATATTTTCTCACAAAATCAACATTTTTGGTCAAAATTGACGCAAAATTTGGATTCTCTGATCCATTTCCTTTCCAAAATGTATACTTTATATGCATTTGATTAATAGTTCAATAATTACAGCACTCGCAAAATTAAAAAAATCAAGTCAAAAACTTCCTTGACTTAAACACAAGTCTAACTCACTGAAAAGTGTCTAACTTTAAACATGGGTATGGGGTAGTTTAAGGCATGTTTAATTGAATTCTATATTCAATCACCAAATTCTCAAATACTCCGTGATTTACAAATTGTGTTTCATATCAATGAAAAGCTGATGTAGTGATGATTCTATCACATTCAGATTGAGACCGCCCAGTTTTCTCAAGCATGTAGCCGAGCACTGAAATAAGTGATTGCTACAAATTTGGTATCATTGTAAAGATGAACACATCAGCTTTATATATAGGTGATTGAACAAAAAGTTTTTGTGAGGAGAAACATAAGGCCTAAAGAAAAAAGTTTGGATTGCCCTTTCACCTCAATTTTTTTTGGGTCGGTAGGTCCATTTTTTGTTTATGTTTTTTAGATTCTAAAGAATGACTAAATCATACTGGAATACACAGAGGTTTATAATTTAACTACATTTTTATTTTAAAAAGACGAAGTCTGGTGGCACGGATACATAATTCAGAGTGGAGTCATATAGGGGTCAATTGAGGTCATTTAGGTGATGAATTTATCATTTCTAAAATATAAAATAAAAATAAAAAAATAAGTTTTTTTTAATTTTTAATTTTTGAAAGAACCCCCCCACCCCCCCCCCCCCCCCCCCCCCAAAAAAAAAACCCCAAACAAACACGTGACTGAGTTTTCCCAATTTTTACGGTCGGTCAGTAAAAGTCAATCCTACCTTTTTGTAACATAAAATAACATGTGATCACTCTCCCTGAACATTGGACTGCCCAGGTGAAATTCCTGTTTGTTTTTATTAGTCCCTTGTTGGAGAGTGCCCTTTTTGATTTGGATTTTGCGCGCCAACGATATATGTGACCAGTCGCGTCAAAAAGGACCTGTTGTCGGCAAACGCAGTTTTGAGATAGAGGCCAATATATTTGGTGAAATATAAAGAAAATAATAGAAACAAATATGCTTCTTCGAATCATATCATGTGATTACAAAGTCCGATTACCTTCAACATGGTATCATTTCAAAGCTTCAAATGTGCTCTTTCAAGTCATATCAATAACTCAAATTTGACTTGGGCCTCCAACATGTCCATTTTGACGTGACAGGTCACATTATTTGTATTACTGATCAGTTGTGTTTGAAATTTGATGTATGACATGTCGTGTTCATTTTGATTATAGCTTTAGTTAAAAAATAAAATGTCTAGTTGAATATAGTTATAACCATAAAGTCAAGTTGTGTTAATTTACGTGTTTTAATATTTATTGATTAAGGTCACAGGCAAACCTGGGTTACATTTTGCCTACCATGAAAAAAATCAGCTTATTCTTTAAGGAAAAATACCATTATTACTAATATAGTTTCCATACAGGTTAAGAGCCTATTTAATCTAGTGTATAAATTGACGTCACATTTTACCAATATTTGAAACTATCCTAATGCACTTTAACAATAACACAAGTGAAAAACCCCACCCCTTCTTAATATTACACAAAGGTAAAGAAGACAATATTACAATATTGTTATGATCATATTTTTTTTGATAACAGATCTTAATTCCCTAGTTTCTGTCAAAATTCAGGTTGGGAGCCCCAACTCATGAGAACCATTATGGCACACACCTAACAAAAAACCAACCCAAAAACCCCCAAAAAACCCCACCTAAGTGCCCCCTGGGATAAATCTCCCATCTTTATGTGTGGGATAACGTCACCATTAGAATCTTGTTTGCCGCCTGTCTAGTACAGGTACGCTATGTGATGAGGCGGTTTGAGTGGGAGGTTGTGTATTCCGCTCTAAAATTAAATTACATGGATGGGTGTTGACCGCGTAATGATGCATTAATAAAAGCACCGGGTTATTTTAGACCGGTAGTCGGGGGCGGATAGACAACATTCTGAAGAGAGAGAAAAAAACAGAGAGGGAAAAGAAGAGGAAGACGCATCTTTGATTGACGTCATTCTAACCCCCTCTTTCTCTCACAGTCTCAATTTTCCTACTTGGATTATTATACATGGGGGTGTGGGCTAGGCGCAACTATGATTAGCAAATGAAACCGCATTCGAAAATAACAATGGTATGGTAACTATGATGAGATTATGATTGTCCCACATAAATGTGACTTTCAGGTGATCAGGGGACAGCATTAGAAATACTTATTTATTTGAAGAGAAAAAAACCCAAACAAACAACAAAAAAACCATAATAATTGTGTAACAATTTTACGCCAACTACTTGTGGAAAACCAACCATCCAAGTTTTTGCTGTTATATTTTCTCTCTCAGACATATTATCTTTTGTTTATTCCCTAGATCAATTATTCCATTAGATCAAACTTAATTTAAAGGTAGATGTTCCGATTGCTGGCCCGATTTTCAACTTGATGTTTTCTAACCGGAAATTATTTTGTTTGTTTATTGCCAAGATATTTGTTTGTTGTGTTGTTATATAATTAATCCGTGTCATTTAGAAATCAGCCGTTCCTCTACGCACACACCCCCACAAAGTGATTAGTCGTCTTTTACGTCGTCTGTAGAAACAGCCCAGTACTTCTACCACCGCCTTTTTAGCAGGCTAAGTTACCACCGGCAAAAGGTGGAGGCTCTGTAGAAACACACTCTATTTTACATGAAAGGTCATCCTTAAAATTGTCACATTCCAAAGTTTAAGTTGCATAACTCCAATGGTTCTAATTTTAGAAGCATAAGGTCACACAAAATGTGCCCATTGAGTCATACACAAACTGGTTGGTAGTTAACCACCTTTGGCAATAATTCACCACATTTAAGCCTATAATTTCTAAATGGAACATTTCTGGCCCTTAAGATTTTACAGACATAATGAGAAAAATATGGGGATTCTTCTGATATCAAAATATGAAAAAAAATCATAGCCCCCAAAAAGTGATCGGAACATACACCTTTAACAGGAAATACACACACCCAAACAGTAAATAGTTGTTTAATAGGTTTGTTTTTAGATTAATTTTGAAACTGTGAAGCTTTTGTTCAGTTAATTAGCTTTTTATAATTTATTGATAGTGAAACATGTAGTGTAGGCTTAGGAAAAATGCACTGCAGGGCTGAAGCATAATTCTTTTAAATTTTTATTCCACAGCCCATTTGTTCAAAGTTGTCTAAATTAAAAAAAATAATGTCCATTTTCAAATTGTATAACCGCAAAAGTTTTATTCTAGACCTGGTTCAGTTTGAATTTAGTATTGAAATGTAAAATTATGGTTTTGTCAATTAAATAACAACTGTGTAAGCATGGAAAAGTGCATATGGCATAAAAGCACTTTTTGCCCTAAAAAGCACTTTTTCCATAATCAGGCAGCACATTTAGAGCTTTTAAAAAGTGCAAATTCCCTAACCCTATTTGTACTTGTCTATAGCAAGTTACCATTTATTTGGGCTGCTCCATGCCTAATATTGTGACGGTAGTTGCCCCCATTTGTTTTATAGAATATAATTGATTTAAATGGACTTCCCTTGTTCACTGACGAGCAGGTGGTTCTGAAGCTATTTAGAGACGGGTCAACATTGCTCAGATGATCCCTTTATTTTTTTGAAAATTGTCAATTAAAAAAACAAACATTTTTATTAAAACAATAACAAAACACCATCTGATTTGCAAATGAAGGGTTGGTATTGATTGGTATTGCCGGTAGATGGGGTTTCCCCCCTTTGTAATAGTATATAGTGTATAGGCATGTTCCCGGAAACCTTGAAGTAGTAAAGGTAGGAAAATTGTCAATTTAAAAAACAACCTTTTATTAAAACAATAAAAAAAACACCATCTGATTTACAATTGAAGGGTTGGTATTGATTGGTATTGCCTGTAGATTGGGTTTTCCCCCCTTTGTAACAGTGCAGGCGTGTTCCCGGAAACCTTCCAGCCTGGGGGACTTGGAACTTTTTTCAAGGTAGGAGGGGTACCCCAATGGTATTGGTCTTACCTGTGATTGTGTGAAAAGGGCAGGTCCTAGATTAGTAACCCCAGGGGTATGGGCACCCATATCCCGGATTTCGCCGTGCGGGTTGACCTCCCCGGGGGCGCCCGTCCTCACGGCTTGCCGATGATGAGGAGATCTCGGATGGATGTCGTGAATGTGAGGGGGTGCCTGGACCTGTGATCGGGCACGATGGGATTGCAGCACTTCATTGTAGTCTATCTGGTCAAAGTTGGTTTTCCATACCATTACCTGTAAAAAAGAACAAAAATGCTCAAAAGTCAAAATTATTTTTATTATTCCACATCCAGCCGAGAAATACAGTGATATCAGCTATTATTTTCAAAGTATGATATAATTATACCTTGTTTAGCTTTTCAACATAGATCTTTCCGTTATTAAACATACAACTAGTGCAATGACAAAAAGGACCATAGAAGGTACTCTATGAAAAAATCTAATAGGCGACGGAATAAACACCCTGTTCTATGGGCAAATGGACCTCTCAGGTAGGGTCAGCCAGGCATTTTTTTATTTATGTTTTTGTAGCAATTTTCCACAATTTTCACCTAAAATATTTTTAAAAAACACACACAAAGGATTTTTTCTTCTTCTAATTTTCGCTTTTGGTTGAAAATTCAGGATAAATGGGTCAGTCAGGCCTGTAGAACAGGGTTCTACCCACCCCCCCCCCCCCCCCATGCCGACTAAAAAATGTCATCTTTACGAGTGTGACATCAGTAGGTATTCAAGTGTTAGATGCAGCATTTACGAGCCAATGCTGGAATTCATCTTTGATTGTGCAAACATCAGTGGATTTAAATCATGTACCCCATAACAAGCTATGCTCACTTTAATATGCCCCAACACCACACTTATACTGTAAAAGGGGTAATGTTCATGCAATGCATTTTTCGTGCGATGAATTTTTCCCGCTTTGCAGATTTTCAACTGTTTTTTAAATTTTATTTGCGATTTGTAGTTTCACCACATGAGCAAAAGAAATACATTCACAACACAAAAACATGCATAGTGCAAAAATTCCCACTTTTACAGTATGCAATGTTAGGCGACGAACCCCCCACTCTGTTTTACGGCCCGACCAACCCACTTTTTGCGATTTTTAGATTTTTTTATATACAGTTTAGATAATCATTTCTCAATCAGCCATTTTTTGGCCGGATCTCTGTCGATTTTTTTTCTCTCACAATTTTTTTATATAAAATAATCCAGATTTTGGCAGAGTTTGGTGACATTTTAGGTAAAAACACACACACAAAAGCCCGACCGACCGACCCTACTTGACAGATCCGTCCCCCTGTAAAACAGGGTGTGTGTTTTTGGTCGCCTTAACATCAATTTTTTGTTGTTGATTGTGTAAGAGTGAATCCTGATTCATACTAACTATGGCATGATCATATTATAGATTTATAATAAATTGAGTGGGAACAAATCTCTCTCAGTCCCCACTAGTTATTTTTGTATTTTAAACAGACAGGGAATTCCCCTCCAGTCGCATTCTAGAAAAAAACACCTGCAATTATCTTTGATTTACCTTTGTCAATTGTTATCAATGTAATGCCATTAAAGGCAACCCTTTATGATTGACTGCTTTGTTTTTATATTAGAAAAAACCCACAAGAGGCTGTCTTGTATCCGGTCGTTGTAAGATGAAATTAAGGAAATTAGTTCCAAATTAGTTCCGATAGATTTGTTTTTTATTAGACAAGGTTTACAGGATAAACAATCACAAAAGATAAGTACAAATACTATCAGGGATGCCCTCTACTTAGTTTACTTACTAACTTCTCATTCTAAAATAAATATAAGGTCCAATTTGAAGATACATTTTTGGCATATTATCAGGTTCACAACATAATAAGCCCGTTTTTCACAATACCAGTGATGAATATGAATCCGAATATTTTCATAGGACATATAACACTGGTAATTAATTAGGTTAAGTTTATTCATGATTTTATGTAGAAATTGTACATATGATTTCAACATGTCCACTTTTGATCCTCAGGCAATGAAAGTTACAAATTGTTCACAAATTGATTGGTTATGAAAAATATTGAACCACTAAGTATTTCATACATCACTGTGTTGTGTATTCGGTAACATACGAGTTCCTTAACAAATGGGCTTTTGCAGTTGGTGACTAATGTGCACCTGAGTTAAAAGGGATTTCCACAAAGAAATTAGCACTACAAACTGATTAAAAGGTTTCTCCCATTCGGAGTGAAAACAAACACACTCAATATACCAGTTGGAACAGAATGCTCAGCACTAGTTTGAAGATATTAGTAGTTACTGACGACCCAGTACACGGAAATGCTTCATTGCCATAGCAGTTGATGGAAAGATACTTGGTGAAGCAAGCCTGATCAGAACCATATTTGGAACACCTTGACTTAAGCTTGTGAATGAAATCCATCCATCTCAATGTTCTATATCAGTTGATGGAAATAGACTTGGTGAAGCAAGTCTGATCAGAACCATACTCGGTATCTGAGAAAGATACTTGGTAAAACTATTCTGATTACAATCATATTTGGAAAACCTTAACTTGACAAGCTTGTGAAAGAAACCCACCCACCTCAATGGAATACACAGCTTGAACGTTCTACATGTAAGGCCTGACATTGTCAAGGCCGACCTTCACAGAACACCGGGCGGGAAACGAACGACGACAATTTAGTTGCGACGGGGTTTCCCCCTTTTATTTTTTGATATCCCTAATAAATCCATCTCACTTCTTGTTATACTTAATCATTGTACAACAACCTTTCACAAATGCTAAGTAATCGTGTCACCCACAACTATCTCGCCTACATAAAGACGCCCCCACATCTCCACAAACACAAAGCAGAACCACATAATACACAATATGATTTAGTAAGACTGACTGATTCCGAACATTGATTCAGCTTAAGGCCACGAGAACCTCCTAAATTGACTTTAATCAAACAGGATCAAAGACGAATCCTGGCACTGGAATAAAAATGCTGCGCGGATTGAAGGAATATGTTCTGAAATCACTGCAGATCATAGGCATCAGATGATGGTTCAGGTAGGGATTCTATCATTCTGGGATAAGAGACTCCTATTCTGTGGATACAAATTGATGGGTCTCTTTATTTATTTATATAAACAGCTCCATTAAAGGTATATTATGTGATCTTTCCATGGAACGCCCTCAACATCGAAAAAAAATTGAAAGCAGATTTTCTTGCAGATTTACATTTCTGATCATAAATCGTACATACATTCCAAGTCACAGGGCGATACGATTCTTAATTACTTCAAAATCATGGTTTTAGAGTGAAAATAAACTGTCGGATATCCGACAACTTATTTTATTCTAGTCTAAATTCACTCTAAAACCATGATGTTGAGGTAATTAGGAATCGTATCGCTCTGTAACTTGGAATGTATATACGATTTATGATCAGAAATGTAAATCTGCAAGAAAATCTACTTTCTAAAAAAAATCATGAATAGAGGGCGCTCTCTGGAAAAGATCACATAATATGCCTTTAAGGTAAATTATAAGGCCCAATTTTGGGAATTTTCCCCCTTTCTCTTTTATATGTCCGAAAAATATAATAATTGGCTCCTAAAGAAAAAAAGGGGCCAAAAACACAATAAAAAAGAAAAGAAAAAGAATTTCCACATTTAGCATACTTAGTGGGTACTTGGTGGATATGAGGTTACAGGGATGTGCTGGCCAACGGTCCCATTTTCACCCATCTGGTAAATGAATGACCTCTTTTCAGTTAATGTATGAGTCTAAAATCCTTAATTTTGCTTTTTTTCACAGAAATTTGTACTCCACCCTCCCCCGGGGGCACTGACCAATTGATTGGCCCATTAACCCTAACCATCCTCAATGCCGTAAATGTCCACGGTAAAGTCTGTCTGTGCCAGCTGGCGTGGCACTTTTTCGATGAAATAATGGCCCCAGGCTACATAGTCGGGCCAATACACTGGCCCGAGTATGGTTGGCCCCCATGGCGCACTGGTAGAGCGTTCGTCTCGCAACCGTGAGGTTGTGGGTTCGAGCCCCAGTGGCGGTGCCACTCTTTTTGTCCGCGTTTTTGTCGTTGAAAAAAATTCTTCAAAATGTGACTTAGGAGGTTAGGGTTAACGGAATTTTGTTCTTCTCTTTTTTCAAAATTTTCCATGTATGATTTTATTAACCCTAACCATCCTCAATGCCGCAAATGTCCACGGTAAAGTCTGTCTGTGCCAGCTGGCGTGGCACTTTTTCGATGAAATAATGGCCCCAGGCTACATAGTCAGGCCAATACACTGGCCCGAGTATGGTTGGCCCCCGTGGTGCACTGGTAGAGCGTTCGTCTCGCAACCGAGAGGTTGTGGGTTTGAGCCCCAGTGGCTTCGCCACTCTTTTTGTCCGCATTTTTGTCGTTGAAAAAAAAATTCTTCAAAATGTGACTTAGGAGGTTAGGGTTAAAGCTATTTGTAAAGAGCCATCAGGGATCAGTTTGATTTCTAAACCTTGTTCATGTCTGTATGAAAACTTGCATATAGATATCCCCCAACACGGCTGTTTGATCCCACATGTGTCTGTTTTATTCTGAGAACACCGTAACTTGCTGGCCCAGTTCTGTTTTTAACTGATTCAAATACTTAAATAATATACTGGCCATCTTTTGTAGAAATTTCAGAACATTTGTTGGTGCCAGTTCTGAGAAATAGAGCTTTGAATATTATTATTTACTATAATAGCGCCCTCATCGGCCACATTTCCCATAGAGTTACATGTAAAATATGTATCAAGTAGAAAATGCCGCTAATTTAAAAAGGGCTCGAACAATTCTCTTGACATTTTCACCGTATACTCTTATTCATTAGCACTACCTAAATCAGGTCAAACCATAAAAGGGCCACTATATAATCTTTTTTTATCCCATAATTTTAATTATAAAGTGGACAGTCAAACAGCCGTGCCAAAGGAACATATACTACACACTATGCATGCAGCATGTCTCCATCTAGCAGAGTAAGTGTTTCAGTTAACTGTCTTGTATCATAGGAGTGTACGTACATCAGCATCGCATAAAAATGAAAGGAAACTTGTCAAATTGCAACTTGTATTTTTCAATCAATAGCACTTTCACAGCTCCAAAATGTTCCTCTTTTTCAATGCAAAGGGGTCATTTTAATCTGTTGAAACTCCAAGGGAACTTAACACACTTGTAACTTAATCCGGGTTGGTTACGAGACTTTACGCAGAGACTGCAACAAGATTTAAGGCGATTCAGCCCTATTGATAATTGCTACCTTGTGCTCTTACATTAGGGCCAAACAAAGAAGAAAGTCTGTCTCAGAAACATTGTGTAAAAAGCTAAGTGCTGTGCGATTTTTAATTTTTTTTAGAAAATAGGCTTTGAGGTATGTGATTTTTTTTTCTTTCGATTTTTTGTTGTTGTTGCTTAGGCAAAAAAAAATAAAATTGACTTGTTCTTTCCGACCGACCAAAATGTTTGGAAATCTAGGGTCGCTATTTTTTTTTTTTCCAAAAAAAAAGGAAAAAAAAGTTAAAATTAAAAAAAAATTTTTTTGAAAGAAGCACACAACAATAAAGAAAGATGAAAACGTGTTTTTGAGCAGTATCTGCTTGTTTAAAAATCATAAAAAAATCAAAAAAAAATCAAAAAAAATTCACAAAAAAGAAAAATCTTTTTTTTCTTCTTCTTCTTTAAAACGTGTTTTTGTGTAGTATCTCCCTGTAAAATTTAAAAAAAAATTTTTTTTAAAAATTTAAAAAATCCGACCGTCCGACCCAGACTCTGGCCCTGAAAGGGCAAGTCAACTTTCTTTTTTTTGGCCTTATCCAAGCTTACGGAGAACTTTTTAAAACTTTTTTTAAATCTAAAACACAAACAAAAAAACAAACATTTTTGTTGTGTGTAGCCCCCAGACCTATGCGCAGAAGCTCATTTCACATACCAATGCTGGTGGGCTTCTGATACAGACCTTCTTCTTTGTTTGGCCTTCGTCGATCTTGACTAATATACTGTATTGCTACTGTTTCTTACTTTCTGGCAACAGACCTGTAGCTCCTTAGCACTATTATCGATTTTGACCACACTTGATCAGAAGTACCCTTAGGTGAACCACTATAAATAAGCAAGCCATTCTTAAGTCCACACAGGGGTCACTGACCTTTACAGGGGTAACATTTAAGACATGCTCTGATTTTGACCGGACTTGTTGCATCTTCTGGCTTTTGATGAGACGAGAAAAAAGGTAATCATAACATCCGGGCCAAAGGTCAAGAAAGGGTCACTAGGGGTCAATTTCACCTACTTTACTTTCACTCAAAATGCTAATCCTCCGAGAGGATATGACTGATGATTATCAGAATTTATCACAAAATTCCATGGTTCCATGTACATATAGGGTGTACAGCGATTAAAAGTGACAAGTCATATAGGGTCACTAGGGGTCATTGAACTTTACAGCGGTAAAATGTAGGACATGCTTCGATTTTGACCAGACGTATTGCATCGTGAAGAAGGGTCACTAGGGGTCAAAATGTAACTTTAACTCCTTTCACACAAAATGCTACTTGTCTGAGAGGATTGACGAAATTGGTCATTAGGTTCCATATGAATAAGAGTACACTGTCACCAGCAGGTCAAAGGTCAATGCCCTCGACTGATATCCGTGATCTGTGATCACAATTTAGCTCTAGTTTATCCATCAGGGGTGTGAGAGGCCACATATAAAAAAAAGAGGAAAACATACAAAAACGAGGAAAAACAGCGTAAAATTTGGTAAAAATGCCAAATATGGGCTGAAAAGAAAAGAAAAGGCTGAAATTTTGGCATAAGAAAAATTAAAAAAAAGAGGAAATCAGCTTAAAAGAGGAACTCTCACACCCCTGATCCATGGTTTTCTTGGCAAACTTGATAAATCTCAAGATGACAAAAGGCAGCATTTTGTAGAGCAGATTATTTTGGTTCCAGGTTAGCATTGTGAACATACAGGGACTGGCTAAACGCCAAGTTTGCATTTTATTCAAATAAAGCTCCCAAATGACAAGTACCCATGGTGCTCATGGTAAAACCCAACATGGCAAAGGGCAGCTACCAGAGTAATGGGAAGGAAAATAACAGGTTTAGTATCAGAAGACCTTATATTATTATTATATGCCCAATTATTACATGCTCTATGGGCACCTTGATGATATCTCACCCAAACAAAGGGAGCTTAAAAAAAACACCCCCATTTTGCATCAAACACCTAAATTGATGATAAGACTAGTCAATGAAACCAGGTTTATTGCCAAGAATATCCTATTCAAAAAAGCTGGCATATATGCAATTATTTCCAATGCTCTTCATTGAGGCCTTTGAAGTGCAGCTATCGTACAAACATCCTTTAAGCCTTTAAAACTCCAATATCCTCTTTCTTGGAAAAGCCGTCTCGTGAGGGATTCCACAACAACAGTGTAAGAGGATCGAGTCACAGGGAAAGACAAGATTGCCTGGCGGTGTCAAATCATCGCTTCACCTCGGTTGGCCCCGGCTATCAGCAATATAGACGGGGAAAAAAAGTGACAGAACGTGACAGACAAAAGCAAGCCAAGGCGATAAAGATCAAGAAAATAAACCATGATTTGTAGCATCGCAACTTGATGATAACATGATATCACGATGGAGATGCTTATATCAAATTGCATATTGCTGCAACTGCAAGAGGACAAGAACTTCTTTTTTTTTTGTTCAAAATAAAAATGATAACATTTGTTCCTTTCTATCTTTCACACATGTTTTTTATTTTTACGGAAAAGAGGATCTTGATCGTGGGACATTCACAATTGTATCTCTTTGTTAACTGTATGTTATTCTCTGTTGTAAATAAAATCCAAAAGCTAATATACTGTAAAAGCGTAAATTTTTGCGCAACATTTATCTTCGAGTTTGAACCAGCGAAAATAATAACACACATATTATTAGTTTGTTCATGCAATACAGTTCATACAAACCCAAACCATGATCATGAACAAACAGGGGATAACGAATTTATCATTCAGTAACGCTAGACATGAAGTGATGAAATGCTTGTTTAAGGTAATAACAGGAAAAAACATTTTCAAAATTTACATTTACAACAGCAAGATAACTCTTGCGGTAATACTGCCCGCTTAAATGCTTGCATGTGGCGCATGCGTTAAACGACTACGCACTATGTGACACCACATTTTGTATCATATAGTTGGACTTCAAAAGGGTGATACGAAAAAATATAAAAACGCCCGCGTCCGAAATTGAGAATTACAAAATAATTAATTATTTTATTTTTATTTAGGATTTTCACCTTTAAAATGACCTTTCAATAAACTTCATTTGCTACTTTCTGACTTTAATCATATGAGATAAGATGATATACAAACATAGAACATGATTGCATTACTAAGTGGCTATCAAATTAATCATACTTGGAAATAATTAAATGAGTCCTCGATATAAGGGACTGAAAATTGGTTGCGACCGCAAAATAATTAAATTTGAAATAAAGAAAATAAAAGATAATTAATAATGAATAATAAAAGCCACCTTGTCCCATTTTTTGAAACTCCAACAGGAAACTAAAAATTAATTGTGATGGGCCTAATAACCAATGAAATTGCGGTATTCTGGCCTAGCTACTGATTGATAAAGATCTATGTGATGAGACTTCAAATCGTGAAATTAAACACAAGAAAACAGCTGAAAATCTGCAAATTGCGAACAATTAATCCCGCACAAATTTCTACTTTAACAGTATTGTTTTTGTACATATTTTGTGCAGGCAGAGATGGTGATATTTTGTCCCGGGGGAAGGGGGGGGGGGGGTTCTCACATTGATATGGTATACGTATATAGGCGATTCCACGGGTAACACGCGATACATTTAAGCGCGCCATTCTTTATTCTCCACTCTATAACTGTAAAAGTAATTTGAATGAAGTTTTCATCTTTTGTATTGTAATACCCAAGACTTAAGGCTAGATCCTCATGCTAACACCAATATGAAATATTAGCTCTTGTTAATGTCAGACCGCTCCGAATATTGGTAACACGCGTTACGAAAAAAGATGCACTAAAAAAAATCCCAACTTTGTTTTGCTTGTGTATTTCAACTAACCAACCTACAATCAATTGGTCACTACTGTAAGCAAGTACCTTTATAAGGTTTATAAAACTAGAATAATAACAATAATTAAAGTTCTCACTTTTTTGTAAAATGCAAAATAGTCGGTAACACGTGTTACGGTAACACGCGTTACACTTTGTCCAGCCATAATTTACTAGCCTTAGATTCTTTATTATATTTCTAAATTAAAATTAATTTTGACTTTGGCAATTGAACTAACATATTAACCATAAATAGTGATAAATAACACTTGAAGTTTTAGCACGTTTTCCTGAATATGAGTTTGGTAACACGCGTTACGACATTTTGATGGCCTATTGTAGAGTGGTGGTTATGAATTTATCTAATTGTTTACTATTTTTAAATAGGGCCTAACTAGTAGAATTAAAATTATAAGTGGCGTAAATTAAAACCAAATCAATAAAGTAAATATTTTCAAAAAAGTGTTGCTCCGGTAACACGTGTTACCATTTTTGGGGTAAGGAAAGTAGAATTTTTTCATAGTAAACATTAGCCAAATGTTGTAACATTTTTTTCCTAAACCTTTGCATGAGCTTTGAACAACATAGAGGTAAAAATAAATCTTTTGGAGCAATTTTCAGTTTTTTTGCTCCGTCACATTTTCATGGAATCGCCCATATGTGCCTGCCTTTTGGGGTGCCTTTTCGCAAAAATTGGTATAGCAATGGGGTGGTTTTCATCACAGACCAAAGCGCCCAATTGGCATAAATTGGGTATATTTTGAGGCATTTTTTTGTAAAAAAAAAAAAATTTGTGCAAAATTGGGTGCTTTTCTAACGAAATTGGTATATTGATGGGTGGGAAATTGACCAAAAAATAGGTATAGAGAATTTTGGCGAAAGTAACCCCCCGGGTGTATTTTGTTTATCAGATTTTGATCAAATTAATTGTCTGCAGCATATCGCTGAATCACATTCAAGCAGCATTCTCAAGCGATTTTGTACAGTAACGACCCGTTCATACTCATATCGTTGAGCATCGCGGAACATCGACGGATATTGGTGCGCGCAAGTTGAAGCAATCGATGGACACAGCACAATGTCAGGAGTATGAACGGGCCATAATACTAATTCGATAAGTGGACATTTTGCACTACATTAATTTTCACCCTTTAAGCAACCACAGCAGCCTTGATGATCTTACCGCATCAAATAGCATTTCAACCTGTAACCATTTTTGAACATTGAACCAACCATACAACTTACAATATGTTACCTAGTGCAGATAATACTGGAGCGATTAGAGATTGAACAGCGCCCACAAGAAGCTGGAGTCCTAATGAACAATTCCCATTGTTTAAAATGCTAATCGCTTCATTGTTTTAAGTTTGAAAGAAGTATGGGGATCAGCAACTCTTAAGAAATGTGATGCTTGAATAACTCCGGCATACTAAATATATCTTTATCAACGACTTTGCCAAAACAGTTAGTCTAGTGTAGCATATTGGCCACGCTCTAGCGCTCCCACGCAGGAACCCTGGATTCAACCTATCATTATATAATGTATGGCTGTTTTTTGTAACATGCACCTTCCTGCAGCATTCATAATTTTACCTCGCCGGATCTGAATGAACAAGAGAAAAGCCCCTAATCTATTTTATATTTTGTAGTATTATGGGATAAACGCTGAGGCTGGTGAGAGCAGCTATCGTGAAAATCAAAACGTACATACCATATATTTCTCTTGTGCCTTTAGTCTATACAAGAAACTTTCGAATTGCACATTTTTCAAAATTGGCGAAACATGAAAAATTAAGCGCGCAAAAATTACCAGTTTTACAGTAATATCCTTTTTTCTTTTACTGGCAAATTGGATGTAGTGTGTATTGATGTATGAAAACCGGTCAGAGTTTGATACATGAGGAGTTTTTTTTTTCTATTTCATTTTTGTCCTCATTTACTTTATCTTATTCTTAATTTTATTAAAGTGCATGGTGGTGATAAACATGCAGGAACTGAAATGTCAAAAAGCCTTTAAAATCAACTGGCCCGTCTTTCAACGTGATGTATTCTATTCTACCTCAAAATAGTTGTATTCCAAAGTTTGAATTGCAGAACTCCAATGGTTCTTAATTCAGAAGCACAAGGTGACATGACATTTGCCCATTGAGTATAGTACACAAACTGGCCGGGCGGTTATCGCCTTTGGCAGTATTATCACTGCATTTTGGAATATATTGTGCGCCCAACATTTTACAGAAATAATGAGAAAAATAAGGGGTTTCTTCTGATATCAGAAGAAATCCCTTATTTTTCTCATTATTTGTGATCGGAACATCCACTTTTAAAATGTGTCTAAACTTGGCACTTTCACTAACACAATGGTATTTTATCAATTGCTGTGTCTGTTTGATGTCTAATTTATAACAGTTAATTTTATGTATTTCTTCTCACTCTTCAATTTTGAAAACCTTTAAAGTGTATATTATGATAAATGTCCTCAAAGAAAAATCTTAAAAAGTTTTTAAAAAATTAACTTAAGTGCTTATTAATTTGTCACTTCCTGCGATGGGAGACATTGGATGATAAAACCTTTTAGTTTAGTTTCTATACACACATCAATATCCAGCATCATAAATGGCAATATTATATAAAATACTCAAATATGGTATTTAAAAAAGCCCTTTTTCAACATGGCATTCAAAGGTGGTTGACCTGATCAAATTCACTTTTTTCCAACAAAATTGCAATTGAAGCTTTAGAAGAAAGCCCACATTCTTCTCATTATCCTGGCACAATTTTAGGCCAGAGAGATGTTTGCTTTAGAATATTGTATGCGAAAAAGTTGTGAAATACTTCAAAAAGTGGTGTACCACCCTGAAAGTGTGTACTATTTATTCTTCATAAAATCCACTAGGGGCAATTTGACTCAAATGCTGGAATACGACTGTATTTTAAGCACCATGTATAATAAAAAATCCTTTAAAAGGGATAACCCATGCCCACGATGATTCCATTTATAAAGATAAAAATAAAATAAACGGAAGGCACCAATTCTAATCATTTCATTTTTTAAAGATGAAATTGCTCTTTAGGTTGATCAAAGTTTGAGGATAAATACCTATAACTTATTTTCACGGTGTCATTACTCGGTGCGAAAAAAAAAGGTTATAGGCCTAAAGGATGCATTGGCTTACATTATATTTAGCTTGATTTCCAGATTAATTCAATTCCGACCCTGCTTTTGATGTTGAATTCCATGTCTACAACTGAGAAAACGCTATTTTTAAAGGTTAAAATGTATCCCTGGCATGCCTAGTCAAAGACAAGTCAAAAGAAGTTTTAATTGCAATCAAAACTACAAACTGTCAGCTATTCCAAAATTGAAATGAAACAAAAACCTCTTTTTATTATGCCAAGCACACAAAATTGTCATTACTGATAACTGATGTTCTTATTGCTCTTTCAAAACTTATTTCATGATGTTTATTTTTTTAACTTTTGCGCAAAACATTTTCACTTTACTGAGCTCTAAATGGACAATCAACTTATATCTCTGCTATTATTGTCGTCGTCTTCATTCTGCTGAGCACATCTGTTTCATTTGATATTATTATGGATTATATTTCTGCAAAGTATATGAAACCCAACATGAGTAAATGAGGCACAATGCTGATTTTCATTTTTAAAAAAATCTGATTTCTGATCTTTGACACCTCTTGTATCCCAAGCACTCCAATTCATGAAAATAAGTAGTTAATCTACAATTTGAGGTATTTATTTTTTCATTTCCTCCATTGATTTGTGAATAAAACCAAACTTAACAATTTGTACTGGTGTTTTGAGACAAAAAAAGTAATTTTCAATAATCTGCAACTTTGGTTAGAAATGAGATTAAACATTGACTTGGTACAAAAATGTTCCTTAATATTATTATCATATTTTGAATTTTATTAAAAATTCACCAACAATTCCTGAAATGTTGTTAAAAACAAACAAACAAACAAACAAACACCTGGCCCAATGACCCTACCTGAGAGGCAAGTTTGCCCATACAACAAGCTTTTTTTCTGTGGCCTTATTGGGATTGGTACACACATTGCTGATAGTGATAGAGTGCCATGGGGGATCAGTTTCAGCATCTGTCAGGGATCGAACTCGGATCAGTGCATGCATGGGATGACTTACCGTCTGCGCTAATTGGTCAGCTTAAAATAACAATTGTCATTTTTTTGTCATTTTATAGTGGTGGATCGTGGCACGGGATAGACCGGGCAACCGTGCGGTACCATGCAGCTCATACCGTAGGGATGGTTAAAGGAGGTGTCCAGCAATCACAACATTGTACATTATATCTTAGAAAAATAATTATTGAGCCCAAATTGTGTAGTTATATAGAACAAAACATCATACTTTTAAAATAAAAACTGCCATCTCTCAAACATGCCATTTTTAAAATTTGCGGTGATCCAAAGACCTGGTATCAATGATTTTATGGTTATTAGTGCTCACATTTGTGCAAGTGCATTGTATAATTGTGACTTCATTGATACCAGGACTTTTGATGCCGTGAATTTTAAAAATGGCATGTTGAGAGATTTTTTTATTCGTTTTTGTAATAAGTATGATGTTTTGTTCTATATGCAATTGGGCTCAATAATTATTTTTCTATTAAATAATCCACAATAATGTGCTTGCTGGAAAATGTAATGATACATGCATGGCATTTATCTATAAAGTACATCATTTCCGGGAATTTCAATTGAAAACACACCGCACTAATTACTATTTGATGATGAGCTAATGCTACAATTACGAGTTATAATAATAAACTAAAAACAGTTAACAAATTGTAAATATTTAACGAGCACCATCCTGCCATGATATTATTTGACGGCCTCGAACTTAATCCAGATCATACATTACAATTATGATTTACCATTGTTATTAAATTGAATGGATGATTAATATAATCATAAAATAAATAATAATTACATAATATTGCAAAATCATCATCATCATTGTGATAATCATCATGCGTGTTTCTAAAACATGCTTTTTCATGGCTGTAAATCTTTGTAAGCAGCACATAAAACAACCAGCAACTTAATGTATGGCATATCTCCAGCTTTTTCAAAGCAATGGAGGCTAAATGGCCTATCCTTTATCCAGAGATTGAAAGAGATGGGAGGGGAAAGGGGGAGTGTGGGCTATTTGCCCTCCCCCCTCTCCCCTCTCAATTTAGAAAAAAAGCTATAGAAAATGATTAACTCTCTTTGAGTACTCCAAATTACTATACCCAAGCCTATCTCAAAGTGCATGTGCGGACAGTTATGGATGATGTAATTAACCGAGGTTATATAGTAAGCGCAGTATATTGCGCAAATGAGTAGTTGAGAGCCATGGCTTGCCTATGGGGGCCACGTTTTTTGGTCCAGAGTGTCCCCGGTTTGATCCCTGGTCGGGAAGTGGTGATTTCGCTTCCAAAATTGCGATCCCGTTTAAAAACCCGTTTGGGGGTTAGGGTTATAGAAGGTAAAAAACATCCACTTATAAATTGCAACAGTTTCATCCTTGTTGCCTTAAAAACACTTCTCCTAAGTTTAGTTACAAGGGCTATTATTGGAAAGAAATAAGTCCTGTAATCCCCATACCGGATAATGGTCTCACCTGTTCATCGGCACCACCGGATGCAAAATGTTCCCCTGATCTCGAGAAAGCTATGGAAGTGGCTGGACCCTGTGTAACAAATAAACAATAAAGTATGGTTATTATAACACTAAACATTTCAGTTATAATGACCATAATTATAGTGAACCAATCTTTGGATTATTGAGAAGTTATTGCATATATGCCCTCCCAACCAATGACCACCCCTCCCCCCTGCTGAGATATCTCTTTCTTTTTCTTTGTGGTTATGGGTTCCTCTGATTCCTTGGAAAGTTTGGGTTGGGCAGATTTTGTTATGCCCCCAAAGGCTGTGAAGTGGTTTTTTCATGTGTTATTGTATTCCTTTATATTGAGTTCAGTGGGCAGAGGATTTTCAGTGGGTCAAGTTTTTTCCCTTCTCCTACATGGTGAACAAAGTTTTTTTCTCCATTCCCCTCCTCTCCCCCTGAGAATATAATGGTGCATCCCTAAAGCCCGTTCCTACTCCAGTCATCGTCCGACATAAAAAAAAATCATTTCACGCTGTAATGCGGTAGTTAAGTACCTGTCCCATCCAAGACACATCCTCCCTCCCAAATCCATGGACCCGGATCTTCTATAGGTCCCTCTGTGTTCTCACAAAATGATAGCGAAATAACGTGATCACAGATTTTCCCTACCCCAATATATTATATAGGGTTATGCTGATAACATACTTGCCAGTGGCTGGTCGGAGCACCTAGTACTCACTAGTTTGAGGCAACCTCTGGCGACTGACAATCGCCATAGGTCGCATCGAACTACTACATCGCTGGTAGTCGCACCATATTTCATGCTTTTTTGGTTGCGCAGTCAACAAGATGTAAAACACAGCCGGTATGCTGGATAATGGCTGTGTATAATGATTATGCTAATTTCCAAGCAAAAAAACATTTCCCTATTGGCTGAAATATTATGGTGTTCATTACGTCATTAGCGACCAATCATTCAAGTTGAATAGAAGTCAACTGGCTACGATCGGTCGTTTCCAGTCAAGCGATCTCTTAATCGATGTATCTGGAAGTCGTCGCAGGTCGCTGTGATGGTCACTATCAGAGAAAGATTGTTAAAATTATGACCTAAAACTCATCATAGGAGCAACCCGGATCGTGAAGCGACCTTAGTATGTTATCAGCGTTAGGGAAATAAAGTGATCATGGATTTTCCCAACCCCTATATGTTATATAGGGTTAGGAAAATAATGTACCTACACTACTTGATGACCATTCAGAGTATAAAATATCAAAGGCTTTTTCATGTGGAGTCATTCGAGGTGGTGATGAGACAAATGAGTGCGCTCTCCCTCCCCCTCCTAAGATGTGTACCCCCCTCCTGAGATGTGTAACCCCCCTCCATCCTCATAACTTGTATTGTTCCCTGATCTTACCTGATGACCATGTAATGTGTAGAATAACCTGCCTTCAAGTAGATCTAAGACTTTTAATGTGGAATCATTTGAGGCTGTAATGAGGTAGTTCCCGCTAGGATGGAATGATAGGCAATTCACAGGTGCAGAATGTGCTGAAATGAAACGAGAAAGAGAGAGAATAAAACCATTTTTAATTCAAGATAAAATATGTAATTTCTATTAACCCTTGATTTCTCATCTCTATAAATCACTATAGGCTACTTGGTGCTGGTAGCGCATTCTTCCACAGTCTTATCTCGTGGCGCGATCAGGCAGGCTATATATGCGCAGGAAAATCTTCAGATTTTGTAAGCTGAATCCGTGGCTCAATTAGATGGGGAGGACTTCCACGTAGGCAATCCAAGTTTGTTTCCCAGCGCTGGCCTTCTTCCCTAATTTGACCTGTTTTTCTCTCCTGATAGTTCCCCAAATACACCTTGGGAGACAGGCTTAAGAAAAAAAAGGGGGGGGGGGGAGGTTCACATTGACTTTTCACTGAAACTCTTAATCATTCTCCCAAAGTTTGATTAGACTTATCTTACTAATTTTTTTAATGGAAATGTGTTAATTCCCAAGAATTTAAACCCTTAATTATGATTACGAGCATGTTTTTGTTCCAATTTCTTTTGTATCTAAGACAGGCTATAAATGCAACACAATGTCGGAGGCCTATGTAAGCCTGTTTCTATTCGAACGCAAAAAGTGGTTATTGGTGGTGATGGCTTGAATAGAAACACACAATCACCACCTTTTCACCACCTCTATCACCACCAAAATAACCCAGTATTTCTGGGTTATTGGTGGTGATTTTACTATGATCTTAAATAGAAACAGGAGGGGTTATTTTAGTGGTGATGAGATTCCCTGCGTCACGTAATGCTTGCACGCCATGCGTGAATTTTTTTTCTCTCGGTGCGCCCATGTGCGGGTTACTAAAATGGGCGCGAAGCGTGATGGTTTGTTTGGATACGCTTGCCTTGTGCGTTTTTTGGTGAACTTGTGGAATCACTACCTTTTGGTTCTGAATAGAAACATGTATTTAGTGGTTATTGGTGGTGATAGAATAGAAACACGCTTTATGTAGGGTAAAAGCTATAAAAGAAGAAAAAATGTTTCAAACTGTACCATACCTTGTATTTTAGTGTTTTATAATGAACATTTTGTATATAGGTTTTCCCGGCCAATTTGAAAATGTTATCAACCAAATTAGCTTTCCAGTATTCAAATTCGCGCTAAATTGAATGATTATCTAAACGTATATTTTCTATTTCCTTATAACAGCATTCAATTTCATTTACGTGAATTCTATTTCATTTTAACTTCGATCAATTTCATTTTCAAGTATTTAATTTCATGTTGACGCATTCAAATTCGTTTGTGTGTACGTGCACAAGGTTTAATGGTCATAATTACATTTTCATTTTCATTTATACGCAATCAATTTAATATTTTGTAGATTCTATTAAAAGCCGATGTGTTTAATCAGGGACAGTCGACTGTCCCTGGTTCAATTAAACCGCATTTGTCTTAGGCTTTCACAGACAAGAGGCCAAGAGTTGAGGAAGGGTTCGGGAACATTTTGATTCATTGTAAAAAGGGTGAAATGGTTATTGAGACGTATAAGGCTGATCCGGAAAGAAGGGGGTGGGGGCGAATGTTTTCCTCTCAGGAGGAATTGACTGGATATAAGACGCATACAAAAATGTCTTTAAAAGTGAATATTGTCTAACAGTCAATGGGTGACATTCAAGGAAAGTCAATTTGAGGCCTATCCTGCTTATAAAAATTGTTGGTGGCGGAATCATCAACGATTAGTCGCGGAGGGGCGGAGACCATTATAGGAGGGATGCAAACATTTTAATCAAAATGTTCTATGTGGTACTTGGCGTTTTTTAGGTGAGGGGTGTAGAGGGGCCAGGCCATGAAATTCAGGGATCCCCCTCCACCAGGTTCCGCTGTCTATATGGACTTAATGCATTATGTGTCTATGGAAATGCTCTTATAACATTTCCATCATATTTTGCTATTCTGATTTAAAAGTGTAGCCATTGTTGGTTACACCAATGTAAACATTTACGCCTATCTTTCATCTTTCTCTTCTCTTTTTTCACATACATTTTTTTATACATAATTGTATATTTATTACATATCGTTAATTTGAGGATATGTTTATTAAGGTCTTTAGGGATTTTCATCACTGTGTTGGCGCTTTTTGGTTTTCGTTTGACGAATAATGATACGAATAATATAGATCGTTTAGTATTGCCAAATAGAATGCATTTATCGGGTAATTGTTTGCATATAAATGAATTCGAATGCACGAGATGACACGTACCGCGATCGCTTGCGAATTTGATTGCAGTAATATTTAAAAGCGTGACAAAAACATTACATTGATTGCTTATATTGCGAACTGACATGAGCGCATGTCTTGGTTGAATGCGGATATTACTAAATAGAATGCTTTTATTTGGAAATTGACATTCATTCTAAAACGTTCAATCAATTTAGCGCGAATTGAAACTACGTAAATACTAAATAGAATGCTTCAATTTCTAAATTGATCGGGAAAACCTATATTATATTTTTAATGTAATATTGCTCCAATTCAGCTGGTTGGCTGCCATCACAATAAAGTGTATACCATGAATATATGAATATAAATAGATAAACCAGTAAGGGACACCACAGATGGGTCCAAAAGAATTTAATTGCAATATATCAACAATTTAAAATACAGAAATAACTAAAAAAGTGTGCAATGATGATCTCCAATGAGGAAACACTGGAAAGACAAAAAGAACAATCTCTTTCAAACTCAAGGAAAACACTTTTAAAAAGCCAATCTCCTTTTTAAAGTAATAGTATGCAATTATTTTCAAGGAATGACTGGTATAGTTGATTTTGTTCTCTAAATGCAATATGTGGTTATTGGTGGTGAAAAATAAGTTGCCGTATAACGATTTACAGCCATGAAAAAACATGTTTTAGAAACACACATGACGATAATCATGATGATGATGATGCTGATTTTGCATTATTATGTAATTAATAACCCGAGTGGTTTCTCGTTCATAAATAGAATTCCATTGTTTGACAATGTGTTAATGCCCTTACAGTGTTTACAGCTACGATCGCAACTGCACACAAGTGAATAAGATATAGTAGGGTATGCAATGATGAAAAACAGAACATGATGACCAATTCACAAAATTGGAAGTAGATTCCTTTATGATTAGGTAAAGTCATGTGATGGTTGTTACGGAAAATATGATCAAGATAGATTTACGATTATAGGAAAGTCTTTCCTGATAAGTAAAACTTCATTATACGTGAGGGCAAATAAATGTAAAGAAATGACAAATATTATATGATATTGCTTTAATCTGATGTTCCTTTTGCCTTTTAAATTTCCCCCTCTTTGGATGCTGTTATTGCACACAGTTTTCTATTAGATATTGTGTATATTTTAAAAAAGAAAAGAGGAAAAATACAAACAAAAAAGAAAATTTTGACCAAATGCTCAACTCTTTCCTTTTTTCCACCCTATAAATGACAAAATGTGGACTCATTATAGAGTTATTAACATGCAATATTCTCATAGTCATACCAACGAAGTCAAGCCAATTTAATCAACAACACCACATGAATATTTGATGACAGGAAATTTCGGCCTGTATTGCTTATATTTCCGTCAGAAGCGCATCAATATTTAAAAGTACATATAACAGGTGAGCATCCATCCGATACTGCTGTACCAAGAGTCATATATGGGCAGTAATAAACATCGCTAGAACTTGTGGTACCAGCACCATTTCTAGGAGGGTAAGGAGTTGAAGGGATATATGATTTATAGAGAAATAGGATAGAAGGGAGAAAGGGGGGGGGGGGGGGGGGGGGGTATGACCAAAAACTAAGACATTTTGGGTATCTCATGGTATTATATTATAAAGGTTGGTGACCTGGTCTCTTTAGTATTTCTCATCAAAATTGAGATTTTGATATCAGATGAAAGCCCAAATTTAATTAACATTTTGGAATAAGAATGATTTTATGTTGCGCCTTTAGCCAGATTGGGGACCAAACTTCTCTGTATACAAAGATAATGCGCAAAGAACTACAATACTTCGGACATACTGCTAGACGAGAGGGTGACAATCTAGAAATGGTGATAATACAAGGAGATATCGAAGGAATGCGTAAACTTGGCAGACCAAAGCTCCGTTGGACCGACAGCATTAAAGAAGCAATTGGGCTAACTGTTATCTCTGCACATCACATGTCACAAAATAGACAACGGTGGCGCTCTATCATCAATAGGGTCACACAGAATCGGCCATGAACCATAGAATGCCAACGACGGCGACGACCACATCCTCGGAAAGGGGACACATCCTCAGGGAGAGGCCCACTATAATAGGTACGTACCACGTTTTAAACATCCCTTGCATTTACAAGAACTTTTTTGATTTTGCTTCAGTTCTTAAAAACTACCTTTTTTCTCAAAATTATTTTAAAAGTCCCTTCTTGAAGAATGTCGACACACTTTATTTTTAAACCACAGTGTTTTGAACAAAATTCAGTTATTACGCACCAAAACGTAACCTACACTCAATGTTTACAAGCCTGTATGTAAACACGCTCAGAATATGTTATTTGCGCAAAATACATACGCACACAACCTTTTCCCAACACGAATGCAAATGCGTCAAATCGTACCGATCCTACCGATCCATAAAGGTTAAGTAGATTTATATTATACAAGTACGCACAAAACAATGACTGTTCATCCGGAGATTCGAGAAAACAGGAAATAGCCGTCACAATCCAAGAAAACAGACATTTATCTGTCGCACAGACACTCCTTTCAAATTAAAAACTTTGGTTTTCTTCTAAAAAATAAACATCTTTTTCTTACAAGTGTTATGCAAAAGTGACATTTCCCCCCTCAAAATCATCAATTTGTGAATGGTTTACTGGTAGAGTCTACTTTGCAGCTACAACACAAACAGTTTGTCTTCGTACAATATCTCAGATAAAAAATTAACTGTTCTACGTGCCAGACCGACCCATTTTTTATATAAGAAACTGTTGAAAATATATTTCACATGCAAATAATTACCAACACCAACATTTGTATTACTTGTCAAAATATGGCACAATTTTTTTAAATTATTTTACGGTCATTTTGAAGGGAAACTAAAAAAGAAAAAAAGAAAAAAAGAAAAAAAGAAAAAAGAAACAACCGACCCTGAGAGGTAAGTCCGTTTGCCCTTAGAACAGTTGTTTTTTTGTCGCCTAAACAACATGTACAGCATAATACTGTGAATAAGCAGTGTATTACCATCAGTGTCCGAAATAGTGGTAATCCATGCACCCGAAATGACCACATTTCTTGGTGGATAACCATTTTTGTTGCTGATAATCAGACCGTTAACCAAGATTTGTCACAACTGCAACAATTGCGGATAACAACAAATAGTGGCGGATAACTGGAATCTTCTGCTGGGTTATACACTGGATAAGTTCATTTTGTTCTCATTTCTAACGCTGTTTACCATCCTATGGTATTAAATTATTAACAAACATCAATGAATGTCTTATTATTAAGATATCCTGAAAGCTGAATGTGCCGATCCCAGAATTTGTTTAAATCATTTCCTACATTACAATACAAATTTGATGCACACATTTTTTTCTTTTCATTTTTTTTTGTTACCATGCCTATTTCACATCTTATTCTTTCAAATCAACATATGAAAAATGCTGAAATGTAGAAATGTAATTAGATATGAAATAAGACTTTTTCCCCCTTTTAATTTAATTTTTTAATCTATACTGCCAATTTCACACATAGCAATGAGTTTTCCAAGACAGCTACACATATGATTCAGCCAATGACTCGTTTAACAACTTTGCGGTTATACTTCGGTTAAACAATGAATAATAACAGAACGTGACTAGGTCTCGCATCCATCACGTTTGTGCATGTGCCTGTGACAGGGGTTCTCCCGGAAATCCAAGGTGTACGACTTCCTGGATTTCACACCTAATCCAACACCTTTTATAATCACTAGCAGATTTACATTAATACACATGATACAGTCAGAGGGTTATACGGTGCCGTCAGAAGTGTCACACTGGAGTGTGTATAGATCACCCAACCATAATTCCTGGGGTTACTCTCATATGTTTGGGTTATACATATAAAACACTGCCAAGACTACCCCCTTTTTCAGCCCTCCTGTCACCCAAAGACCCTGTTGTATGTTTTTAAATTTAAACCACTATCGCCACGACATATAACTATTTTTAGGGACGATTATGAAGGGGGGAAATCATCCAAAGATCCCTACTTCCTGCTACATGTAAATTTGAAAATTTTGCAATTTTGTTTAAACTTGTTATAAATTTGACCCCCAATAACCTTTATTTCAAAAAATACCATGGGATTAGCAAGTTTGTTGATGGAAAAACTTCTATGTTAATAATAATCAAAATATAGGAGTGTGTTATAAATAAGAAATTGTCTAGACCATTTTTTTAAATGCTTGAAATTTCACAAAGGTAGATAAACTGAATGCTCTGCACTCAACATCCAGTTAAAACACACGGTATACCCAACCAACCAAAGGCTACGGTATTCTATCCTACAGCCCCCATCTTTTGATCGCTGATCACTAATCGCCAACCTACATCCGTCCTAATAATCGCTAGTAGCGATGCGGTAATTGCCATTAATTTACATGATAATGAACTGTTTGTCGGATAGGAAAGCATATGGATTACCATGAAACAGGTGTATGGGATAATTGGGTTATTAATTAAATAGTAGGTGCACTTCGCTCATTACAATCTTCCAAGCGTTTGATTTTAAGTCACAAACCAATGCTAAACATGTGAGTTGTAGTTTGATGCTTCAATTTGTCATGGATCTACTATTTAAATGCTGTCACTATGTCTAAAGGAAAAATAAACGATTTTGCTAAAAAAAATGCTTGTAATAAAAAGTTGTAAATCGGTAAAAACACCAACATTTGATGAGATTTTAAACATGAATCCTGAACCATGTCAAAAGGAAAAATGAATGATTTTGCTATAAAAAAATGCTCGTAATAAAAAAAGTTGTAAATCGGTAATAACACCTACATTGTCTCCTATGCACAGTAATTTTTATTACTTGTACCAGTGCATTTCCATTATTTGTTACCATAGGCACTCAACTTTTTTTGGGGTAGGGGTGTGCCGCACAGGGTCTCAAAAAGGGGGGCTACAGAACTGAACTGATGGCATTTTATGACGAAAAATAGGGTCTTAGGAACTGATTTTTTCAAAAACGTAGGTCTTGAGAACTGGCCTATAGTTCAATTTTGATTAGCAAGAACGCACATTTTTTTGTTTTTTGTTGTTTTTAGAACGCAAAATGTTCGAAGAATTGGGGCTTTAGAACGAAAAATGTCGCGATTTTTAAATTTTCAATAAAATTAGGGTCTTTAGAACTGATGCAGGCTCAAAAAGGGGGTCATAAGAACTAGCAGCAGAGGGTGAAAAAGGGGGTCTTCAGCGCGGCACATACTTATACCCTTTTTCAATGTCAGTGCCCCCCCCCCCCCCCCCCCCGAGCTACTCCCACTTTGTTTTATCTTGTTTTCTTAAATGCATCATCCCTCAGTCATTTTACATTTCCATCCATTTTTATTATTTATTTGTAGTCATCAATAACCATTATGGATTTTACTCACCCTTTTTTTTATATCCCATTTGCCTTTTCTTTTAATCTCCCCTTTGTCTATGTCATCCTTTTATTACATTATCCACTTCATCAATCAGCTGTCAAGTTTGATATACCTTCCCCTATTCATCCATCTGTCACTTTGACCCCCTCTGTGTTACATTATCTCCTGTCGCTTCCTGTCTATTGTTCCTCTGTCTATATATATATATGTTGTGTACATTGTATTCTGTCATTTAACGATAAAGATTCTGTTAGAATCGAAACGTCAGGTCCTCTTATATTTATTACACCTACATTTGATGAGATTTTAAACATGAATCCTGAAAAATCCCAGACATTTCAGACAAATCTATTGAGATCAGTGTTATAGCAAGCCTGTATGGAGAGTATATTAATGATCATTGGGTTTGGATACTGGATGGTGTGTACTGCCCCGGCAAAAGGGTGGTGCTCTTGTCGATCAAATGTATTTTGAGATATTGATGGAATAGGCATGGAAAAACAAAGAAAATAAAGAAAATGTTATAATAATTTTCTTCATAAAATCAGAAAACAGTATCCAGACAAAGGTGTCATTTTGATGCATTTAAAAAGCTCCTTTTGTTGATATCACGATCTCAAACTTTCCTTTGAGAGACAACTGCACCCTTTTGCTGCGGCTGTACACACATGTGTTAAAGGGACACTAAGAGATGTGTTGGAGGCAGCGCCCTCAATAATGATAAAAACTGAGATTAGTTTATTTTTATAATTGTATTACATGTATGAACTTACACCTATAAGGATTAAGAAAAATCAGCTCTCTTTGTACAAGAAAACGTCGATTCAAAAATGCTTATCCCGCGGGATAAGCATTTTACGTCCGACAGTATCCCCCTGCAGTACGCGTGATACATAACGCGAACCATATTTGCATAGAGGGCGTTTTTCAATAAATAGCGATGATATTGTTTTAATCAAGTTTTGCTGTGTTTTTGCTAGTAGAAACAACAATGGCCATTTTTAATGTTCATCTTGAATTCTGAAGTAAATTTTTAAACATTTAAAATTTTCAACACCACTTAATGTGCCTTTAAAATGGTCTAGAAATGCTTCAGAAGTCTATGGGTATTATGCAATAATAAAAGTTCGGCTAGATTATTTAATGTATATTGACCATTTGTATTAGTGGTTTGTGTCGAAAGAGTTGATAGGATAGCTATGTAGATGGGATAGCTATAATTGTAGAGCATGTGTGGTTCAGTCGAACAGCGCAGGACTCCAAATCATAAGGTTGTGAGTTCTAGCCCCGCTGGTGCCAACGAGTGTGTCCTTGGGCAAGGCACTTAAGTCTACATTGCCTATTAGGGGTTACTTTATAGGGCCTAGGGTAATGAATGTTTGTTTATGTCGCCGCAACTTGGCACTGATTTTGCTGCCGCCTTGACATTGCATTGTTTAATGTATAATAATTTACGTAATTTGTAATGTTGTGACAATTCAGCCGGTTGGCTGCAATGACAATAAATTAGATTATTCTTCTTTATTCTTCTTCTTTACGTGATGTCATCGTTACTAAAACCGCCTCAGCAGCAGCAGGTTGCTGCTTGTAATCACGCATGAATACAATGCATAAAATCGAAATATCAGTACATGAAACACAAACATGAAAATCTTGCAACTGTTTCGTCATAGCTTCGATCAATACGTCTATAAAGGTTATTTAACAAATCCTTATGCCGATTTTGGCTTTACGCGGCACTTTTAAAATCATTAAGCTACGGATGTGGTCTGTATAATATATATACATTTTTATTAGCCTTTGATTGATTCTCAGTACTGATCTCCTTAAACAATCACCATTGGGCGGCTTTCTTAATACATGGGAAAGCATTACAAAAAGCACAAAAACACAGTTTTTGAGAAAAATGAGGGCGCTTCTTTAAATAAAATGACTGAAAAATATCAGCCCTACATTCATGACATTATAATGAGAGAATAATTAAACTACATCTACCGTATTTACTCCATAACACACACTTCTGCAGTGCTTCTTCTCCTGCATGGTACGTGGCGCAATATGACGACGCGTGACATACTCATTGCACGGAATTGGATGAAATGTTTGTGGGTTATTCGATAATAAAGTGGGTAATAAAAGTTGGCAAATGTGGGCAATTATAGGTACTAATTTTACTAGATAATTGTAAAAGATAAAACTATGACTGTTTAAGAATGAGAATTATGGTATTTTTTTAGATCTATAAATGCAATCGGTAGTATTATTTGTGCGTTGAAAAAACTTTTCCTGCGGGGTCATTGTTCCACTTATAATAATACTACCGCCCGCATAAATGTCAGACAATATAACACGGGTGCAGTCGGATAAAAACAATACCTTTATTCTATACCTAGTGATAGTAACATCATAACACACCATTGATTGAGTGAAGGCTATTCTAGTCATCCACGTATGTCACGAGATCATACAAAAGGAGTTATATGTTGGGCGTATCACACATTTAGTTTCCTACCCGATTTTATCAGTTATTTGCAAATATTGGAAATTGCATAACACCTTCATTTCCAAGACATTTCAATTTTTGCTCTGTAAATTGCCAAATTCTAAAAACATTGAAGGGGAAATTTAACCCTTTTTTGCCGTGTATCATTATACACTAGGTGACCAGGGACCTGTTTCATAAAGCTTTTAAGATCAATCTTATCCACTTAAGATTGATCTTAAGTCCTAAATCGATCTTAACTTTAAGATTGATCTTAAATCGTTTTCATAAAACAAATAAGATTGATTTCAATCCTAGGTAAGTTTGATATCAATCTTATATTTATATAGTGATCCGGATCACTATATAAGTGTAAGATTAATCATAGTAATCGATCTTAAATATCTCATGATGAAAGACCACATGATTGATTGTACAATTTGGCGGGAAATAAAACAACAATTGTCCAAAGTGAAGCGCTCCAGTGGTAGACATGGCTAATCAGTTATTTCTGTTGTACAATGCTCATGAATTTAGAAAGATAAGAGGCAGTTAAGGGACAGAGAACACCCTTTAGAATGATAAGCAAATGTACAAGAGATTTCAATTCAAAATTACCATCTTTAAAAATTGGATTTCTTCCTGAGCTGCTCTCTAAAGTTTAAGTTCATAGGTATAATTACTTGGACCTTTCCAATGTCGGTTGATAACATAGTAGTTCTTACGGTAGTAGGTCTACACGTACGACGAAATCTGAATAATTAAGTATGTGATTATATTTTCTTGATCATGTTGGTATGGAGCTGAGATGCTCTTCCTACTACTTTTGTCTCCCACTGTTTTTATCAATAGATACATGTGGGTGAAATGTTTGGTCATTAGGGGTAGAATATGAGTTGATAAACTGCTGCCGGAGAAATATGTTTATTGTGGGGAAAATGTCACATAGTGCAACTGATCCCTTACAACATTTGAGCCCTAGGTCATCCGGGGTATACCGTTTTGGAAAAAAAAAGTAAGCTGACCGTACCCCGGGGACAGTACGCCACAATTGGAATTGTCTTTAGCAAAAACCAAAAACTATAAATGTTTACATATTATATGTCCCAGAATGATTAATACCAGGAAAGGTGCATGCATTTAACTGTGAAGACCATTGTAATTGGTCAAAGTGCTTATGATTCTAAGATCTACATCTGTATTTTGAGTTTTTTTAGAAGTTTCGAAATTCAAAAATCGAACATTTCTGACAGGATTTATGGAGCATTATGGAATATTTTGTAAAAATGGTAGATTCCAAATAATCTCTTTTAAATCTCATAAAATCATCAATTGTTGGTGATAGTTTTTGTACACAGAACATATGGATGTCATACCATTGTAATTGGGGGTTAGGTGGGGGAGGGGTTGCATGCTTTATTTTCACCAAACTTGCAACTAATATTGACAGTGTTTTAGTTTTACTTTCACCAAGTTGCAATCATGTTTATAAATGATTCAGGAAGCCTTAAAATATCTCAAAATGTGAGTGAATAAATAATCAACAATGTTTAGGGACCGTTCATTATTTATGCTGGAAGGTGGCTGGGAAACGTAGCTTTCATGTTGAAATAGGGGGGGGGGGGGGGCGGTTTTTAACATTTTATTCTTAAACAGGGGTGTAAACTTTTTTAAACTATAAAGATGGTGGTGATTGGGTGATTTTAGAGGCTATTTTGGAGTGTAAACAAGGTAAATGCCATTTTTTTCTGCGCTTTGCGGACATTTTCTTATTCTTAAGTTTAAAAACATTTACTTTATATGAGACGCTTTCCTGACAGCAAATCTTTTCTGTGTACCCCTACTCGGACGATCTGTTGCGGAAAACATCTATATAGGGCCTATAAATAATGTGAGAAAATTAGTGCCATGCATAAAACATGTTAATTAGTCCCAACAAAATCCAACAATTTTGTTAGTAAAAATCTTTTCACCTTGCCTCAACTTTGCACCAATGCTCAGTACAAAAGTAGAATGTTTTTTTTGTTTTTTTGTATACTAGCAATTAGTAACACTCACACATGTAGATATAGATAGGCCTAGTATTAGTGATTTTTCAGTTCAGTTTGGAGTCATATATGTTTTATACAGGATTTTTATAAACATGAGAAATGGATAGTTGGCTGATATTATTTTCAAATCAATTATAATGCCATTTAACAATGATCTTAATGATTTTAGCAACATATTGTTTATTGACACGTAAGGATGTTGTAATAAGGCCAAACAAAGATGAAAGTTTGTCCCAGAAACATTTTGCAAATAAGCTACTTGTAAGTGCTGTGCGATTTGTTTTATTTTTTATTTTATTTTTTTAAATAGGCTATGAGGTATGCAAAATTTCGCGACTGTTGAATTTTCAATAAAATTGGAACTGATGCAGGCTCAA
This sequence comes from Ophiura sarsii, assembly GCA_035610835.1. Lineage (NCBI taxonomy): Eukaryota > Metazoa > Echinodermata > Ophiuroidea > Amphilepidida > Ophiuridae > Ophiura > Ophiura sarsii. Next base: position 42,023,233 of record CM069445.1, on the reverse strand, counting down.
AAGGGGGTCATAAGAGCTAGCAGCAGAGGGTGTAAAAGGGGGTCTTCAGCGCGGCACATACCTATACCCTTTTCCAATGTCCGTGCCCCCCCCCCCCCCCCCCCCCCCCCCCGGGCCCCAACCCCCTTTGAGCATGTTTAGCCTGCATCAGTTCTTAAGATCCCCCCCCCCCCCATTTTAATGAAAATTCAAAAATTGTGACAACATTTCGTACCAAAGCCCCAATTGGTTTTAAAAATTTGCGTTCTTATACCCCCCAAAATGTGTATTCTTACTAATCAAATTTGAAAATAAACCAGTTTTTTTGAGAAAAAGAGTTCTTATTCGTCATAAAATTCTCTCAGTTCGGTTCTGAAGCCTCCCTTTTTGAGACCCTGGGCGGCACACCCTTCCCAAAAAAATGTAAAATCTTTATCATATAATAGGCAGTAAATATTTACATCAGGTTTCCATGAATGAGCACCGCCATTGAGGGTAGGTATTGCACCGAGCTTTGAATTTCATCGTTGCACCTTAAAAATCAGTAAAAACTACTATTTGAATTTAGTTGTTGACAAGGCTATAGCCTGCGTTCAATAATATACATCCACGATCTCTCAACAATACAAAACAGCCATCTCAAATAGCTTCAAAGTAAAGTTTTTTGATTTTGGCGCGATAATTATATCATAAGTAAAATTCTATTCTATTCTCATATTCACAAAATTGGGTATACACCTTGTTTTGCATTTTACGAGGTTGCTTGTTGTGGGCGAGTATACCACCCTGTTCGGGTGTATTGGAGTGTACACCTAACAATGGTGGTCCCGGGCAGTGGCGGCACTACAGGGGGCAAGGGGGGCACTCCCCCCCCCCCCAAAAAAAAAGAGTTAAAATTAGAAAATGTTAGCATAAAAAGATTTTGTTTCCGCACTGTGCGCACATTTTCTCACTAAATTAGCTTAAATTAGACCAAATGTTTTATCATAAAACAGCTAAATTATGCGCTCAAGTGCGCATTTTCATACCAAATTAGTTAGTATTAGACGAAATTTGACAATTTAAGCTCTCAATTTATTTTTATGCCCCCTAAAAATAATTCTTGCCCTCGTTTTTGCCCCCCTCCCCCAAAAATAAAAATTATGAGGTTGGTGCCGCCACTGGTTCCAGGATTAAAATTTACGGGGGGCTGACCAAGCCCTATTTTTTCCAGGAAAGGTAAACAAAATCGTAAAAGGTGCCCAAGCTGACCAAGCCCATTTTTTTCTCCAAGAAAGGTAAAAAAAGGTGCCCCCCCCCCCCCATTTGTTTGGCCGCCAACTTGTGAAATCCTGATAAGTGGGGATGGGGGGGGGGGGGGGGGGTGGGGGGTAGCGATGTGGTTGTCAACTACAACTAAACCGGCCAAAAAAATCGCGTGGTCCAAATCGCAAATCGCATAGTCGAAACCGGCCACAAAAAAAAAATCGCATGGTTGAAATCGAAATACCAAGGTGACCACCCTTGGGACGACGCCCCCCCCCCCCCTTAATCCGCCACTGCCTAATACACCCTAAACAGTGTATACCCCAAAACGCTATGTAAGTTTTAACCAAAAATGTTGTTGTTTTGAGAGAAAATCACAACAAAAAAAATCACTTTTTTTTGGACCAATTTCTTTTCGAAGAATCTGTCAAATTAATTTTTAATAAAACCAAAATTTCTTGATTATACTATTAACCCTAACACTACCATATACCCCAAAATACCACGACTCGGCACGTTGGTACCACCCGGCGTGGAAGTTTTTTGATGAAAAAATGGACCCAATACATACAGTCTGGGCAATACACTGCCCAGAACTGTGCTTGACAGCCGTGGTGAAGTGTGGAATCCCTCGCCTGTGGTGCGAGAGGTCCCTGGATCAAATCCCGGTGGGATCGGGGGGGATATTTTGGTCAATTTTCCGCGTTGAAGAAAAAATTCTGAAAAAGTTGGGGGAAGTGTTAGGGTTAAGACACTAATCTAGTGCCGATTTTCTCATTTTTTCTTTTAAGGCCAAAACAAATAAGTAGTTGTGTTGCCCTCAGCGACCGACCCTAAAATCGTAAAAACTAGGGTCACATTTTGTTTTATTATTATTTTTTTATTATTATTATTTTTTTAGATTTAAATTTGATTAAAAGTGTCTAAATGTTACTATTTCTTGCATGAAATGAATAGATAAGCCTAAATAAATGTTTTTTAAACTATTGTCACACTAGAAACATTATTGACACACTAGAAACATTAGTTAAATTGACATTATGGGCATAATTTTGACAAAAATTGCCAAATATGTGATTTGTTTCACTTTTTTGGCCATTTTTGGTCAAAATTTCAAAAATACAGCTTTAGAAGAAAAAATGAGAAAATCTGCACTAGATTAGTGTCTTAATAGTATAATCAAGCAATTTTTGGCTTTTTTTACTCAAAAATAATTTTGTTAGCTTGTCCCAAATAAATTTGGTCAAAAAAGTGATTTTTTGTGATTTTCTCAAAAAATCAACAT
>CM069445.1:41897291-42020624 GCA_035610835.1 Ophiura sarsii | reverse complement strand
TGGCATATACAATGTATACCTAATCTACTTCCGTCTACTTGTAGGAACTATGCAAACAATAATGAGGAAGTAGAAACTGCAAGAAACGAGCGATTTTTACATACTGAAGCAGCGGATTTCCGATTGTATGAAGTGTTTACGCTTTCGAATCGAATATATCACATCAAATCATTGCATGTGAAGGAATTGCTTAATGGCCAATTCAGGATAGATGCAATAATTAAACAATAATATTTATTTTGCATTGCTGTAATGATGTTTAACAAGAAATCAAGAATACTCTGTCAATTAAGTGATACTCAAGGGTTTTGTTTGTTTGTTTGAAAGTTTATTCTAGGAGAAATACTTGATTTCTATCTTCTGATGGAATTTCTACAGAAAGTATTTTTAGTACAAATCATAAAAGAATTTTAAGGAAGTGCAAAAAATGACAAATCATTAGAAGTCAACCTGGGGGGGGGGGGGGGGGGGGGAGGGTTGGCACACATGTTCAAATGTTGTAAGCATCCATATGAATTGCAGTCTCAGAAGTAGAAACCATCCTAAACGGCAGATTCAGATGGGTGGTGGGGGAGAGAATGAAGGTAGGAGTGAAGGGAGGTGTGAGGCGTAAGAGAAGGGATGGAGATATAGACTGGTAAAAAGGGAGGGGTGGAGAGAAGGGAGGGGTGGAGAGAAGGGAGGAGTGGGGTGAATGGGAGTGGGGAATGGTGGTAAAGGGAAGAGTGGCGTGGAGAGGGGATAAGTGGAAGAAATGGAGAGGGCAAAGGGAGGGGATGCAGGGAGAAAGATGGAGAATATGATGGTGGGAGGGAACAGTTGAAGAGAGGGGAGGGATGGGAAGAGGATCTTTGTCTCATTTGTTGAATGGAGAGGGGAAAAGTGGAGGGAGAGGGGATGGCGGAGGGGAGAGAGAAGAAGGGAGGGGAAATGTAGTCCAAGGGGGAAAAGGGAGAGGTCTGGTGTAGGAGGAAGGAGGAAGGGGATGGAGAGAGGGGGACAGAGCACAGATTAATTTTCAGTTTGGTGGGCGTGTGTGAGGTGTTGCTATTTTTCTCCTCAATCAAATCTTAGCTACGCATTGAATATATTAATTCTTCAAGTTATGAAATATCAAGGCATTATTTATATTTTTGATATCTTGGTATATAATTAGCTTCATTTTCTTCTTTCCAGTTGATATCAAATTTTAATATTTTACGTTGTATTTTGTCAGCAATTTCCTGTCTTTGCGTTGTCTCTGAAGGCCAATGATTGCATGACTGCGCTAATTCCCCTCCTTTATCTAATCCAACTAATGAAGTACAAATCCTGTCCAAATTATCCTTGCTAATTGAGGTTCCGCAGCCTTATCCCCTAAGACAAATCGGTACTTGACACACACACGCATCTCACTGATTCCGCCAAATATATCATTTTTGCCGCCAAAGGTTTTGAATCACATTTTTTCCAAATTCAACAATCTTTGTATGTTAATAAATTCCAGATTTTGTATTCCTCTACTACGTGTAGCACTATAGTGGAGTGAAGGGTGGTGTATAAAGAAATGGGAGGGGGGGGGGAGGGTGAAAGGGAGGAGTTGGAGAGGGAAGGGTATTAAAGAAACATATTCACACACTTTAATGTTCACGCTACTGTTATGGAGGGCAAAAATCTTCACACACTTACATCGCATAATGATTTCCACTTTCCTTGGTACTACCCTGTGCTTACAGCACGGACCGGAAATGAACGGCATCATCGGGGGATTTTTTAGCATTAAGTTAAGTACAAGAAAGACAAGACTTTGCCTGGCCATCTCAGCTCAAGTATTTAATTACTTTAACACTAACAAAACAGTGTTACCACAACAAGCAAAGGTAGCCCAAATATGTATGAGATGTTCAAAAATGTGTGGATGTATTGGCATTCAAAAAGTCACCGGATCAAACTAAATTAATTCCTCCGAAATTTCCATCCATATTTTGTGAAGGAAAATTAAATGTAACATATTATTGCTTTCCAGGAATTATAATAATTTTTAATTATATATCAAATGTCATTTGATAATCATGTATTTTTTATTTCTTTATTTTTTGCAACTGCTACGACAATAACAAAGTTACAATGTTACATACAATCAAGATTAATAAATAACACAATCAGGGGTGTGTATGAGAGGCCACAAATAAAAAACGAGGAAAACAGACAAAAATTTGAAATTAGGGAAAAATTGCCAAATATAGGCTGAAAATAAAATAAAAAGCTAAAATGTTGACACAAGAAAAAAGAAGAAGAAAAGAAAATCAGCTAAAAAGAGGAACTCTCACACCCCTGCACAATATGTGTGGATAACACTCGGAGAGTAGTAAGCCAAGGATATTAAAATAATCATGTATATGGTCATCATCTAAATTTAGCATAGCGCAGTCATTAAGAGAGTAATTTCTTAATGACAGTGTGAGTATTTGCGCTAATTAACGGATCCCTTTATGATAGCCTCATATGAGACATGGCAGTGTAATCATAAAATTGATGTGAAAATATAATTTGAAAGAACCTTGGTAATTTCCAATTCGTGTTACCAATGACTTCACAATGGGCGACCTCAGGTATTGATTGGCAGACAATCTGAAATGGTAACATTGTGGTCCCTCTCATTTTTGTATCCATGATATCTGACAGATCATCCAAATCAATTTATTACCAGTGGCATGTAGATCTTGGCTTAGATATGACACGGTTGACAGTCTTAAAAGCAAGCAAGCAATCAAGCAAGCAAGCAAACACATAATAAAGAGCAAGCAAGTAACACATGAAGCAAGCAAGCACACAATCATGCAACCAATCAAACAATTATGCAAGCAAGCAGTAGCACCAAAGCAAACAACAAAAACAAGCATTTAAGCAAGCAAGCAAACAATCATGCAAGAAAGCAGTAACAATTAACCAAGCAAACAAAATACAGGTGTTTAAGCAATCACACAAGCAAACAAGCACAGTCATGCATGCATGCAAACAAGCAAGCCAGCAAGGAAGCAACAAGCACACAACTATGCAAGCAAGCAAGCACACAATCATGCAAGCAAGCAGTAGCAACCAAGCAAACAAGCAACAACAAAAACACCAAGCATGTATGCATTGAGGTAAGCAAGCACACAAGGTAAACAAGCAATGCGAGCAATCACACAAGCAAGTAAACAAACAAGCAAACAAACAAATCAGCCTGATTGGAAGAAATAGCACCTCAACACCACTTCTTTTCCAGCTTACAAAGCAGCAAAAGTGGCTACCTTTATCACATGGGTCTGGCAACACTGTACACCAAACGATTGATGGTAAGGCTCTTAAGTGTTTCAGATATATCATATATTTGCCCGCTAGGGCGGAAGTTCATTTACATTTCAAAACACATGACGACTTGCCGCACACAATATCACATGTGATTGAATAAGATAAGAATATTCATAATTAATACTGAGAAAAAATGGGTTAGATATTAATCCTCAATCTTCCAATTTCGTACAAGCAAGCGTTTGGTCCTATAAACAAAATATTTGATTTTTCCTTTTTGAAACAGAAAATTTACTCCATCTCGTATCAATTAACATCTGCAATGGTAGCGTGAAGTAAGATATATAACTATAAGACTCAGAATTGTGAATTTTAAGAATCGCTTTTGAAGCAAGGATAAGGCTTGTGACGTTCATTTCTAGACCACCATGGGAAATATTAGTTTTATTGTCATCTTTAGTATTTCAAGAGAGAGTTCTGCATGCAAATTTTGTCCAACTTTCATCAGAGCACTGTATTGTCAAATAAGAATCGCAATTATGTCGGGTATGAAGCTTAGGCTTCTGGGAGGGGGGGGGGGGGGATGTATAAAATCATCTAGGGAAAAGAGTAGGATTTTTTGAGGAATAATGCAATCTTGAATATGTATGTGCTGCTATATTACACACAAATATTATACACTAACTTTCAGATTCAGTACTTTTTCTTGTTCTTCATTGTTGGGTATATACTTGAAAATACACTGTTTTAGGGGCGTGGGTGGAGGAGGAAATCAAAACAAATGGGGATGCAACTCGGACACATACGATTGAAGAAAAGAGGAGACATGAGGATGGGGTGGGTAGGAGTGACAGAACAAAGAGGAAAAAGAGAGAATTAAGGGTAACGAGAGAAAAGAGCCCAAAGATGTAAGATAAAAAGGGAAATAGGGGAGAATTTTTTTATTTTGAAATGGGGAAGAAACTCGGAGCCCGCCGGGAAAAACCTGACATATTTTCAATAATAAACATGAATTCCCCTAGCTCACATGAAATACTGATATGGCTTTTATGGCTATACCAGAGGGTGCACACATAGGATGGCCTAATTGCGTGCTCAATATACATTCCACACTATAAATCGTTTGGCTTACAAGATGGGGAAACGATGGCTTTTAGGTTAATGAATTACTTCCCGCTTGAGAGCTATAGCACGCAGGCTGCACTAACTATAGTGTTAACTCACTGTATAGCTATTAAGTACATAGTCCACCTCTTCATCAAGTAGGCACCCGCTCTCAAGTTTTGAACATACTCTTGAAAGTAAAAACTGCAATTAACCGTATAAGCTTATTCCCCAAACATTACAAGACATTGTTTTATAGTGTTATACAATTATTTTCTCTCATAAATATGGTCTGAAAATGTAAATTTGGCTTCTAAACAAGAATATAAACGATCTATTTAACTTGAATCTTTATTAATTTGTCGAAATTGTGACATCCTGTACAGTGAAAATCCTCCTTCTAAAGGAGCACCAGAATGATCAGAACTCACCATGCCAGACTGTTGAATTACAGCATTTGAAGCATTTTATCATAATTTAAAGAAAAGGAGAAAAAAAAAATCTGCTTTCTGCTTGTCCATTCTGTTAGACATCAGGATCTAACGATATGATAATTTCCATTTAGTTCTGGAAACTAACTACCTTTAACATAAATACAAATAAATAGCTCAAATTACACATTATATAATAACCATATCTTTCTGCACATGAAATGTTTACATTCTGAATTCATGTCTCACAAATCCCCCCATCCATCATCATTTCCCTCGCAATCACTTATATAATACAACGATCCAGCTGGCAATGATAATAATTTATATAATAAATCAACAATTCCGTTGGGAGTGGCCCAAAGATTTACTGCAACTTCCATATGGGAATTGTGACAGATTTAACACTGGTTTCAATCATACAGCAACTTGGAAGAGGCTGTTTGTGAATATACAGTGTGTCCTACAAAAAGTTTGATTGTGAATAACAATTGTGATGTTTAATTCACCAGTAAGCGTAACTGTTCCCCTTATCATTGCGTTATTTTCATACAAAACCAGCACAAACTCTTTGAGGTACATCCTTGAAGCTACCCTTGTACGAAACTGTTACCCCCTTTTGGAATTAGGTAACACACCACCAAAGCAGTGCATTTGTCTCTTAAGAATTCAAGCTTTTTAAATTTCAAGAATATAGCATTGCACGCTGGGCTCAAATTAATCGAAGGCATGAAAGGCAATTGCCTTCGATGCCCCACCTACAATCAAGGAAAATAATAGTTGGCACACTTGACGCAACTTATTACAAATATCCCTGTGCTCGCAATTGAGATCAGACTTGGGACATAGCACTGTTTAATAGAAAGCAAAAGTCTCCCCCTTTCTTATATCCTTCCCCATCTCCCATCAATCAATGTTGGGGGACCTACCATGGCTTCTGATAATATGACTCGGATCAACATTGCCTCCGGGGAGAGGGGCGGGTTTTTTCCGTAATTAAGACAAAGTGTGCCAACCTTTTTTTCCTTGATTGTAGTTGCCTTGATGCCCTCAATTTCTGGCTGTTTTCACTCCATTCAAAAGTACATAATTGCCTTGGAGAAAGTTGGTGCCCCTTTCAAATTGCCTTAATTTGCATGCCCTTTTCATTTCTTATTTTGAGGCTTGATTGCACGCATTTCCACTGTACCAATAACTTGATCAATAGCTGTCAGATATTTTCATTTAGATAGCGGATTAAAATATACAATGTACTTATCATAATTTTGACAGTGATCAGTTTTCTCATTTTTGAAACCCAATTTTTGTTGAGACACCCTGTACTGTACATACATGTACTTGATCTTCAATAGCTTTGCACGCACTTCCACTGTGCCAATAAGTTGCTGAATAGCTGTTGGATACCTTCACTTAGATAACAATTAAAATCTACGATGTACTTATCATAATTTTGACAGTGATCAACTATCCCATTTATGAAACCCATTTTTTGTTGAGACACGCTGTAAATACTTGATCTTCAATAGCTTTGCACGCACTTCCACTGTGTCAATAAGTTGATGAATAGCTGTCGGATATTTTCACTTAGATAGCGGATTAAAGTTGACACATGCCAAGATATAAAAGATTTATATGTATACAACTAATAAATAATAAATCCAAGATGCATCTACCAGCTACCAAAGACACATTCTGTAAGTGGACATTTTTCGTGTGATTAAGATTTTGCACTTTGCCAATTTCGAACTATTTTGTTTGTTTTATAATTCACGATTTGAAAGTTTATTACATAGATTTATAAACATAAAGTAACATATTAGCGCGCACATCTTTACATTATCGTAATAGCTACAAAAATGCAAAACAATTAATGTAGCATGGAAATTTTTCACATTTACAATAGCAAACATTAGTTTTTCTTAAATAGCAGGTTGCAAAATTGACTTATGAAATGTTAATTTTACATGTCATTTTGTTTTACAGACAGATGGTGCCTTGGTTATATTGTATTCCATTTGGGAATGAGGATCCAGCAAAACAAATGTTTCAAGGGGGGTACTCAGATATTTGTTTTGTAGGGGTGCCACCAGCAAAGTGAAAAACTGACCCATACATTTACCAATTTTCGGGGAAAATGGACCCATACGTTTACTGGAGACCCACAATTTCCCTATATATTTGACAGATTTTGCTAAAATTTCTATGAAAAACAGCAACATTAAAGATTTTAGACCCATACATTTACCAAAAATGGCTTTGAAAAGGGGTCATTCATTTACAAGAGGGTGAAAAATGGGACCCTATTTGGCGGTGAGTACCCCTCACCCCCGGGTGTTTCAATCACACTGAAATTGAAATTAGCAAACTTACTATATCTATATACTAATTTTCGGAACATGGCTTTATTAGATAGTTCAATATAATTTTACACTCGCGTCCCTCTTCAACTGAAAAAGCGTGGTAATTGCGCCTCTAATACACGAGCTAATTAGATAGTTCAATGCCCGTTTTTTCCCGTTTTCAGACATGCGCAGAAAGGATCACATGTGAAAATCCGAAATGTTGAATTTCTTTTACTCGGGTAGTTACTGTTCGGACACAAATTGTGGTGTTCGGAATGAGTGATGACATATGGTCTTCACCCAAAATATTTTCTTCAGGGATGTAGCTACATTTCTGTATATGCGGCTGTTTGTTATTCTTAAAGAACGCATGGTAACAAGCATTTATACGGGACTATACGTCCAACAAATTAAAACATTTTACGACATTTTCTAAATGTAAACAAAAACTCTTACGCAGATCTTAAAGTGACACTTTTACATTAATAACATAGATGAACGCGGAGTTTGCTAACGATAAAGAAACTGGCGGTACCATACCAACCGTTGTTGTTGCTGCGCGACCGCGTTTAACATGGCGCACGCGATTCGGCGCACACGTAATGACGCAGACAAAGTGTGTACGCGTTTGTGGCGCAAACTGTACAGTACAATAAAATGTAACGAGAGCAAGACACAAAACATTAATCATAGAGCCAAGAGACCTTTATTTTAATAAAGAAACTGGGAGCAAGGCGCAAACCGTATCCAGGATAACATATTTAAAGTGACTGAAGTGGCTGAAGGAAAATACATTTGATAGAGTCACTCATGCAGTTGTAACCCCATGGCTGGTCACGAAGCTATGGGCTGGTGGATCATGGTCGACCCCACCCCCCACACACCCCCACCCATCCCCCACACACACCCCTTTCATTTTCTTTGTGCGACTTATTATACAGCGGTACGGCTTACTGTATACGATGAGGTCTGAATCTTAATTTGAGGTGCTGCGGCTTATTCACCGTGCGGCTTATATAGCACGTAAATTACGGGATTGTCACATCATACCCTAAGGTCTAAGCCCCCTTCCCCCGCACTTCCCTTACTTGATAATATGGATATAGTAAGGCGGTCTTACTAAGGCCACATGGGTATCTGGATAAACGGAACGTGCGGTATTGCGCCCCATCAACCCTAAAGCCACTTCCTCCTCCCCGCACTTCCCTTACTTGATAATCTGGATATAAGGGCACATGGGCATCTGGATAAACGGAACGTGTAGTAATTATCATGATTATTATGGAGTGTCTGGATTAGTAAGGGCACCAGTGGTATCTGGATTACGGGTTCACTATAAAACGCAGATAGTCTCAAATTAACTGGATATACTATGCGCAGGTGTTCCACCTGTGATAACTGGATTTTAAGGGTGTATTAGGTAGTATCTCGGAAGGCCTTATTTAGAACACAACAAACATGACAAAGGGACTACATACGTTTAGGCCCTATTCTCTACATGCCTATTGGAGGAATAATGTATTTAAGTAAATAGGCCAAACAAAACCCGGATGGCACACATATCAACATTTTAAAGGAGGAAAACGGGGTGGCGGGGCAATAAAAGAATCGGGGGAGACATTTTAAAGCTAAGTTTAAGTTACTTTCAGTTTTGACATTAAAATACAACTTTTGTATTATTTGGGGGTACAAAATGAATAGGGACATGAGCTGACAGGGGGTAACTGGGGGAGGGGATATTAAGGCAATCCAGATACTCTGAATATTTTAAGTATTCCTACACCTGACACCTGAATAACCATTCAGGTGTCCTTATTAATCCACGTAGGCCCTAATAGCCGCATACACAGTTATCACGGGTGCCCTTAATATTCGATTCAAGATAAACCACATAGTCCATGATGGAGGTCCTATATTGGATCACTAATACACGGAGTACATGGGGTGGTACCTGAATAATCAAGGGCACCATGTGTTATACATGCATGAAATACATGGACTTATTAAGGGCACATGGTATATATGGATTATTAAGAGCACTGTGGTACCAATGTCAGTATTAAGGGCACCTAGGATATATGGAGTATCAACGACATACTCTTGCTGTTTTACAATACCCTCATCTTTATACGTTTTGATGTGACTAACCACCCGCTATTATAGCTTCGGCACCTATACCTGCGCTTTCCATTATAAACTGGATATAATACGGGTACATTGGTATGGATATAATGCCGGCAAATGCGGTACCTGGGTTATTAAGGCCATCTGTGAGGGGTAGGGCCTAGGCCTATGGGCAACCGGTGTATTAAGAACACGTGGAGTACTTGGATTAGGAACATGGGTATCTGTATTATTTAAGAGCACATTGGGCCTAGGCGCATGGTGTATTAAGGGTACCATGTCACTTACATTATATCAAGGGCACTTTAGGTACCTGCCCTGGGTACCTGAATAAGGACATACTCTTGATATTTATATAAACATTTATATTGCTTGATATTACTCACCTCTGCCTATTGTGGTATGACTATTACTGCCCGCTATCTTCGGCACCCACGATTAATTCAAGTTACTTGAATGATACAGTATAAGGCACCTGGGTATCTCGATATAACGGCACACTGCAGTACCTGGATTATGTGGTATCCGGTGCCATTAAGGGCACCTGTGGTAACTGGATTAGGGGTAGGCTTAGGCCTATGGGGTCCCTGGATATAATGGGACAACGGGTACCTGCATTTCAGGTCACATGGGAGGCCTCCATAGGTATCTGGAAAGACAAAGGTAGGCCTACTTTAACATGTTTAAGGCACATGTATACCTGGATTATCAAAAGCACCTACGATATTCGGATTATTTAGGGCCCGTCTGGATTATGTATACATGTAGGACATGTTCTTGATATTGTATCAAATTTGCTTACGCTTTGTTTACTTATCTCCCCGTGAAATCTTCTAGCGGGTCCGCGCGAAGCGCGGATGCCCGCTAGTATAATATAAAAACAGATAAGTTTGTCTGCATTTGAATTTCGCTAATTTCACAAAGAGCACTTACTGACAAAAATTTCATGCAGCGAATATTTCTAATCTACCTTGTTGCAGTGCATTGCAAAGTTACACAATGTAACTCCAAAGTTTACATTCAAAAAATGTTCATGCCGCGAATAATTAGGCCAGTACCCCCGATTCGTGATATTTTAAATACGCGAACATTTCTGGTCTTACAGTCACCTATTTGCTACTGTGGCTGCAGGGTGGGTTGAGTGATGATGGTGCAGTGATTTTGTTTAAAAAAATCTAGAATTGAGAATAAATGTACCCAGATATCATCTTTACCATGACCTGGGAACGATCATATTGGAAGTTTTCTATCACGCTAGAGTTTAGCGCCCTTGACCAATTTGCAATGGTAGCTGTACTGTGGGTTGACTGAATTATTGGTATAAACAAGAATAACTTTGAAATTAGCCACAAATCATCCGGATCCGGATCTATGTACATGTATGTGGGACATCCGTGGTATAGGTCGTCCGGATCCGGATCTATGAACGATGCTCCATCAAGACGGATGAATCCCATCACGCAAACATTTGCTACCGTGGCTGTTATGTGGGTTGAGTGATGGTCAAGTATTTGTTTTTACTTATATTACTAGAACCAAGAATCATTGTGAAATTAGCCAGGAATCATCAGGTCCAGATCTGTGAATGATGCTCCATAGAACGGATGTTTCGCAATCACGCTACGGTTTACCACCCTTAGATTATTTGTTACCGCCATGGCTGTCGTCCAGGTTATATTACGGTTAGATGGTTCGTAAATATTGAAGTCATTTAAACGACAGCTGTTCTTATTTAGTTTACAGATGAATAGTCATTCAAAGAAATTTCTCAACAGCACTCATTGAGTTTCTGAATAATTCAAGCTGTATTACATATGCCTGGCCAAAGATGAACAGTTTTAGAAAATAAAGACTTTCTTGGAAATGCTAGCCAATTTATGAATATTTTAATATTAAATGTTAAAACATTTTCCATATTCAAATACCTAAATTTGAAGAAAGAAATCAAGAGTCCAGGTTGGATTGGGGAGGTTAAACATTTTGGTTGAAATGTTTTGCTAACACGCTTGAAAATGGACCCAAATAGTTGTTGCTTTTTGGAGAAAATGATAAATTATTGCAACTTTTGATTAGCTAACAAGCTGACGTGAATGAAATTCAAACCGCAACAAGTAATGCATCTTTCTGGATAGAGAAACTGTCAATTTGCAGTGTACTAAAGATCAAATAGTAATTGACTAACTGCTAAAATAGCCACTTTTGTAGTACAACTAATCTATCTGTGTCAACAATTTGGATTGATCATTGCCAAAGTGAGTGAATGGCGCAGTCATTTATAAAACTCAAGTATAGAGGAAGTTTTCAATTAGCCATTTCAACTCCCATATCCACTGATATGATACAAATTTTAACAGGTGTAAACATAAACTCCTCCGATAGGAAGAGGGGGGGGGGGGGGGGCAGGGGTTGATGTTGACATCACCCAATTTTCCTATTAACTATTTTAAGGACCACACTTCCACACATACCTCAGTTCTTCTCTCTATTACCTCTACTATCATAAAACCAACAAAACCACCCAAAACCCACCGAATTGTAACATTCCTTATTTGATAATAAGTTCAAGCACAAACTGTATTTCATAACCAGTTCTCAGTCCCTATGCACAAGCAGGATATAACCCTAACAAAAAATAGAGAGTCCACCCCTACCCTCGGGGGATACTACTTACTTCTATGCAGCAAATGAGGTGACAGCGATTAGTCAAATCAGCCCCGCCCGTAATCGGTATCATGTATGTCATGTTGCGGAATATACTCATTACCGGGCATTAGCTATTAATTTTCATATTTTGTAATTAATAGCCCTATATATTTGCCAACGGAACTTGAGTGTGTGTCAGATAATCGTGTTAGCTAATTGGACAACTTCATGATGCATGGCTTACAACACTTACACTTTTAGCCGGGGAACATGGGTCCATTTAGTTATTTTATTTTATTTTATTTTATTTTATTTATTTATTTATTTTTTTGGGGGGGGTCGCTCCCGGTCTGCTGGCACAGGGAGTTATGTTCCTTGAAGTTTGTAGAATACAACCTACATCGGTGCCAATATGGATGTTAAATTGACTTTTGACCTCGATTTAGGGTTGTATTCTACAAACTTCAAGGAACATTATGGTATATAATTCCCTGGGACTAATAACACCATGTGTGCTCCCCAGCTATTTACACAGTTACTTTCTACAACAAGGTACCCATTTCAAACTGCAGTACAATTTTGCCAACCATTGATCCAATAAAGCTAAGACATCCGCTTTCATCTATCCAGTCGATATCTGCAACTACCATGGTCCATTTTGGGGGGGGGGGGGGGGGGGGGGGCGGGTCGGTCCCGGTCTGCTGGTACAGGGAGTTATGTTCCTTGAAGTTTGTAGAACACAACCTACATCGGTGCCAATATGGATGTTAAATTGACTTTTGACCTCGATTTAGGGTTGTATTCTACAAACTTCAAGGAACATTATGGTATATAATTCCCTGGGACTAATAACACCATGTGTGCTCCCAGCTATTTACACAGTTACTTTCTACAACAAGGTACCCATTTCAAACTGCAGTACAATTTTGCCAACCATTGATCCAAAAAAGCTAAGACATCCGCTTTCATCTATCCAGTCGATATCTGCAACTACCATTGCCATTTCAACTCAGCATTTAATTCGTTGATCAGTAATCCCACATAGCTATGGAAGAATCTATAAGGGCCTAATGTAATCTGTATAGCCCATAGTAATGGATATGAGAGGATTCTACATAGCCTACATAGACACAGTGGCTACAAACAAGGCTTAACATGTATAGAGGTCGTCAGGCTTTTTAATGCGTAACCCGTAACAAAAGGGTTTGTAGCATGATGCAATGCATGCAATCCAATGCACTACCATTGCCACAACACATACTGGTAACCCCCTCCCCCTCCCGGTTCATCGAACGAATCGTTTGATGTAATAGCATCTTTTTCCACACCCTATTTCAAGCGCTAGTACCAATAAAACACTGCAATTACGACTTATTTACATCGCTGATGTGATTCATTTTCACTATATAAGGGATCCAGATATTTCAGACTCCCTAGGTTGCTCAAATATTTTTTTCTATACCGCTCCATGTTGAGCATCACTCGCTACATCGCCGCTGTGTTGTCGATCCAGAACTTGGATTGCGCTGCATCTCGTATTATCTAATGATTTATAATAGCTAAGAAGCTCAACTTTGCAGGCAAATGTTGTTGTATTATAGGACAAGAAAGGTGACCTTCACGTACCTTTTCTATCAAATTTGTATGGGGCCGGTTTTGTTAGGGTTATTTCTATCACAAAAACAAGTGTGGATGTTTATTAGAGGGTGGGGTGGGGGGAGGCATTTATCAGAGAATATATGCTATATTAAATAATTGATTATTTGTTTGTGTTAACGTTTATGCCCTCTTGTCCATGATAAGTATTCATATATTTGTGCATGCTACATTGTTTAATATTTCATCTGCCCTGCAATTTATAACATATGTTGAGCGTGACTGATACTGGTTTCTCTGAAACAAGTTTACGATTATTATAAGTGGTCAATGACTCAACACTACATTACATTGTATAATGCACTTATCAATTGCAGTCCCGGCCCCGGGGGACCCGGGGATAGCGGGGATTAGGGCCGGGACGTACAAATTGCCGATGTGACGTCCTGGGTACAGTCGTGTACGGTCCCCGCAGTGCGGGGCACCATTTTGTGTACGTCCCCGCTACAGTCCCGTGGCCGGGACAAAGTGTACGGCGGCGTACGGTCCCGGCCCCCCCATAGCCGGGACACAGTGTATACACCCCTGCTACTCTTCCGGTGTATACATTTTTTGTACCAAAGCGTACGCCCCCGCTATGTATGTGTACACCCCGGCTATGGCCCGGGGTGTGCATGTGTACCCGAGCGCACGTCCCCGCTACACTGCCCGGCCACTCCCCGGCTTATTTTTCAGTGGTGTACGCCCCCGCTACACGCCCCGGCTATGCGGGGGCACGTTTTGTATGTCCCCGGTACACCCCCCCGCATAGCCGGGCAACGTTTTTTGTACGATTGCGTACGGTCCCCGCATGGTCCCCGCTATGCCCCGGGTCCCCCGCATGGTCCCCGCTATGCCCTGGGTCCCCCGGGGCCGGGGATGCAATTGATAAGTGCATAAGTCTAAATAGGTTCTAAATGTAGGAGACCTCAAATGTTTCTTGAAGATCACCCTACTCCTTGACTACATGTATGGGATGATTTTGTTCAGAACCCATATAACTTGTTTTGGGAAATGACTAAAACAAGTTTTGTCCTGCTTGTCATTTTGAGTGCCCCCTGTCATTCTCCCCATTCTTAAAAAAACACCCAGAAGGTCTGCTTCAGAGCCTCAAACCCTCTTCGATTTTGTAAGGTTAACCATTCTCACATGTGATCAAATACTCTTTTTATCACTTTCAACGCAGCAGTTGTCTGCAGATGACAGTTCCAAAAGTTCACAAAATGTTTCAAAAATGTCAACATTTTTCAATTTCATCTCCACATTTGGAATCATCAAGAGAAATGCATTGAAATAAGTACAAACATGCCTAGTATTGGTTCAGTAACTCTTGAGATATGACTTTGAAAGTTGGGAAAGATTTCTGAAAAATCTGTTTTGTATATGGTAAAACTATAACCGCGCGGAAAGTGTTAAATACTGTTACAGATATGAGCACTGCACACAGTTGCTTTATATAGTATTAAGTTAAAAAATACAGTTTCTGTTTGTGTCCATCATTGCAATTGCGAATGGGTGTGGCGATTATGGCCTAATGCAATCTGTCAATGGATGTGCACACTGACACATAGGGGGGTCATATCCATCATTGGTAAATGACTAAGTTGATCAGCACCAAATCATGACATGGTGTGAAGTACATTATACAATTCCCAATGACACTTTGTGACCTTGATATCACCTGAAAATAAGAAGGTAATTGGAAAGACGGAATAACTTAAAGGCATATTTTGCTATCTTTTTTATGTACTTTTATGTAAAAGTGAAAATTTTCGCGCTGCATTTATTTTTGTGCTAAAGTGAGCAAGTGCGAAAATAAAAATGCGCAAATATATTAATTTTGTGTGTAGGAAAAAGTACACTTTTAGGCAAAATAAAAAATAAAACATGTTTAGTGTCCTGCCTTTTTTTGTGTCTTTTTTCCCCAAAATGGCCGCCCAACACATTTTGTCAAGAAAGCTGGCCGGGCTATTTTTCAAGATGGTTGCCTGCTTTTTTCAAAATGACCGCCCCTTGGACTCAAGAAATTACATATTGGCTTCTTATGGGCAAGATGAAACAGAAAATGAGACCAACATGATGTTTGTCCTGAGTTCTGAGACGTAGAGAACCAGTTTATTTCACAGGGAAAACAGGTTTATACAAGGAGTGCTAAAGTTTTTAAAAAAAGAAAAAAAGAAATAAAAAAAAAGAAAAGAATGGAGGCTGCCCCTAAAAAGGTAAAATGGAAGCGGGCAAGGACGCTAAACATGAATATCTTTTTATTTGGCCTTACAGTAACACCCTCTATCATTGTTTTTCCACTCTAAATGCATTTTTTTATTGGGGTGGGAGGAGGTCAAATTACATTTATAAACACAAAAATAAAATATTCAGTTACAGAGCGATACGTTTACTAATTACTTCCAAATCATGGTTTGAATGGGTTCAAATGTCATTTCCAAGGTGTTTTGAAGATGGCACACAGATTTACGAAGGTGCGAAAATGGCTCAAAATGATGATACTTGACCTTTGACCTTGATTATATCTGTGTGCCAACGAGATCCCAACAATTTCTACTTTAAATTTGTTAAGGTTTTGAGTTCTTTCATATGAACTTGTTTATTTAATGGGATTTTGTTGGCATATTGAGTTTTAAGGTCTTGAAAAAAGCATGAGGGCGCACTTCGTTAAAGATTCAAGTCAGCATAATACAACGAGCCAACGAGATCACAATTTTTTATTTTCACTTTCATAAAGTAGCTAACTAAAGGTTTCAAAAAATGTTTAACTTTGGTTGGGATGAACTTGGTGCACATTTTTACATTTTCTGGGAATGCAGTGTACACTTCAGTGAGATTTTTTTGCTTAACTTCACAAGATTTTGTTTGTTTGGAGTAAACTGAAACAGTCAGCGGGTTAAAACTTCAGATTTGTCCATTTGGTATGATAATACATCCATCCTTTTTTAGAATATTATTATCTGAGGACCCATGAATCACCACATGGTACACTCTTACAGGCAGATACTGTTAAGAAGAGTTCAGGATTGAGGAATAGTTGTCATGATTTCAGACAAATCAATTCTTCTTTACTTAAGAAGATCTTAAAGTTGTATGAAACAGCTAAGGCCCTGGTGAGTCACTTTTTAGCACTTTACTTAAAAATCTGAGCAAACACTTTCATTTTAGAGTACCACACACACATCCACTGCTTGCTTTATTTACTAGATTACCTCTATACCATCATTTGTACTTTCTCATCTTAATAATATCAATAGATAGAGGGCCTCTTTTGTATTTATCACCTGGTCCGATTTTAGTGACGGCACATAACAAAATTATCAATCATACAGAGTCCTGTTCTGAGACTTGAGTGAGTGCTCTAAATTGATCACAAGAGGGCCTCCTTACATTTTACTATAATTGTGTTTTTTCTCAAAGATCACTAGTTTCTTTGCTACTGTTTTGATGGTGAATTTCAAGTAGATCGGCAGTAAACATTATGACCTAGTCATCACAAAATGAAACTAAATTGGCAGCACTACATTTATCACAGACCACTACAGATTATTAAAAAAAAAAAATATTGATGTTATTTGAACAAGTACATTGAATGTTTTTCTCAATGTCAAATTGTGAAATATGACCTGTTTGGTATCATTTTGAAGCTTGAGTTAGGGAGCATGTGAATATAAAGCAACAATAGCAACTTAACTAAGGGCAACTTACATAGCACTCATTTAAAGTTGGGGAACTTAAGAAGACTTAATTTAATAATTGAACATTGTGAAGGATAATGACACTTTTCTGGTGAGTTAGTAGATATTTAATTTACAAATAATTGTAATACAATTATTTGTGATGATTTTTAAGACACTAAGAAAAGGAATTACAATGAAGAAAAAAATCTACCTCCGGACCATTTTTCTCTCTCGATATTCCAACCTTAACTGACCGTAGCACAGTTTGCTGTTCAGCGCCAAGTGCCCCTTTTGATGTCACATGTCACATGTGACCTGGCACAACAAAATGAGCATAAAGTCGTTGGGGCTGAGTTTGAGTTATGGCCTGAAATAGTCAAATTGACAAGGGGAGGTCGAAAGTGAGATAATTTTCATTTTCGGAAAGATAAACTATTTATGTATCACATTCCAAAGTATTAAGAAAATATTTTGTGTCTAAATATGTTTTTTAAGTCATTTTAAAGAGAGCATTTTATTCTTAAGAAATGAACGCAAAGAAAATGTTTTGAAATGTCTTGAAATTACCGTGTTTATATCGTCATTTCCCAGGGTAAAATAGTATCCCTTATGACAAATTTGGTATAGTAGTATAATAGTAGTTTGAACCCTGTATACTCCCAAATGAACCACTTAGAGGCTGTTTAATAAGAGTTCTTTGACTCTTTGGCATGAACAATCTTTCAATTGAGACCTGTGATTGGCATTTGTACACCAAGTGACGATAAGCTTCACTGACTTTGAAGGCCTTTTTCTCCAATTCAATAATTCAGCAATGATTAACTTCAATTTATAATAATAATAGTAATAATAATAATAGTGGATATTTATATAGCGCCGGTATCCGCCGCAAGCGACGCTCATGGCGCTGTAGCCTATGTATTATTACACTGTCGTTAGGAAATCATCACAATTCATTTCGCTCTATCGTAGGCTGCCGGCTAGGCGCACATCAATATCATCAGCACTTAGATTGTAATATCACCCTTTTTAACAGCTCCCCAATCTCGCTTGGGTCGACGAGGCAATTGAGACTAAGTACCTTGCCCAAGGAAACAAACATGTTGGACCTAATGGGGCTCGAACTCACAACCTTTGCATCGTGAGACCGGCGTCTTATCCACTAGACCACACACGCTCCCTTAATTTATCATAATTTCACTTTGGAATAGCCTATTATACCAACTTTGGTGTCATTTTAAACCTGAGGACATCTACTTTCTGAAAATGTGAATAAATCATATTTTATTTTTTGCAACTTTACTCTCATTTTGTGGTGCCAGGTCACATATGTACTTTAATTGTTCATGCATCAAGTTATAATTACAAAACCCTTTTATAAATGTTAAGTACATTCACTTGTTTTTGTTTTTTTAATTTGTCTTCCATGTTTGAGACTTGACTATTGTTGCACAACAATAAACGACATTATCTAAATCTAATTTTATAACCCTGACGTCACTTCACATTACGGAATAAGGCTGTGACTGTATCCAAGTTGAGGATTATACAGTGTTAAATACATTAATGTAGACATGGCTTATTAAATTAGATTAAATAATACAAAAGCATTAGGGAGTTCATAATGACAAAAACTTGATGATAAAAGTAATGTGTGGTTGAAGCACATACTTTTCAAATGTCAACTGCCTTCAAACAACAACGTGTTCAAACAGACGTCATCAGACGTAGACGTCATTATTAGAAGGCGGTGGAAAGCCTGTCTGAAATTAATTTAAATGTAACATTTAAATACTACTTATTCACGAATGATAACATTTTGAATTTGGTATCAAGAGATTTACAGGATACTTTAAAAGATTAAATTTACCTGTAGGCAAACACTGTTAAACAGGAGTACAGATTTGGTAAGATGTTGAGCGAATCCATGAGGCAAAAGCCATGAATTATTTATTTAATAATGAGGAAAGTGCTTCACATGTGTGCTATGCACACACCTAGCACACACCTGGTGAAGTTGAAGTTTTATTCAAAGCATTCAATGAATATTTATGTCAGATACACCCTAATGAAATGATAAACATTTATATAATATTGAATGGCTTTGAGGATGATACAAGAATATAATGCACGAGCTATAAAAATATTGCACGAGTCGGAGACGAAAGCAATATTTTGATAGCGAGTAACGCTTAATAGCGAGTGGAATTTCTTGTATCACCCGAAAATAAGACATTCAATATTATTATTATTATTATTTATATAACAGACTGTTTTGATAAAAACTAAATAAGTTAGCCTGAACTGACCTTCTCTGTGCATATATACTCACGCGGACAGCAATATTCAAACTCACATCCGGGAACTTGGTGCACAATATTCAATTCACACTTTTATTGTACCGTTTGGAAGGCCCATATAAATAATAATCGTAAATATAATGTGTGGACGCAGGTATATATTTGAAACAACAGTTGAAAGCGGCGCGCATATTATTTGGCACAATCGTACTTCAAAGCACAGCAGAGGCGACATCTCGCACATCATTAGTCTGCAGAGCACTGGCCCCTGAACCTGTTTATTTTGTAACTACAATTTATATTTTTTCATTGGCAGATTTTAAAATAGTGATATTCAAAATCCGGTAAATGATTTAAATGGATAGAAATGATTCATGACAAGAACAGCATATTTGCTGTACCATGTAATATATTTATATGGTGGAGTTATAATGCCAAAATGATTAAATGTTTACTGAAGATTTCCCATGTTCCAGGTTTTGTCTGACCAAGCTTAAAGGTTGGGCCTATATCACATTTTGATACAAAAGATGGCCAGTTTAAGCTGTCAATCGGGGAATAGGGATTTTAGAGAGAAGTGTTGATGCATGTACTGCACTGATGACATGATCTTACTGGCTACATTTTGTATGCAATCCCTTTCATTACCGAATCACGCTGAGATCAGTTTACGATTTAAATTTAGGCCTATCATCACGTTTTAGAAATTGAATCCCTTTATTATTAAAGCTTTATTGCTTTAGAAATATATTTTGCCAAGCCTAGCCATCACACACAACTTTAACAAGCATTTTAACGTACCTGGTGAAGGAAAGGCATATATGTAAGCCCCGGAGGATCCCGCGATTTTTTTAGGCAAAAACCGTGAGGCGAGATTACTAAAACCGCGATTCGCGGGATTTGCAACCAAAACCAAGAAATACCGCGAAAATAAACCAAATGCGAGAAACCGCGACCAAAAATGTGACCCGAAAAATCACCCCCAAATATCACCTCTTTAAAAAGTAAATAAGCTTACTTTATAGTCCATTTTTCTTCTCTGCAAGAAAATATATTGATTTCCAAATTAATCCCTGGCAGAGGGGTTTAATAATTTGCGTAAAATTCCAATTAATGTCCTCCGTTTTAACATTTTTGATACGGAAGAAATATTTGTTTTGAATACGCGCCGCCATCTTGAGTACATCCCCCAGTGGCTTCCAGTCGATCCGAAAAATTACCGTGCGTTAAATTGATAGCAAAATGTAGAGGGCGGCAGAGTCTTAGTCAATTCTTTATGAAACCACTGTGATGATGAAACCCGTTTCCAGCAACCTAGGCGGCATGATCTCGCATCATGAATCATTATGGGATGCATTACGTCAGAACATGTGCGATCTCAATTTGATCAAATTTTGATGATACAAATTTTACGGCGCGGCGTAACATGGGGAAAGTAACATACGGGAACCAGACATTGTTTACATATAAAAGGTATTTTCCGGGGGGATTTTCCCAACCAAGTTTGCATTGGTATGATTGGTACGATAGATCGAAATTTAACATGACATTTCAAGATTTTCTTGGACTAATTACGGTCGATTTTTGTGTAGAAATTTGAAATTTTGTTTTGTTGAGGAAAAAACCAACAATTCCGCGAAATCTCGGCATACTTTTAGAAAACCGAGGCAAATGGTAAATCCCGCGATTCACGCCGAGAAAACCGTGATCGCGGGAACGTCCGGGGCTTACATATATGTCAACATAGAAGTGACGCAGAATATTATAGTATTCCAATTTATATTCTCTTCCTTTCCACATTTTCATCCCTGTTTTTGTTACCGACTGGTTACAGAAAGCAATTTTACATTTGGCTTCTCACAACTGTCGAGTTCCATGAATGCATGTGTTCGATTTTAAGTTAATTTGTACATACAACCACACTAGCTAAGCTTTTAAATAGGGATACTAAACGACTTCAAAAGCCTAGGCCGTGGTCAAAGTAGCTACAGCATCTTTTGAACATCTAAATAAAGAATCCCAGAAGTTTTAAAAGTTCTTTCACAACCACAGGGTGTTTATGAGGGGGTATCAAAAAGTTCTTGAAATCACCCAGAAGTGAAGGAGCTATATATCTATTAAATTTTCTCAGTGTAATCACTGGTCCTTAAAAACATTATGGTGTAAAAATGGTCTCATAAGTAGGTTTACTTCCTTTACAGGAGGCGCTAGATGCCAAGGCCATGTAAAGCAATGACGTCTTCCAACGATGCTGTGTACATGGTAAATTATAATGTTCCAATTAAAGGTAGATGACCCAATCACATTTTCGTAACACAGAATTATTTCAAACATACGGAGATTTTCATATCATATGAAAGCTCGTATTTTTCTCATCATCATACTGAAATTTGACGGCCTAATTCGGTATAATGACAGAGAAATCGACGAAATAGCGTTGAATTACCGCGAATGGTGGATACCACCGATATCGTTTGTGTACTACTCAATGGGTACAGTTCACAGCATCTTGTGCGTCTAAAATAAGAACCATAATAGCTATGCATCTCAAATTTTGGGACACAACGTTTTTAAGGATGACCTTTCATGTAGAATAGAAAACCTCAAGTTGAAAATCGGAACATCTACCTTTAACTGATTATGGGACGCCTTCCAGAAGAATATTAGGGTTAGATTTTTTTTTAAATTTTGTCATTTGTCACTCGTAGGTCTCAATTTATCTCTGTAAATGACAAAATTTATAAGACCTATACTCCAATCGTTTACTAAATCTGAAATATATCCCTCTCAGAATCTCCTTAAAATGAGTTATAAAAGGAGTATCTGTATTGGAACTATATGAAAATATACAATAATGAGTGAGGTTAAATACTGTGGCTTACTTTTGGGAAATTGAGGAAAATCTAAACAAATTATTTCTGGCCCGCAGAATTTCCCTCGGGGCAAATTGGGCCTGAAACCATTTGTTTTGAGTTTCCACAATTACCTCAACACAGCTGGTCCGCAGTATTTACCTCTAATTGTATTGTGAGTTATGAGTCCCAACCAAACGAAAAAATGTAGCAAATGCCCCCTCCCCCAGTCACGAGCCTTATTCTATCCATTTTGCACTCCCCCCAACTAAAAATACACCCTTTTAATGGCAAAATTACCTCAAATTAGCTATAGTTAGTTTGAAATGTCTAGTTTGACATTAGAGGCAAAATGTTTGCCTGATTTAAGGTCATCTTGTTACCCCTCCCCCAATTAAATTTTCTTGCGCCCCCCCCCCCCCCCCCCAAAAAAAAATAAAATAAAATCATGCTGGCATCTGCAATTTTGCAGACATTTTGTTTACAAGGCAATGACGTAAAAGTACCGAGCAAAAAATGGACTATATTCTTCATTCCTGTACACAGCCTCATAGGTCTTCAAAGTTTAACATGTTGGTTTTCTTCTTACCTTGATAATGTTGTAATAATTTGTTCATTCGAATGTCCCATACTTTGACTGTGCTATCGGAGCCGCCTGCTGCTATACATGTACCACTTGGGTGAAAAGCTACATTATGTACAAAACTGGAAAGTGAAAAACAAACAAACCATATGAATGATATGTATAACACAAGTAAAAATGGACAGTTCTTATTAAGGCTGTGAATGCACGGGTAGTTTCGTACCCGGGTACCCGAAAATAGACACTAAATTTTTTTAATTTTTTTTTTACAATTTTTTTTTTAATAATTTTTTTTTTAAGTACAAATTTGTCCCCAAAATGACACATAATGGGTCAATAGAGGTCATTTGAGGGAAAAATTTGTACTAAAAAAAAAATTGTAAAAGAAACGTAATTTTTTTTAAATTTTTTTAAATTTTTTTTTAAATTTTAACATTTCGGGTATTCGGGTACCCAATTTGGTACCCGGGTACCCGGAATAGCGGGCGGGTACCGTTCCCGGGTATAAGTCACAGCCTTAGTTCTTATCCGATTCATTAAAGACTGGGGCTTTGGTGGGTACCACCAATAACCAGCATCAGCAATAACCTTTCATTGGTGGTTATGGAATAGAAACATACTTTTATATTCCTTTTTCCCTTTGTAAGAGCATGTGTCTACTCATACTCATACTAGATACGGGTTATTTTTTCAGCTAATGAAGTTGCAAAAGAAACTTGCAAGGAACCATCACAAAAAAAACACCACCAATCCACGCTCACTAGAGAGGGAATCACTTTTAATCCAAACATTCTTATGATGATATAGACTTTTGTTTGATTTTGTCAGCTACATGTTGATACCTAATTTGCCAAGATTTATATTGGTTTACTGACAGGCCTCGAAATAAGAATAAAAATCAAAGGGGCCCCTGGACCCTTGCCTCTGAAATTCCAAGGGTCCTCACTTATTTTCAAGGGTCCAAAAAACATTTGAAATGTGACATGATAGATTGATAGGGCTACTTTTGGATTCAAGACGTCTGGATAACAACATAACATGTATACATAGTAGAGTCATTTTCTTGGGTTTCGTGACCAATTTCTTGATACCAAAGTTTCTTAGTGAATTTGTCAACTAGAACCATTTTAAGAAAAAATGAGCTGCCATACACCTCTCAAAAGTGACGGGAAAGTTCTTTTATAGCGCAAATTCCAAAATGGCCGCCATACAGGGGCCAAAAAACTCAAATGACTTTAATTAAGCTGAAAAGCACACCAAATTGTTCGGCTGATCACAAGGATTCCGAAAAAGTATAGTTTGCCCTACTTCCGATGTTTGGTTAACGAGTTATCGGGTAAAACGTAAAAAGGTCGTTGACCTTTGCATATGGGGTCAAAATTTAAACTTGCTCCGATTTTGAAAAACAATATCTCATATTGTTCGTATGATCACAAGGATTCCAGAAATAGGTGGTTTTTTTACCACCGGGAATATTTTGTGTAGGTCAAAAGGTCAAGGTACATTGCCCCACATAGAATCTGACCTTTTGACCCCTTTATAAGGTACAACAGACACTCTAGGTGGTAAAAGCTATCATTTCTGTAGCCTTTTTTAAAAAGCGAACAAGGTATCAACATTTAGCTAAAAAAATTAAACTATGGTATGTTAAGATATTTAAAGTTATACCTTCTCTGACGAGTGTGGACCTTGCACGCAGTGTATACATACTTAATTGATATTTAAACAGCTTTAATACTATTGTAATCTTGTATTCCTTTGTTTTACATTGTTTGTACCAAAAGGCACACATTTTGAGGCTTGGCAAACTGGTTCATGCATCTATTGGTGTGTGTGGCGCCTTTGTATACACTAGGTACACATATAGCTTGTTGTGATGCCCTACCCACACCTACATTCTAGAAGGGATTCATTCTGTGTTCAGCAAACATACGCCAATCATTTTCACCTATTTGGAACTGACCATATCGTCGTGTCAGTGCAATAACATTGACATTTCAGTGGTAGGAGAAGCCATTTCATGCTCAAATTTCCTTTTTTTTCAATTGCTTTGAGTTTTTTATTTCCTTCATAAAAATGAAAATACTTTGAACCCAGTTGCACCATACCTTAAAATGTCTGTATACCTATACTTTTATACAAAAACTTATTTTTGCAATGTCGCTTGCAACGTTATTGCACTGACACAACGATATGGCTTGGTTGTATACTAGTTACTACTTGCACTCACCCTCCGTGTTCGAAAAATGTGTGTATGCAATCTTTGCTCGATCTGTCCCATAATTTGACCGTTTTGTCGTCGCTGCCCGACACTATGAGCCTTCCATCCGGGGACCATTTGGCACAGCGAACCCAATTGGAGTGTTGACTAAGTGAAAACTGAAAACGTTGTCTGTGTACAGCCCATACCTATAGAGGCAAATGGAATGGAAAATATCAGTGTTGCTGAAATATTTAGATGCCATAGGCGCCCAACCTGTGGTGACAATACGCCTAATTTTAATACAGGGTGTCCAAGAATGATTTATACTGTAATTTGCATTTCTTAGGCTACGCATATCACCACTATTAGTCAGAGTGCTTGTAATTTTAATATCTACACATTTAGCTTTTTTAGAAATTTTGGAAATTAAACATGAGACATTTCTGATAGAAATGACAGACTTCTTTGTAAAAATGGTAAAATCCAAGTTTGAGGGAAATTATCTCTTTTGAAAATTCTTAAAATCAATGACCATGTTTAGCAAAAGGTCTAGGAAAATTGATGTATTCTGTATTAATTTCCACTAAAGGTTGAATGATGTAAATTGTTTGTAATTTTTATTGAGATGTTTGCATTTAACGTAAAGGAATTGTTCAGCTGGACGGACTAATAATTTTGCAAAATTAAATATTTTTAAAACAAATCAATATTTAAAAGCATGTAGACTGATATTGGGTTCGATCATGATTTTAGGAATAATTTAGATACCTTTTTCGAACCATTGTGTTTGAGCTCCGTAGCTTTCGAGGTCATCACGACCCCTTCATTCAGCGTAGTGTGTAAAACGATCGGTA
Organism: Ophiura sarsii; assembly: GCA_035610835.1. NCBI lineage: Eukaryota > Metazoa > Echinodermata > Ophiuroidea > Amphilepidida > Ophiuridae > Ophiura > Ophiura sarsii. The sequence continues at coordinate 41,994,597 of CM069445.1, read as the reverse complement.
GTGAGGTCACTCAAGGACAGAGTTGACAAGTAAGTAAACTAGCAGAACATAAACATGTCAAGTCCGCACTCAAAGCCAACGGTTACAAACCATGGATGTATAAAACGCCAAAAGCCAAAAAACCTAAAACCAAGGACACTAACATCACAGACAAGAGGAATATGAGCATACCGCTCCCATACATCAAAGGTGTATCAGAAAAACTTACGCACATCTTTAGGGACCACGGGGTGAGAACTTACCATAAACCGATCAACATTATCAGATCCTTTTTGGTACACCCCAAGGACAAAACCCCTGACGCTAACAAATGTGGTGTGATTTACCAAATTGACTGTCCTGAGTGCCCAAAATCTTATGTGGGTGAAACCAGCAGAGCTCTTGCCACCAGGTTCAAAGAACACTCGAACCAAAAAACAACTCCTCTCACAGCCGTAGCAGAACACTCGAAAGATTTTAAGCACACAATTAAGCTCGACGACGTCCAAGTGATCGCAAGAGAAGATCAGTTTTGGAAACGTAAAATCAGAGAGGCAATTGAAATCAGGACACAGAAACCGACCCTCAACCGAGACACCGGCTACGACCTACCCGCCATCTACGATGACCTGCTGTCATGTGATCGCCCAAAAGGTGGTCATGTGACAAACGGAGGGAAGTAAACACTACGCTGAATGAAGGGGTCGTGATGACCTCGAAAGCTACGGAGCTCAAACACAATGGTTCGAAAAAGGTATCTAAATTATTCCTAAAATCAATATTTGTTTAACTTTCAACAAAAATGGCAACATGTTTAATAACAAAATGTGTGAAGGAAAAGTTTGGCCCGTAGAACAGACCGCCCCCCCCCCCCCCCCCCTTGGCATTACCTTTGTAGTTTTATCTGACACAAACTTTATATTTGCCCTTCCTTACCTTAATTGTTTTATCGTCTGAACATGTTAATAAATGCTGGCCATCGCTGGAGAATTCCACACTCCTCACTGTGGCAGTATGGGCTTTGAAAACGGTTGATTCGCCTTTCCTGAAATTGTGGCAATTATGAGAGAGCTCGAGATTAAGGGGGGACTTAAGGAAGTTTTTTGTTGAATTTTGTTAGGGCTGTAATTATTGAACCATGACTCAAATGTATATAAAAGTATACCTTTTTGGAAAGGAAATGGATCAGAGAATCCAAATTTTTTGACCCAATTTTTTTGAACAAAGCTAACAAACATAATTTTGAGTTAAAAATGCCCAAATCACTTGATGATGATGTTAAGACACTAATGAAAGGACTTTTTTTTTTAACCTAATCCAATTTTTTTTGAAATTTTGAAAAAAAGTGTAAAAAAAAATTAAAAATCAATTTTTTCACGTTTTTTGGTCAAAATTTTCAAAAATATTAGATTAGGTTTAAAAAAAAAAATAGTCCCTTCATTAGTGTCTTAACATCATTACAAAGTGATTTGGCCATTTTTTACTCAAAATTATTTTTGTTAGCTTTGTTCAAAAAAAATTGGGTCAAAAAAGTGAATTTTGTGATTTTCTCAAAAAATCTACTTTTTTGGTCAAAATTGACGCCAAATTTAGATTCTCTGATCCATTTCCTTTCCAAAAATGTATACTTTTATATGCATTTGATTAATAGTTCAATAATTACAGCGCTCACAAAATTCAAAAAATCAAATCAAAAACTTCCTTAATAATTAAGTGCCCCCTTAAGGTTACATACAAAATGTACACGACCAAAAAGTGCAGTATTTAGGTTAATTAAAGATATTCCTTACGGAGAGGTTTACGGTTTCTTTACACACATAAAATAAAGATATTAAATGTTACTCTTTTTTCCAGTCAACTTGTTGAAAGCAATAGAATGAATAAGGCCTAAAAAAAAAAAAAATTGATTGGCGTAACCCGACCGACCCTAAATACATCGCCGACCCTGAATATTTTTCTATTATTTTGAGGGGGAAAAAAACACAACAAAAACCAAAAAAAAAACGAAATCTGAAGTTTGTTATTGTTTAAAACTTCAGACACTTGTACTCATAGAGTCTGTTGGTTTCTATAAATAAAAAGAAAAATGTTTAAAGAAAAGGGAATTTTTGGCGTCTCTTCATTTGTGTGTACTGCTGTCTTTTAAGTATTCAAAAGTAGATGATTTAAAATTAAAAAAAATTAAAAATTAAAAAAAATCCCGACCGACCTACCCTATTTGTTTTGGTCATGTTACGCCAATCAAACCTTATTTTTTAGGCCTAAGGCTAAAACAAATATTGTGTTAGCAGTCACCAGCTCACATTAACTAGGGGGTTACTTCAGCACGTATTCAAGTTATAACATCAATCAGTGCAACCGCACATGGTTAAATTGACTGTTTAAAACCAAAGCATGCAGCTCATTATGTGGTGAGGAACTTCTAAATTCGTATAGCTGTATGTTTTGAACTTTGGCAATGAAAATAAACTTTTAACAATTCGTGTTTATGTGATAAAGCACAAGTACTTAATACAGTTTAGTAGGTGTTTTAAAGGTTTGTTGTTGCTGAGAAAAAGTGATTTATTCAAGTTTGTCTTGCCTAGAATATGATCAAAACCAATAAAAAATATGAGATTCCAGACCACAAAAACACTCCTAAAATAATACACAGAACGAGTCCATATCTGAACAATCATGACAAACATAAACGCATCCTACAATATGATGAAAATCGATCAGTGCCTTTTAAAAGGTGCTAAGTTAGAAGGAGAGACTTTTTGTGTGTCAATGCAAATAGTGCATGTGCAGTGTAGGAAATTGGGTTACTCCCAGTTTGTGCACACTTAGCACACTTTTAAAGGCACAGATTGAATGTTTTCATATTCTGGGATTAGTTGTGGTATGTTATGAACTTTCAATAACTCAAATTTAGATGTGGACTTAAGGGGGGACTTAAGGAAGTTTTTTGCTGAATTTTGTTAGTGCTGTAATTATTGAACCATGACTCAAAAGTATATAAAAGTATACATTTTTGACACATTTTTGACCCAATTTTTTTGAACAAAGCTAACAAACATAATTTTGAGTTAAAAATGCCAACATCACTTGATGATGATGTTTAGACACTACTGGAGGGACGATTTTTTAAATTTAAAATCTAATCCAATATTTTTTGAAATTTTGACAAAAAAGTGTAAAAATAATTTTAAAAATCCATTTTTTTACGTTTTTTGGCACTTTTTGGTCAAAATTTTCAAAAATATTAGATATGGTTTAAAAAAAAAAAAATCGTCCCTTCATTAGTGTCTTAACATAATTATAAAGTGATTTGGCCATTTTTTACTCAAAATAATTTTTTGTTAGCTTTGTTAAAAAAATGTGGGTCAAAAAAGTGAATTTTGTGATTTTCTCAAAAAATCTACTCTTTTGGTCAAAATTGACGCCAAATTTGGATTCTCTGATCCATTTCCTTTCCAAAAATGCATACTTTTATGTAGGGGAGAGTGGGGTATGTTGGAACGCGGGGTTAGTTGAAACATTGAGATTTTCCTAAAAACCAACAATTAATTTCTAGAAACACTGCCATCAGGTGGTGTGCAAAAGCAACCCCCACATACCACATTGCCTACAGCACATGGGTCTCAGTCTTCTTAGAGTTAGAAAGGTAAGTTTGATTTTTCAACTTTTGACTAAATTTTTTGACATTAAGAAATTTTGTATTATCTCTATGATGTTTGTAGATTCATGTGGCTATATTTTTGGTATGTTAGGCTCTTATACTAAGCTACAAAATAAGGCTAAATAGGTGTGCAGTTGTATGCCATGTTTTGCACAATAAGCTTAAACATCTGCCATGTGCTCTCGGGGTTAGTTGAAACATTGGGCATGGGGTTTATTGGAACACTTAAATGTGGTACATCCTTAAGGTTCTGAACCTGAAATATTGTTTTGGAAACAAATAGTTAGGCGTACAATTTGTAACAATAGTAAACAACTTTATAACCATTGAACTTGAAGTCTACATCGTCTTTTCAGCTAATCTCACCGTAGCCCCTTGAGACACCTACAGACTTCAGTGACTGCAAAAGGTCTCAAGCAGACTCCGAAGAAGACTAACTAAAAGACTGTGTATCCTTAATTGAGTGTTGTTGATTGTTGTTGTTGATCATTAGGGCATGCCATATTGATTTTTAAATTGATTTTTAAAATCATTTAACAACAGTTGTAAGTAGTTACAGTGTAGTTTTTAAGTAACCACACACCATGTTCCAACTAACCCCATGCCATGTTCCAACTAACCCCATGCATGGGGTTAGTTGAAACAGCTGAGATAACTTTTTCAAAGTGGATTATTTTAATAAACATAAACAAGTCTTAAAATTTTATTATGCTGTATTTGTAACACACAGATGTATGCTTGAACTGATATAGTTATTAAATCCTGAATCAATTTTAATTGCGTTATAGAGTCATTTTTCTGAAAAATGTTCCAACATACCCCACTCTCCCCTACATTTGATTAATAGTTCAATAATAACAGCTCTCACAAAATTCAAAAAATCAAATCAAAAACTTCGTTAAGTCCCCCCTTAACCTCCGTTTTCTTTCAGAGCAATTTCACTGATCATTAATGCTTACTTTTTATCAGATTTTGGACATATTCTAAGCAAAAAAATAGCAAATAATTTATGATTCCTCCATGAAAATTCCCTTAAAAATCATCGGCAAAATTTCATACAGAATAGTTATGCACTTAGCAATTGCAACCCCGGCCCCTGGGTACCTGGGGATGGCCTTGACTTTGTCATCATGTGAGCAGGGAATTTGACCTAAAATGTGTCCCTGTTGGGCCGGGCGTATGCCGGGACTTGATGTATCAATTTACGTTAGCCAAAGTGCCAGGAATTTAGCCAAGTCTTTTTCAACCGTTTCAATCATTTCAACTGCTCAATTCAGTATGCATAACAAAGTAGGCCCATATTATTCAATAGGCTAGCGAGTATTCAGCAGCGACGTGCGCTACATGTAGCTGTGATAATCTAGAAGGTATTGCCCTTTTTCGTTTGTTTGAATATTTTAATTCAATTATTTTGGCAATGGTTCTGTAACAATTGCCAACATGCAAACCACATGCGAGTAGGCCTATAGCAATTGAATACACATAGGCCTACTTTGGAAGCATTTTATGAGGTTATCTAATCCATTCGGAGCTCTACAATTTATCGAATACCATGAAATAGTAGCCTATGCCTGTCAAATTTTGAACCAATGTATGCATGCAACTCGCGCTACGAACATGACAAAGCATGATGCAGCGATGTAAGTGGCATCTAAGATTATTTCCTGAAAATTCGAAAATTTACTAGCAAATTGCATATTTCATATGATAATCAATGATTGCCTGAAAATATCCCATATATGATTCCATTTCCTGATTTCAGGGAATTTCCTGAACTCTTACACCTCTGATGATGATGATAGGATTGTGAGAAACCATGCTCTGCAATATATTAGCAGAGTCAAGGGCCGGGCATTTAGCCCAAGAAAACCCCAGGGATTGTATCAATGCCCAGCCCATAGGGGGCCGGGACTTGTCAGGTGATTACTCAAGATTTATGCCCCGCCCGTCAGGGACTTTGCCGGGACTTAGGCGGGGAATTTAACATTTTAAAAATACATCTCCGGTTTCAAGTTTAAAGTATGAAACAATGTGACTTTAGCAATAAATTATTCCAAAATGCAATGCGTAGTGATGGTGCCATTTTAACAATTTGGCAAGACACATTGCATGCAGTTGTACTGCAACAACATCAATCTTGTGCATATTCCAATCCCATGGCGTCTGTACAATCAAAGAAGAATGTCAGGCGTAGTGCACAAAGTGTTGCGCCTACAACTATATTACTTGCTTTGAGACTTACACACTTGGAATCCATAATCTAACTGTCTTGTCTCGTGAGGCTGAGGCTACCAGATGACCAGAGGGAGAAAAATTGACTGATAGAACAGCATCCTGTAAGAGACAAAAAGGTAGAGAATCTTTATGGCAGATCTCAGAAAAAGCTGAAGATGCTAAAAAAAAGCTGAAATCATCAAACAATTGTGATAAAACAAATCTAATACGCTACTTGCACGCAATCGCCATTTTAAAATTAAAGTGAGGCTCTCCCCTCTTATTAGCGCACCCAACTGTGTCAGGTGATGCACACACCTGCGTGAAACCACTGACACAGTGTGGCATGATAGTGTGTGAGGTAAGAGCCTTGCTTTCAATGTGGTTCCATATGTACCGTTGGAAGTAGCGTATAGGGATGAAAAAACTTTTTGTTGGTCTATTATCATCTGGACGAAATCATTGGATGATGATAAATCAACTGGCAACTCCAAGACTGCAAAAATTGTCGCAAGTCATAAAGATCGTAACTACCCGGAATGTAACAAGAAGGATGCAGTGGCCCAGGGGTCCATAATGTACAGGTGAGTACTTTTACACCTGACCAATAACGAACCTTCCGTTTAATGAATAATGATCCATGTGAACAAATTTGGTGGTAAAATTGTTTTGCCTGGCTAATATAAGCCCAATCGCTACAATTAAAGTAGACAAATACAAACTAACCTTATGTCCCACGAATCTGTAAGCCCGCATCTGCGGTTTGAAATTCCACACCATTAGACACGAATCCATCGACCCAGAAGCTGAAAACAAAAAAGATATAAACATCACTTTTGGAAGATCTCAACTTCAATCAATTAGATCAGCTATAGTGTAGCTGGTCAGTGTTGGCATTGTGTCGCTGTGTTGTAACGCGAGAAGTCTTGGGGTCTGCATGTGACCATGTACCACTACATGTACATGTATGCAACCACTGGTGACAGTGGTCCTTCAGTAAACATTGTGCTGTACTTCGCCGTGTGGGGATTATACGAATGCACATGCACGTACATGTAAACAAAACATGGAAAAATGATTGATGGACGACTATCGGCAAAAACTAGGTAGCATAAAAAATGTGTACATTTGACCAAAAAAATGTCAACATTAGGCCACTGTACATGTTAGGTATCATTTTTGATGGGCTTGAGGCATAAGAGTATGACCCCTTTTTCAGCTCTCTAGTCACCATGAATCTTTGGTACTGTTTATATGATGCGTGTAAGAAACTATTCCCAACCGTGCCGAATTTGACAGTATCCACAATAAATGACTCTAAAAAAGGTAACTTTTATAAGTGCCCACCCAAAATGACTTTGTAACTAATAGGGATTATATGGTAAAGGGTACCCGACCTATTTTTCGGGCGGTTACCTGACCCCCACCCCCAATTTAATTTTTAATTTGTTAAAACAATCCCCCTGCGTGCACACTGAGGACAAACGGTATTGAATTAAGATGTTGTTGCTTTTGAAATAAATTGTATTTTTTTACACAGAAAACAGTGTTGAAAAAATCATACTTTTGGATTTATAAGAATAAATTAAATAATTTAGTATAAGATCTTAGAGGTCAGTGAGTGACTATCCATAATGGTGTGGGTCAAGGGGTATTATGTTGGTAATTTAGAGTCAAATACGAGTCATCTAAGGTCCTGTTTTGGACTGAGACTATTTAAAAAAAAATTTAAATGGTTATCCGGATGGACTCGAAACTTTCTGGCAGGACTCGATTTCCCTGGACTCGCTCCATACACTATTTGCAACGCATCCCAAGTTAATTTTCCTTCGTATTCTACTACAACACAACACAACGAGTCTGTGACATCTTCAGAGTAAATCTAAAATAGATCCTCTGTTTACCCCAATCTCTGACTAACCCAATCCAGTGTCCATCATAGGCAGATTGCTGTCAACCAACTAACTCTTGGCCCAATGCATGTTCATTGTAGTGTCCTCACATCAATAAGCCCAACACTAGACCCGGTCTACACCCCACTCCTATGACCAGAAGTTATCAAGTATTTATATGTCTGAAGTGTCTTTTATTGTATAAGTTTACAAACGAGAATATCACATTCATGATGCAATAACACAATGGTTTGTGTACTGTCATACTGTACAGTACGATAATACAATGTCTTGGACAATGTCTTGGATAATGTAAGCAATTTTTTAGCCTGGTCAGGAGGATGTATAAATACATCTTGTTCAGAGCAGTTAGAGAACTGTCGTAAGTATACTTTTATATGATAAGAAGACCACCAGCTGCAAGGCACCATCATAGGCATTGGTAGGTCCCCTTAGTGAGTCTATGAGTTCTTGACATACTGTATGTCACAGGCTTTTTGAATGAATCTGCAGATTCTCACAAAATCCTTTGCAAGAATCTAATCCTCTGACAAACTTCTGACCATGGATTCTGAATAAAGCGATACTGTCTCAGTGGCTCTCCAGGTGTCAATTGAATGAGATATTCACTTACCCAATTGCTTCATGTTTGGATTAAAGTCCACACTGGTAATAGTGTCCCTATGGCCCTTAAAATGCCTCTCCAGGGTGGGGTCCTCCTGAAATTCATGTAACAAAAACAAATATAAAAATTTGGAGTTTCAAAAGGGTTGATATCTTTTCAAGCTTAGAATAGAAAAAATACAATTTGCCATGTAAAACTGTACAATATAATTGCATTATAAAACATGAAAATTGTACAACATAATTGCATGAAAAAGATGTAAATCTCATCTGTAGCCCCCTTTAAGAGAGCCAAACAATTTTGTTACAAAATACGAGGGTCATTCAATAAGTTCTACCTCCTACCTCATAACTTTATTATTATATGAGCCAGTCTTATCAAATATCACACGATTGTAGCTTGGAACCTCGGCTACAAATCCAATGTAAATTGATCCGAGTACTGGTTGTGCTTTTTTTGACATGCAGTGAGAACCAAACCTTGATTTAGTGTGACGGAAACGGATGAAAAACAACAAAATATTGCCGAAGTGCTTTTCAATTGGCCTATTGTAAGAGGCAAAACATACCTACCGGTCAATTATAACCGTTCGAAACGTCACATCTCTTTAAGAGACTGTAAACAATAAAGTTAACTGATTGGTTTGGAAAAAATATGCTTTCTGATTAGCCAGATGCAGGTCAGGACAACCATTCAGTTTACCCCTTCCCTAGAGAACCCTGTAAAAGTCATATTTGACTTTCATGAGAACTAAGCGATCTTCAATACACTGAACTAAACAGAGGGATTTAGGTCTGTCAAAGCGATAATTTTCTATCATTGACTACCTCATTGACTATTCTGAAGGTTGCACATAAGTGAACCTTATAAAGTGACTATTATCCACGTAAAGATTTAACATTCGAGGCATCATTGTGGCTTAAGTTGTAACAGCGAAAACTTGACTGATTAGCAGTATTCCGGTATGCCAAAGGCGTACCAATACATTTGAGTTGATGGTACACTATTTGCAAGCCTACAAGAGTTAATATTGTTTAAAATCTAATCTATACATGATAATACTGTAATATATGCAGATATCATTAATTAATTTCCATTTTCATTATTTAAATCATGCTCTTAGGGCCTATATGTAACCATACAATGCGAAAAAAACCACCCGAAAAACATGTGTTTATTTTTTAAGTATTTATCTGTGTCCGTTGTCCAAAATCTCTCTCTCTGGCTTTGACCGCGGCATAACAAAAGTCAAACAGATATCAATTAGCATTTTACTACAGGTTTGTAGCTATGATTCGGAGCTATAATCATGACAAAATGTCATGAGGTTGACATTAATATTAGTGATGTTATGAGGGAGGAGGTAGAACTTATTGAATGACCCTCGTATGTTTATGGCCATGCATTTTTAATTCTTGTTTAATTCATCATATCTCAGCGAAACAAAAGAAATTGTCATGGTTTTCGCCTATTTGAAAGCTAAATAATAGCACTAACAAAGTTCATAACACATCATGTCCATATTGTCAAATCTTGTTAAAATTTCATTATTATATCTGTGAATACATACATGTATGCAGGACTAATGAAAATACTGAGGTTTCATCCTGTGCATTCAAATGTAACTTTAAGACAGGTACGGTATGACTTCTATAAAACACCCCCTCCCCCCATAAGGCAAAAAAACAAATTGTTACATTGTCCTCCACCATGTAACAATTTATAAAACACGACCTCCCCCCATAAGGCAAAAAACAAATTGTTACATTGTCCTCCACCGACCGACCCTAAATTTTCAGACCAACTTTTTTTTTATTCTATTTTTTTTATTGACCACTAAAAACAACAGAAAACACAGAAATCTGCATCGTTTTATTCACAGATTCTGCAAAGCATGTCAACACTTCAAGAAGAGATCACATGGCCAGAGATACGATATTACAATTCAAAAACTTTGACTGGTGGAGTGCAACTGTTAAATGGCACATTTTCGGAATCTCAGTACGATTGGTGCAGCCTATACAATATTTGTAACCATACAATGTATGAGGACAATATAAAATCAAAATATGTACAATCAAAGAATACTAAACTCTACAAGTTGCACTGGCCCCCAAATCCAAAATCCAACACGATTTGTTATTGTGACATTCCACACTAATTAAAAATGCAATGCATTCCCTCCCTTCCACATGAAACTGTGCTGTGTTATGCCATGCGTTTTGGTGGAGGCTGCGCTGAATTGCAAATATTCAGCAACACAACAGATGCGCGCAATCAAAAAGAGATGCATCGGGCACCCGTATACAGTGCAAAATGTTGCATAATTTTTTTAAATGAGACGCTGTGCACAGTACACCTTGACGACAAAATCGAACAAATAAATGCCATCACACGGTGACCCAATCAAAGTCTGTTAAGTGCGGCCTGTGTGTACAATATTGAAAGGAGGTATTTACACTATCTAATATTATATTTAAAACTTTTTTATTACTTTTTTATTATTCAGCCTGCAGACATGGTTGAACCATCATTTTTTATTGTAAAGTAGGCCTACTTTGTTTCCATGTATACCATAGATAATTTTATTTTCAAAATTTTATGAACATGCCTAACTATGCCATGGACTAGCTCTGTTTCATAGCTCTCATACGTCGTGATACGACTCAGTATGAGAGCTATGAAATGAAAGCATATGTTCGGAAGTCGGCGATTTTCGTTTCTAGTTTGCCTATTTCTAGAACATTTGAATACACTTACCTGGGTTATACATGTAGAACTGTTATTGCATCCTAGATACATTTTCAGCTCCATAAATGCTACTCAAAATGAAATATTAATGATATAAAATCGGCCCTAATCACAGCGAAAATCAAGAACTCGTAGCAGAAGGAGGTTCCGATATGATGTCAATTCGCAGTAATTTACGATCGGCTCCGAATAGTTTCAATTAGTCTCGTTCCACGTTTTACGTTTGTGCAACCGGAAGAACTCTCGCATCGACCCTAGAGACTAGAGTACATCCCCAAGTCTTCAATATTACCGTACGGCAGCTAAAGCTGTACAAATATAGCCTGCAAGATAGCGACGTAAGAGGGCGACTGAGAGTTAGTCTAATCGACCCTAAATTAACCCCTATTTCTTTGGCTGATTCCCGGTACCCAAAATCCCTTTTGGATGAGTTGTGTGGAGCCCATTGATGCAGGGACCAAGCAAACTCGACGGCATTGAAGAAAGGTAATCATTTAGTCGTTAAAAAACCTCTAAGGCCAAGTAAAAAAAACCTCGTGTTTAGCGTCCCCGCCCGCTTCCTTTTTTGGGGCCGCCTCTTTTTAATTTTTTTTGTTTTTTTGAAAAAATAAAAATTTGATTTTTTAAAATTTTTAAATTTTTAAAAATTAATTTTAAAAAAAGAAAGATTTAAGCACAACTTGTATAAAGCTGTTTGCCCCATGAAATAAACTGGTTCTCTACGTCTCAGAACAAGACATCATTTTGGACTCATTTTCTGTTTCATCTTGCCCATAAGAAGCCAATATGTAATTTCTTGAGTCCAAGTGGCGGTCATTTTGAAAAAAGCAGACAACCATATTGAAAAATAGCCCGGCCATTTTGGAAAAGAAAAAAAAAGAAAAAAAAAGGGCCTCCTCCTTCCTCTTTTTCAAAAAGGCAGGACGCTAAACATGGGTTTTTTTTTACTTTGCCTAAAATCTCCAGAATTCGTGAGCGTAGAATAACATCGATGGTATCAAAATAATCCGTAAGTTTAGTAAACTATAAGTAAGGATAACTTAAATTTAACTACCAGTAAATTTATTTTTTGTTATGAAACAAATACGACGTAGGAAGTCAATGCTTGTTTTTGTAGCTAGCCATGTAGCTCTGGTTCATAGCTCTCATACGTCGTGATACGACTCAGTATGAGAGCTATGAAATGAAAGCATATGTTCGTACGTCGGCGATTTTCGTTTCTAGTTTGCCTATTTCTAGAACATTTTAATACACTTACCTGGGTTATACATGTGCTATGTAGCTGTTATTGCATCCTAGATACATTTTCAGCTCCATAAATGCTACTCAAAATGAAATATTAATGATATAAAATCGGCCCTAATCACAGCGAAATGAAGAAGTCGTCAGCAAAGATGGAAGTCAATTCGCGGTAGTTTACGATTGGTTCCGAATATTTTCAATTAGTCTCGTTCCACGTTTTACTCCTGATGGGTGTACGCGTGTGTGCAAACATAGTAAATCACTAGGCGGACAACCAATACTACGATTTACGAATGCGATCAACTGTTAACAACAGCCTGGTTCCAAATTGTTGGCACCAGGCTGCTTTTAGTGAGATTCCAAAGAACGCACGTTACCTGTTTTCCGAAGATTTCTGATCTCAATTTTAAATGGTATATTACCGAACTATACAATGTTCTAACATATTTGACATTTAAAACCATCCAATACGACAAATTATGTACAATTAGGGTCCTGGGTATGCAGTTTTCATTACGTAAATACTAGAAAGGGAATTAATGCGCTGTGCAAACGGAAGAATGCTATTTGATATGAACTCTCCGTATCGACCCAAAGTACATCCCCAAGTCTTCAATATTACCGTACAAAAGCTGTACAAATATAGCCTGCAAGATAGCGACGTAGAGGGCGACGGAGAGTTAGTCTAATCGACCCTGAATTGACCCCTATTTCTTAGGCTGATTCCCGGTACCCAGAATCCCTTTTGGATGAGTTGTGTGGAGCCCATTGATGCAGGGACCAAGCAAACTCGACGGCATTGAAGAACGGTAATCATTTAGTCGTTAAAAAACCTCTAAAATCTCCAGAATTCGTGAGCGTAGAATTACATCGATGGTATCAAAATAATCTGTAAGTATAGTTCTATAAGTAAGGATAACTTAAATTTAACTACCAGGAATTTGTTGTTGTTGTTATGAAACAAATACGACGTAGGAAGTCAATGCTTGTTTTTGTAGCTACTAGCCATGGACCATCCATTCCATGGCATAACTTAGCTCTGTTTCATAGCTCTCATACGTCGTGATACGACTCAGTATAACTTAAGTCTTTTTTAAGACGGGTTGAGGATTTTTCCACACATCCACTTTAGAAACTGCCCTTCCAAGTGAGTTATGAATAGAGCTATAAATTGAAATTGTAGGGGATGGGATTATAATTTCGAAGAGCCTCCTTCTATTGTCTATTCTCAACTTTCCTGCTCTGCCCTTCTTGATTAGTAAGTCTGACTACTCGGGACTATTTGGGGTTGGGATGACTCTTCCGAATTCGGCACTACGGTCCCAACGTTCGAATTCGATTATCAATTTTAAAAGGTCATTCGAAAACCAGATCTGCAACAAAAATGTGATCTTGAAACTCACCAGTGCGTTTGCCATATTCACAATATTACTGGATGAATACGAAGCCTAAAAAGCGGCTGAAATCAGTTACTTTGCTCTAAATATCATTGACAAAATAAACTTCGAAACTTTTTCAAAGAGACTTCACATTTGAGCCGGCGCAGTGACCTTTGACACAAAACAAATATTTGGATGGATACCGGTTCTCTTTTGCCATTTACACGCTGTGTGGATAAATGGAACCATCCGAATCGTGAGTACCACGACAATCTACCATTCATTCATTTCCCCATTCATTCATGTGGGAAAAGGAGAAGCAGGTGATTCTGATTGTAAAGCTGCTCTTGTTTTAATAGGTTTGTATAAAATATAATCCTTTCACACTCAATCATATTCGAAACTGTCTACACATAACACTCTGTATTTAGGAGGTTTTTAGCAGGATTTTTTGAAGCTGATATTATCGGATTTAATTGTAGAATTTCTCCTCTAGGGCTAGGCTCTACCCCATTATTATTATATTATCAATGTGTACAACATGAAGTTGAACATGACAACGTGCAGGTCTATACAGTTAGTGTCAGTACGCCGTGGTTCGGAGAGTCACGTTAAGCCGTTGGTCCTGTGTATTCAGACGCTTCACCCTGAACACGTTAAAAGTTACAGACCTTGTCGTTAAAGAGTAGGGGATCATCCCGGGTCTGTTACCTGTACAAAAATCACAACCTCTTTAGGTTTCAGAGGGCTTCCAGTTTAGCCGGATAGGCTACTATATTATATACTAGCGGGAACCCGCGCTTCGCGCGGGCCCCGCTAGTAGTGAGCCCCCACTTGAGCGGTTTGTAGGGGTGTGTTGGTGTGTTTTTTGTACACGGTCCCAAAATGTCATGTATCATCATTTTTATGCCGCCCCCACCCCGCTCAACGAACGTGATTATTGTTATGACCACTCCCATGCTCAGACCTATCTAGTAATAGTAAAATTCGGAATATTGGGGGGAAAGTTGATGCGGAAGGGAAAATTAAAAATAAGGGTAGACACATGTAAAACACGTGTAAAAACACGACACCTCCATCCAATGATATTTGGTACCTCTACCCTGGCCCTCTTATCGAAGAAAATGACAGCCCCCCTAACATAATCCATAACATACCATGTGCCATTAATAATCCAGGTACTTGATCATGGGGGGGGGGGGGGGGAGGGGGGGGGGGGGCGGTAGCCTAATACGGAACATAATGACCCAAACTATGATTGTGTTTGCCGCCCCCGGGGATGGCCATGTTAAGCCGGAGTCAGGTAGGTGATCGGGCATCTCGCTGGTGCTGGGGTTGCGCTCTCGAGTCAACGTGGTGGGGCTCAAAAATAACCCGTACCCATTTGGGTTGGGGTGCATAGCAAGCAATAACCCGTGCCCATTTGGGATGGGTGTATAGCAAGCAATAGCTATAACGGGGGCATCCCCGTAAGACACTTTTTGCCCAAGGGGGGGGGGGGGGGGGGGGGTAGGTTGCCCCAAATTTTTTCCAAGTCAGTCACCTCGTGAATTTCACGTAAGTGGGGGGGGGGGGGGTAGAAGTCAAAAAAATTCGCACGGACACAAAATGTCGCAGTCCAAAAACCACTGTAGTCAATGTTTTATGAGTAGTTTTACTATCATTGATATTTGAAACTAAGAAAAACCCAATTTTTACCTTAAAAAAAAAAATCAAAAAGGGGGGGGGGGGGGGGGGGGGGGGCGGCGATCGCAACCGTCGCCCCCCCCCCCCCATCTGACGGGCCTGGGGGAGGACACTGGACAAATAATGACACAATGATGTGTGCTGATGTCCAGGTGAGCGTGCATAATGCTAGGGGTCGCGCTCCCAAAAATAACTTTTTGAGGTCTACGGTATGTTGTGTATACTTCCATAATTGCGGTGCGGTGCTTTTGTTGGATTGTTGGATTTAGAATCGGGTTAAGCATCTTAAGGCCTAGCCTCCTTATTTATATATCTTGTTTTGACCCCACCCCCGCCCACCACCCCCATTTACAATGGTATTAATTTTATGACCCCCTTGCCATATTTTCCTTGTAAAAACACGACAATCAATGATATTTGGTACCTCTGACCTCTTACCGAAGAAAACGACAGCCCCCTAACATAATCCAGATAATGATATACCATGTGCCATTAATAATCCAGGTAGCCTACTATTATACTTCATGTACCATTCCTTGGTGCCCATAGCTTGATTATTCATGTTTGACTTATATATTATATCAGGAATGACTTTCATGGACTAATAAATATTTCTTGTCTTGTCTTGTGATCGTGACTGTATTTTCTGCGACAAAACATCCCACAACTTTACTAAATCATACTGTAAAAGGCAATATTTTCGCGTAAAGATATTTTCGCGCATTTAGATATCATAAAGTATAGACATTTCGCGAATTGTTTTTTTCGCGGGCGACCTTCTGGATGCACTGCATGAATGTTGAAAACAATATTATGGGTACACACCACCATAACCTTCCGCGGGCCAGGGTGCAGGGGTACTAAAGTCCCGAAAAAAACTTTGATTGCTGCTTCAAATGTGAATATTTTGACGAGATTATCACCATAGGTCTTAGATTTTGTTTTATTAAAAAGTTGAAACCTTCACGATTGTAATCTGAAATGTAAAAAGTCACGAATTATTCTTGGGCGTGAGTCTTGATCACACGTGTGAAGCGGTCCGAAACTCTGATTTTCCTGATTTTTACGCACTATAAAAGCTAGTGATTTGTGAAATCAAAATTTCTGAAAAACTGGGACTGTCGATCATATGTGAAATGTTGATAATATTAAAGAAAACAAAATTACGAAGATTTTACAACAAAAATAAATATCCCAGCTAAGGAGAGGGACCCCAGGAGAAGCGATTGAACATCGGGTTTCTAACACACGTTTCAATGGAAGCGACTATGGTGGTGTATACCCTTATGTTCGCGTGTTATCATTTTCGCGTGTAAATTATTTTGCGCGAAAAGCGCGAAAATAAAACCACCGCGAAAATTTCTGCTTTTAGTAATGGAAATCAGCTTCCAATTTAATGAACTTCTTAACATAATTTGCTTCGATTTCCATAAAATATTCCCGATGAGTATTCTGTTGCGATCGTAGAGGAAACACTGTAAACGGCGGCAACACGTGTTTATTTGCACTACGAAAAAACGGGAACAATCCGCTCAGTCTCTTGAAAATAAGTTGCCGGTTCAAACCTTGATTTTGAAGTAATTAAAAATCGTATGGCTCTGTTACATGTACTTGGTAGATCTTTATGATTTATGTTACTTTTTCAGCCCTCATGTCTCTCTTCCGTTTGGCATCTTTCTGTTCTGTCCTCATGCATGAGTTGGTACCGATTTGCCGTTTTCTTTTGGTCATATTGTATCTCAAGGTATACAATAAAAGATATATATATTAAGGTGAAGCCGGAGATCCCATTTTGCCGTTAGAAACAAAACAAAACGTTATAAAGGGTTCAACAAAAGAAAGTATACCACTTTGTTTATGTCATTTTGAGTAACTTTCAATTTGTTTTTGTCCAAACAGGCTAGATAGGCATTTAGATGAGTCTTCTAGGCATAATTTGATACCAAATTTGCCCCCTAACAACAAAGATAAACCATGATTAGCACCATTTAAAGGAAAATATCCCATTTTCAAAAGTCGCATTTCCAATACACAGCACGAGAAGAAAGGGCCAATTGTTAACACACACATATGCCGTATTTATCCCGTACTGATCACCGCGCATATCCCTCAACTGCTCAATGCGCGGGCTAATTCAAATTTAAACTGATGCGCTGTGCGATCGATAGCCGTCAATCCTGGCTAATATACAAACACACAGAGATACCCCAATATTGGTCTTTTCTTCTCGTGCTGTGTATTCGAAATGCGACTTTTGAAAATGGGATATTTTCCTTTAAATGGTGCTAATCATGGTTTATCTTTGTTGTTAGGGGGGAAATCTGGTATCAAATTATGCCTAAAAGATTCATCTAAATGCCTATCTAGCCTGTTTGGTCAGAAACAAATTGAAAGTTACTCAAAATGACATAAACAAAGTGGTATACTTTCTTTTGTTGAACCCTTTATATAACAAACAGGTTGTACGCTCGCTCTTAGTCTCAGATACACAAAATCGTTCCCAATGCACGCGTGAGGCCGTGTAAGCGACTGTTGTTATAGTATTGGCATTGGCAACAAAACAAAACGTTTCAACAAACAGTTTGTACGCTCTACAAAAGTATACACGAAATCGTTCCCAGCGCACACGTGAGGCCGTGTAAGCGACTGTTGTTATATTGGAAAGTGACGTCAGACGTGTGATGTGTCTCTCGCGTGACCTCATTATGGGGATATGCCTTGCAGCGCCCAGTGATACGCGTGCGGCGGTCGCATCTCATACGCGAGGTCACGCAGGGATGTGCCTCGCATCTCATACGCGAGGTCACGCGGGGATGGTATCATAGGGGGAAATCATCACGCAGAAAAGTGAGACCAACTCCAATGTCATACTCTCGCGTTATCCGCACGCATCACTGCGCCCAGTGATACGCGTGCGGCGGTCGCATCTCATACGCGAGGTCACGCGGGGATGTGACTCGCATCTCATACGCGAGGTCACGCGGTGATACATGTCTACCGCCCTTGCGTATCATAGGGGGAAATCATCACGTAGTGAGACCAACTCCAATGCGGGCTCCAATGTCAGTATACTCTCGCATTGTAAGATTGCCTAAATTTAGTGTTGGCTCCAGCTCCTACACCCCATGTACAAATTGACTATCCGTGCGCATGCGTTTCATGAGGTAAGAATAGAAGACATGAAACATAGCAACCCCGGGTAGCAACCGACCTGTTTTTTGGTTATTTCCATAGTAATTGAATAGTTTTGCAAAAAATAGTGTCCAATGGTTTAATGGCAATATGTACTCAATCAATGTACGCAAAAATCAGAGTTGAAAGTCAAGCCATCTCTGAGAACACTCGCGGACAAGATTTAAGTTCGTCCTTTTATTTATATAGATAGGGAGTTAACAAGCAATTATGCAATAAGAAGCTTTGATTATGCCTTCATGGAGTATGGACTAATGTTAAAAAGGGGCACTAAAAAGTCCAGAATACAAGAGATGTGTTGGAGCAGGAAAGTTGAGAATAGACATCATAGAAGGAGGCCGCTCGAAACCACAGTCAAACTCAAAGTAAAACCTGTACATCCACCCATTCAGTGTCAATCGGCTTAACTTCGATCGATCAAGTAATTCCCTATCGCGAGAGAATTCACTTCACTCATGCATGCCCGTAACAAAAGCTTGTCGTTCCCGTAGTATTCGTTGTTCAGATTAATTCTATACACGACCTTCAAAACAAGCTTTACTGTTTAAAAAATGACCTAGGCCTATACATTTATGATTTGGCAGGTTATTTTGAATGAGTATCCATTCAACATGCGTGTTGGTCACAGATTTAGATTCTGTGATGTTGTTCTTTCATAATTCTGAAATTTTGAAACAGCGTTTTAGTTCCCTCAAATAAAGCCGACACATGGATGCCCTGCCTATGAGCGCCGTGAGTGAACTCCATAACAAGTCATGCGTGTATAGAGCATGCATGGTAGGTACAACAAACCCAGATTTTGACCTGGAAACAGGAGCGTGAATCACAAACAAAAAAATTGTTTCTCTCGCTTTGTCAAAATCTGTCACCAGAAATGAATTAATACAAAGTTTGTTTACATTCAATAACGACACAGTTGATTCTTGAATCTTGATTGTGGGAAGTGATGGGAATTACAAAAATGATTATTTCCTAAGAATTCGTCTCATTGACCTCGCAAAATTTCACACAAATTAACTTAAATGCTTATATTATATTTATATTAGTGCTTTAACCAAAAGCACTAATATATATCATAACTTTCCCAAAAAACAGGCGATTTTGATGGGGTTTTCAAGGAAATACTCGGAAAATCCTACAAAATCAAGAAAAAGTCGATCGTCAAAGGTTACTCAAGTCAACAGAGAGCAGCATGCTACAATTTCCCACAGGTCCCCAGTCCGGCGCATTAGAGCGATCTCGGAAGAAATTACTTCCGTTTCTTCCGTGTGTGATACGTATCTCCACTAAGCAATCAACGAAACGTGGTCGGATGACCAGTTTGATGCAAAGAGATTTCAAGTGGTACTTGAAGAGGGCTTATAGCGGCCTATATATAAACGAGTTATGAATGGAGCTAATTGTAGGGGATGGGATTATAATTTCGAAAATTCTATTCTCAACTTTCCTGGTTGGAGGCTGCGCCCTTTAAGGGAAGTGTCAACCCAAAATATATGAAATTTATCAAGCACTGTAACTTTTAAACTAATAATGTAATGTATATAAAAGTATACAATTTTTCAAATGAAATGAGTCGGAGAATCCATTTTTGGTATTAAATTTCCGAAAAAATAGTGATTTCTACATTTTTGCCCAAAAATCACTTTTTTGGCGCCAATTTTTTTCAGACAACCTAACAGTTTTTAATTCAAAATTTCAAAATTTCACCAACATCATCCAAAGTCAATTATCTAGGAAGCACTTTTTTGAGGGGCTTAAAAATTTTAGTTATGAAAATATTGACCAAAAAGTGCCCAAAATATGTTTTTTTATCTCAAAAATCACCTTTTTGGCACTCTTTGGTCAATATTTTCAAAACTAAAAATGTTTAAGCCAAAAAAAAGAAGTGCTTCCTAGATAATTGAGTTTAGATGATTTTGGTGAAATTTTGAAATTTTTAATCAAAAACTGATTTTGTTAGGTTGTCTGAAAATTCGTAAAATTCCTTCAAATTTGAACTTCTAGAAAACATCGGTTTAGTTAAAATATTGACATTTTCCACCATTTAAAGCTTTAGTTCACGGAATACACGGGCGTGTGACCTAAAAGGCGAGTATACCATTATGAACAATCAAAATAAACTATCAGATTCAATTTATATTGTCACAATGTGAAGAAATTCGAAGAAAACTGAAATTTAAATGACGGTAAGATTGGCCTTTGTTTACATTTTTAGACATTGTTTTGCGCTCTTTTGTTTTTCGCGTCTACGCCGCAGATATTAAGCAGCGCGTCTAGTATTACGCACGGGAATATTCAGTGTGCGACGCAATGCTTGAACAGCTGTCGCAGCATTTGAAAAGCGCGGAACTCCGCTTAAATTCCCGCCAAATAACCATGCGCCTTTTCATGACTCAAACTTACCAAAACAACAATTTTAAATCACCCAAAAGAACGAGAAATAATCGCTTCCGATTAATAACTTATGATGGTAATGATAGAATACATATAAAAGTATAAAATAATAGAGAAATATGAAATTCAATTTTTGAAACAAATGCCGGGTTGACACTGCCCTTAAGGCTCAATTATGATACAAACTGAGATTGGTATATATTTACAATTATATTACATGTACGAATTTACACCTATAAGGATTAAGAAAAATCAGCCCGCTTTGTACAACAAAACGTTGATTCAAAAATGCTGATCTTGCGTAAGATAACGCGAACCATATTTGCATAGAGGGCGTTTTTTAATAAATAGCGATGGTATTGTTTTAATTAAGTTTTGCTGTGTTTTTGTAAGTAGAAACAACAATAAGTATAAGGCCATCTGCAATTGATTCATAGTTTCCTTTTGGAGGGCGGGTCGGAATTGGCTGTCGCCGCCGCCGCCGGGTCAAATAATTCATTTATTAAATGTAATAATAATAATAATAATTCAAAATACTTATATAGCGCCATACAACAAGTTCTCAAAGCGAAGAGAAAAGTACAATACATGTACATATTACATAAAATACAAAAAAATATGAGAGACATACAGGAACTGCATATCAAAAATACAGAGGGCCTGCACAATAGTTGGCAATGGCAATATACTAAACAATCAGATACTATGTATGGACTTAAAGATATGAGTCTTGAGACACTTTTTAAATTGGCCTGAGATGACATTGATCGAATATATGATGGTAAACTGTTCCAAACCTTTGGTGCTATGATCGCAAAGGTTCTGTTACTGTAAAATTTTGTGCTTACACACTCACTGCATTTTCTCTTTGAAAATGAATGTTTATTCAATCGTACTTTGCTAACTTGGGGAAATACCTTTATCGAGAGATGTAAACAAGCGTTGCGCGAGAGACTTTTGCATGCCCGATCTGATGTCCACACGGTTCCCAGTGTGTTATTTTTACCATGTTACGCTATCGCGGTAATTACGGTTTTTGGTACCACCAATGTACTCAGTACTGATCACACGTGGAATAAGATGATGTAACACCGCAAATGCTGCGCTGTTGTTGATAATGAAACAAACTTTTGGGCGTATGAACAAAAATCAAAATGGCAGAAATTAAAATAGGAATAGTGAAACTTTGTTGTCGTTAGTCGTGGTTATTGAAATCATCATAACTTTAAAAGTATCCACTATCCATTCAATTTTTATAAACAAAGTATCAAACAACGGAGAAGAAATTTGCTCATTTAGTGTTTATTTCAGATTTATGGCACCGATTATTGATTTTGGATAAGCTAGTCTCTCTATAGACTGACTCTAATTTATATTATTTTATGCATTTCTCTCCAGTCCTATATACATAGGCAATTTGGCATACATGACCATACCTTTGAAAATCACTGCTAAAGAACACTTTGATTCTGGTCTCCAGTGTCTTCTAAAATGGAACTACAGGAACATACTAATAGGGAGCAAATCCGTGCCAAGGTGGATTCTAACCGGATCAGAACACACTTCAAGGTGATGCAATACGTCATGGAAGCAGCAATCAAGTTACAATTGGAGTCTGTTACTACAGCGGCGGCATGCACCATATATCATAGGTAAAGATTATAGACTTGAGCTCCTATCCCCACGTCCCTCAGTCAGTGGTTCCCAACCTTTTTCTGGTGGTGACCCCATTCCAGAAACCAGCGTAAGAGGTTTGGAACCACTGCTCTATAGTTTATATTTGGCCATCACGAGACAGTGACGTAACTGCGTATTCTAGTAATTGCAGAACATAACGTGCGCACCTTCTCGGGGCGCTGGCGTATACACACGAGCGTTGAAAGATACATACGTGTGCGTAAATGATGCGCCTGTTAAGTTCATCACTGTCCAGAGGAAGCCAAATAGAGTACAGATGGCTGCCATCTTGGCAAAAAAGTGTGAAGGTATTTGTCGAATTCAATGAAGACTGACCATGTGCATTTGGTCCAACTCACACTGCAGAGCAATCGTGCGATCATCACACAGTGTGGCATGATAGTGCATGAATTCGTTCATGTTTATTCATGAGCTTATCAGTGCACATTTGTCAATTTTGCCGCCCACCGTAGCTACAAGCCTGCTGACGAAAGCTTGAAGATTTGTTTAACTGGGGAATCTTTTATAAACTCGTTACGTGTACCATGTCATTTTTTCTGCAGATTCTTCTCGGTGTGCCAGTTGTCCAACTACGATCCTCATCTAATCGGTGCCACTGCAATCTATCTAGCGACCAAAGTTGAAGAACAACCATGTAAACTAAGAAACATCATCAATGTCTGCTACAGGTCAGTAAAAATTATAATAAACTTTGTCACCTCAAGGTTTGGAGTTGACATCAATATGTAGTCTGGTCATATGGCGATGAAAACCCCCAACCCTGTTCTAACTGTAGGCAAACTGACCTTAAGTAGGGTCGGTCATTTGGTTTTTTTCCCCACACATTTTGGGGCATTTTCCAACGATTTTCCAAATAAAAATAAAAAATCAGAACAATTCCAACATTTCCTAAACTTTCTCTTTTAGACCTTTTGGCAAAACCTGGCATCTTCACTGTAAATAAATTGTTATCTTCTTTGTCAACTAATTTGTCAAAAATTTGTCAATCACAGGGTCATGAACCGAGCGCTCGCGATCATTACAAAGGTTGAACTTGTCCTTGCATGCATGGGGTCTTGTTGATAGGGCCGCGATTGGTCAATATTTATTTGTTTACAAGTACGTCACATCTTCCAGTTTTACTGCCCCATTGCGAATGACGAGGTTATGCACGATACGCACCAGTCACATGGGGCGCTGGGGAATCGTATACGCTATGATTGATTTTGTTTTGTTTTGATTATAACAGTGACTTGTTTTCATCCCAACAGAATACTTCACAAGAAGGAGCAGCCACTAGAAGTCGGCAAGACATATTGGGAACTCCGGGAGAGCATCGTCAACTGCGAACTACTACTCATACGCTTCCTAAACTTCAATCCAAAAGTGACACTGCCGCATAAATTCCTCGTCCATTTTCTCAAATCTTTAAAAGATTGGCTGGACCCCGAGGTTTGGAATGCTGTACCGCTATGTAACACAGCTTGGGCTATGCTAAGAGACAGCTATCATTGCGATATATGTCTTAGGACAAAACCCCAGCATCTTGCTGTTAGTGTCATATACTTTACGTTGCAGTGCTACGGTGTTGAAGTACCTTTAAATGAACAATCTGAAGTGCCATGGTGGAAGGTAGGTACCTGGACATATCTGTTAAATGAGAGGCTCCCAGCAAGAACAACATTATGCATTATATGTTAGACAAAATGATTATCGAGCCCAAATCATGTAAACTGCTCACAAAAAGTTAGGAAACTTTTTTTAATCAAGTATATTTTTTATTATTTATTACCCTCTTTGTATATAATATATATCAATCGAAAGCTGAAGTGTTCCTCTTTAAAATTATACCACATTTGCAATAATTTCATGTTGCTGAACTTGGCCACATGAATGAGAATGAGGCAAAGTCGCAAATCAAATGTGCCAAAAGTACTGTTATCTGCGCTAAACAGTCATTAGGTAATGATCAATAATCAAACCGGTCATGCTTGAGAACCATGAATGGTTTACACAAATATTTGCACCAGTGAGCACAACACAAACAAGTTAACCCCCCCCCCCCATCTCTTTAGAAAACCATCGTTTGGGTATTTGCAAGACTGGGTTAACAATGACTCCAGGTTGAAGGTCATGAAGGTAAGTGATGAAAGGTTTAGGCCTTTAACTTGTATTTTTTTCTGAGACACGGTAAACGTTTTGCAGTTTCAATATGCAGCGTTTAACAGATTTGGAGAAAGCCCGTGCCATTGGTTCACACAGTAACACAAAATTGCTAATTTTGGCACATTTGATTTGTGACTTTGTCTCATTCTCATTAATGTGGCCAAGTCCAACAACACGTCATCATTGCACATTTGGTATCATTTTAAAGAAAAACACTTCAGCTTTCCATTGATATGCAACATAATACTAGGTATAGCACCCAAAAAATTCAAATGCACTGAAAGTGTACAAAATTAGTAGAAATTTGGCAAAAAAATCATGCAAAAAGGTTGTACGGTTCTCAAGATGTTGTCCATTGATTATTGGAAAATATGACCGGAAATCTGCCAACAAGTGCCATTTATGGTCAAAACTGACATTTTAGCAAGTTTAAACCCTTCTAATTATAAAACTATGTACATACAGTAGCTACAAAACACAGATGCAAGGTACTGGCCATAGGTTTATCCATTTCTATTCAAATCAGACATGATATTTATTTCATATTTGTACAGCAGACTCCAGAATATGCCATTTTATTCAAAATTCATAATCGCAACTCTGAAAATCATCAAAAAATGACTAAGTCCAGCTAATTAATATGCGTAACGTGAATATCTGAAGTTCTACAAGCAGTAGAGAGATGAGCTTTGGTATACTGTTTACCTTTGACAAGACGTATATTAAAATGTAAAATTTAGTTAATTATCTCATTAAATATGCAAATGAGCTCATTATGTATTCAAATTTTGCATATGCAAATTATGTCAGTTTGACTCGCATTTTGTTTACATAAGTTTATTCCTGAACATATTCTCTAGCCATTTCCAGTATGTTGCTATCGATCAGTGCAATTGCTGTGGAGAGGTCTGCAGTAAGCTACCATAATAAGCTTATTCTGTGTTTTTGGGTCTTTTTCTGGTGTGATGCATTCAATGGATTTACAAACTAAGCATATCAGCCAAAAGTAGAGAGTTTTTACTAGCATCTGGTACCTTCTACCTTTCAAATTGGGCCTTCAAATTTTCAAATCGGGCAATTATATCAAAATTTAGAGCAAATTCCCAAACATTATGTAACTAGCCACAACTCAGCCGAATAACATTCGATTGATATGTATGACCCAGGGTCATGTACAGAGAGGTCATAGCTACCATATATAGCAAGCTCAGTGCCAAATAAGGAGTGCATCATAACAGAATGGTCAATTATTGGTATGGGTGTTTTTCAATGCTGAGCTGCATTGCTTAGTGTGGGCTGTCAATGGGACCCAAGTGTGTGACTTTCAGGCAAGGCATAAAAAGTACTTGCAAAGATTTTTTTTTAACAAATACTTCCAGGTCTAGAATAATCACCAAACGTCAGATTCAGATAGAGAAGAGATCAATCTAATTAATGGTGAAGAGTGTACATTTATAAATTATTAAGTTTTTTCAAACCAGTCTATTAAGTTTTGCCTGAAAACAAGTAAATTCACCTGAGTGTGCACACACTCTGTGTGGCAGACCCTAGTGTAGCGAATGTGCTATACCTTATAATACAAGAGTATAATAAATAAGCAAAAATATACTTGATTAAAAAAAGTTTCCTAACTTTTTGTGAGCAGTTTAGTTATAGGGAAAAAACATCTTACTTATCATAAAAACAAATAAAAACTGCAATCTCTCAACATGTCATTTAAAAAAATGTGCAGTAATTTATGTGCCGGTTTTTATTCATTTTTATCAAAAGTAGCATTTTTTTCTCAATATAACTCTGCGATTTGGCCTAACATTTGGTTAAAACATGTAATGCACAATGTTGGGCTTGCTCTTATAAAAGTTTACTTCATGCTGCATTGAGGTGTGTTTGTACTTATTTCAATGCATTTCTTATGTTGATTCCAAATATGGTAATTCAATTCAATAATTGTGAAATATTTGGAACATTTGGTGACATTTCTGGATGTCGTCTGCAGACGCCTGTCGCGTGGAAAGTGTGAAGAGTTTACTTCATGCTGCATTGCTACAGCATTGAAGTGCTGTCCAACCAAGCCTCCATTTCACTTCCTCATGCAACATTTAGGCATGGTGTGTGTCTCGTGTCTTTCTACGTGCATGAATGTATGCCAGTGCCTTCAGTAGACATGCACGTGCGTGGAGTACAATCAGCAATATATTTGTTTGCCCTTCCCCCCTTCAAACAGAAGAATTTTTTTTTTAGTTACAATCAGACAAAAATTGACAATTTGAGCATAAAAAAGCAATATTTTTGTGCGCTTCGCACGCATATTCTTGCCAAATTAGTTAGAATTAGACCACATTTGACAATTTTAGCGTAAAACGGCAAACAAAATGTGCCTGCTCATCTTCTTTTCTTCTTGCCCCCCTAAAGAGAATTCTTGCCTCTCACCCCAAATTATGATGGTAGCGGTGCCACTGACAATCATTAGATGACACAGTGACGTTACTGTCTCGTTGTTGAAGTGATGCCATGTCGGAAGTTAAGTATCTTGACATATCTGCTAAGGTTATACTTATGAGGGTTATTAAAAAAAGATTGCCTCATCCCTCACGGTCAATGTGACATCACACAAACTCTCAAAGGGGAAATTGTACTAGAAAAACAAGTGTACACAGTACAGTTTCCTGTAATCTGGAGAAAAATTGAGTTAGACCAATATTTGGACTTAATAAGTTTTTCCCCTTCAGTTTATCAAGTTAAAAGGTTTGAAACTCTTCCCTGTTGGCAGTTTTTCATCTTGAAGAACCTAGTATGGAAAAACCTAGTCTGGAAAAAATATGGAAACAGTTTTCCTTATGTTTTCTCAAATATGCGTTCAACAAACTTACTAGGTTTTTCCAGATTACAGGAGATGTGCAGGGGCAGAACATATATATCATATTTTTAAAGCTTATTTACTACAATTTGTGGTGAATTAGTGCCGGGCGGAAGGGCTTTCATTGACTGTGAGTGCTGGGCACAAATTACTAGTCCTGGGCAGGCCCGCATGGTGTTGGGCCCGCTCGGTGCTGCTCGTCGTAGCTTCAACCCTGCAAACGGCCATCTTTATGGTAAATCTGTGTATTGAACTTATCTGGAGTCATATTCACTTGATTTTCGTGGGTAAAACGGGGTACAAGGAATAATCTACCGCAACTTTTTTATCTCACTATACAGGTTTTCAGTGAAGACATAACAGAAGATGCCATCAAAGCTATCTTAGAGGAACTCATAGATATGTATGATATGGAGGCCAAAGTATGACACAAGTGCAACAAATGTGGATCAACTTCTACACCGTAAGATTACATGCACCGTGCCACTTCAAGTTGGGAGGTGATGTTAGTGGGAATTCAAGATGACATGTGCACCTGTGTCACTTCAAGTTGGGAGGTGATATTAGTGGGAATTCAAGATGACATGTGCACCGTGTCACTTCAAGTTGGGAGGTGATATTAGTTGGAATTCAAGGAATTACATCATAAAGCAACAAGAAACAAAACCCTGTTCTGCAGACACAACCGACCCATTTTTAAAATTAATTTGAGATTTTGTTTAACACATTTGTTTGAAATTTGGGAATACAAAATGAATTTTAAAAATTACTGAATCACTGAAAATGTTGAAGAAAATTTAACAAAACAAACCAAAAAATACCTGACCAACCGACCGACCCTACCTGAGAGGTCGGCAAATCTGTAAAACAGGGTTTTTTATCTCCTAAATAGTTATATTGTATTGTAACTCCGAATGTTGCCCCTGCCATGAAAATGTTGCCCCCCTAAACATTTGACTAGACAGGCTCTTGTTGACGTCACCTCTTATATCCGTGTAAAACAAGAGTTGAGACCAGTGTGAAAGGTAAAAGTTTGTATTTAAGGTAGCTAACTCGGCTCCTACACCACTGCAGAAAAACAGCTGTAATACCGATTATATCTCTACTTTTTATACTGAGACCACATCAAAGATAGTCTTTCCTCTCTCTACCTATTTGAGGACTTTTGGATCATTTTTTGAAATTTCTTATGTTTTTCTTTATCTGTTGAAAATTTCCTCAATTTTCATCTTCTGGAATTTCTGTAGACAAAAGGTAAATTGCTTTGGCCATGACACTGTAGGAATACATTTATAAGCATATTACCTTAATTCTCTCGTAAGTTTTTTCAGATACAGTGTTTACTTTTTGATTTTTTGATTTAAGGGAAATTTTCAAAAGGCTGTGAATAAGTCTAGAAAGACTTAATTGTGAAAAACTTACAAGAGAATTCTCTATAACTTAATTACCTTTTATTTGACACCTTGTTTGTACAAATTGAATGTAGTTTTTCTGTAGAAATTCACAAAATTTGGCAATATAGTGTTTCTAGAAAATAGTGAAAAAGTACTAACATTCACAGTGAAAATACCATCCATCACCACTCAGTTGCGGAAAAAATATTTATGTAATACCTTGATGTTTTGGCATCAAAATAAAATAAAAGTCTTTAGCATACATTGATTTTAAAGAGGAGAAAAATATGATTTACAAAACTATGTGTTTTCTGAAATTTGGCAGTATTAGGGAATTCGGCAATGCCTCCTGTAGTAAATTCAATGGGTTTTCAAATAATGAAAAGTTCAGTAAATCAATACGGTCAGCGTAGCCGAGTTAGCCACCTTAAATTGACTCATTGCCTCCGAGAAGTGTATGTGAAAAGCAAAAAAAACACCCTTTTAATGAATGGATTATCCATTGACTCCACATTGTATTAATTTATGGATTCAGGGAGCCATATTACTAACTAATTATAACTAACAAATTGTTTGCTTTTGTTTTCAAAATGTACCGTCTGATATGATGTTTGCTTTTTAAACTTAAGGTATTATCTTTATACATGACCAACAGTGAACAGAAATTGTCTGTAGCATAACAAAATTGTTTTCTACATCATTATGTGTGCAAATCAGTGGATTACACGCATTGTTTTGTATATTACCCTGTTACTGCACTATTAGTAAGGCCCCAAAAATGTTTGTTTGCCCAAACATGACCGACCCATAAAATCTTAAAAAACTGCCTTCTTACTTCTTTTTTTGTTCTCTTCTTCATGTTTCTGATAAACTCTTCTTTGACTATCGGTACATTGTATGGGTTTGCTTTGGACACAGCTAGAAATATTTGGAATCTCCATCCCCAATGAACATAGTATGCCTTAGATGCACGTCTTCTGATCCATGGAATACATTTAGTATTTCTGTAAATCACTAAGGAAAAAAAGGTTTGTTAACCCAAACACGACCGACCCATAGAATCACAAGAAAACCTGCCTTTTTCTTCTTTTATTTTTCTTTCCTTCACATGTCCAATTGGCTCTTCTTTAAATATCTGTACATTGTATGGGTTTGCTTTGGACACAGCTAGAAAATATTTGGAATCTCCATCTTCAATGAACATGGTACATGTATACCTTAGATGCAAGTCTTCTGGATGGATTGACTTACTACCTGCTCCAAGGTGCAGAATTCCCACTCTCCATTTGGGGTTGGGTTCTCCCGCTGGAGAATGAGTGCAATCTACGGGTGCTGTTTGAAGACGGGCTAGCGGGTGTCACCACATGCTTTAATCACTTGCTGCACCTCAGGGGGGGGGGGGGGGGCATATCCTACTTGGGAGTTAGCTTGGATAAATAATCTGGTTGGTTGTGGGATGCCAAGAAAGTCGTTAACAAGGTTTCAAAATCCGGAGGCTTGTCCGATTCGTCTGGTGTCAGAAGTTTCCATATTATATCTTCCAACACTTCAATTGTAGCTGTCATTGGAAGGTCGACACAGTCGATGATTCAAATGTGCACAGGACTGCATGAGTGTCGCCAGGTGTTTCTTTGTAGTCCACCACATTGACGGTGCCTTGGCGAAACCAACTCTGGATACACCTTCGACTACCACACTATGACTTGGACTAATAGACTTCTTCTCGCACCAAGTTTTGTACTCTACCAGGTCTGCCATGTCTACTTGAATGGGGAACTTACCAAAGAATGTGGAAACCCCATAAAAAGCCCTGTAGAGATTACAATGACTATAATAGTAATGTATGGTGAACGATGTTGCGACATTTGAAGGAGTCGTCCATTAAAGTGATATGATAAGTATTTTTCTTTATTTAAAAAAACCTATAATGACTCACTCTTGGCTTGGCAGAGCTTTACAGCTGTGGTGAAGTTAGCATGTGAAGTGTCTTCCAGATCGAATGCCTGGAACTGGGACGTCAAGAACTCCGAGAACTTTTTGACATGTGTGTTGGATCTATAGCATGAATCCAAAACTATAATGACACATTCTTGTTCCATTTTCGTTTTCAGTTTATCCAACGATGCTCTGCAATTAGGACAATTCTGTCCACCTTCTATCAATGCATTCTTTGAAGCTTTTTTTCATGTGTGTTGGATAGCATGAATCCAAAACTATAATGACACATTCTTGTTCCATTTTCTTTTCAGTTTATCCATCGATGCTTTGCAATCAGGACAATTACCTCGTCCCAAAACATTATTTGTCAGTGTTTTTAGACTTGAATTGTCAATCTCTGCCCACAATACACATTACATGCAACTTTCAAAGCTTCAAAATGTCAACACAATATTCTACACTAGAAAAAGCATGAAATCAAAATCAACCACAGATCATGGAACGTGAATCAGCAGTGCCATGGGTGGCAAGTTCATCAATATGCAAATTTAATCCTCAGAGGATCCATCTTAATGCAATCCTTGAAGCTTTTTTTCATGTGTGTTGGATAGCATGAATCCAAAACTATAATGACAAACTCTTGTTCCATTTTCGTTTTCAGTTTATCCAATGATGCTCTGCAATTTGGACAATTCTGTCCAGCCTCTATCAATGCATTCTTTGAAGCTTTCTTTCATGTGTGTTGGATAGCATGAATCCAAAACTATAATGACAAACTCTTGTTCCATTTTCGTTTTCAGTTCATCCAATGATGCTCTGCAATTTGGACAATTCTGTCCAGCCTCTATCAATGAATTCTTTGAATCTTTCTTTCATGTGTGTTGGATAGCATGAATCCAAAACTATAATGACAAACTCTTGTTCCATTTTCGTTTTCAGTTTATCCAATGATGCTCTGCAATTTGGACAATTCTGTCCAGCCTCTATCAATGAATTCTTTGAATCTTTCTTTCATGTGTGTTGGATAGCATGAATCTTGACGGTGTGTATGATGCTTGCATACTTCTTTTCTGCAGTCTTTCCCAATGGTATCACCATAAAGTGTTGCTTCTTGTGTATCTGGATGTAAATACACCAAATAAATTGGTGTCTTCTTTATCGCACTGACAACATTCATCTGGAACAAAAAATAAATAAATAAATAATAATTATCATGATAATTTACCCAAAGAATGTGGAAACCAAGTCCCAAGATATTCGATGTTGTGTCAATCAAAGTATGATGTAATTTGTGGAGTCCAATTCATACTCTGTGATCAGTTTTTGTACATCAGCAATAATTGCTCCACTTTCGGCCTAACCTTTGGTTGTCCATTTTCTCTTCAGTTTATCCATCGATGCTTTGCAATCAGGACACTTCTCCACAGCCTCTATCAATGCATTCCTTGAAGCTTTCTTTAATGTGTGTTGGATAGCATGACTCTTGAAGGCTGTGATGCTTGCATTATTCTTTTCTACAAAGTCTTTCCCAATGGTATCACCATAAAGTGTTGCTTCTTGTGTATCTGGATGTAAATACACCAAATAAATTGGTGTCTTCTTTATCTCACTGACAACATTCATCTGGAATAAAAAAGAAATAAAATAGAGATTACAATGACTATAATAGTAATGGGGGAGGGTAGCGCTGTAGAGATTACAATGACTATAATAGTAATGTAAGGTGAACGAAGTTGCAACATTTGAAGGAGTCATCCATTAAATTGTTATGATAAGTATTTTTCTTTATTTAAAAAATTCCTAAACTATAATGACTCACTCTTGTTCCATTTTCTCTTCAGTTTATCCATCGATGCTTTGCAATCAGGACACTTCTCTGCAGCCTCTGTGAATGCAATCCTTGAAGCTTTCTCTCATGTTTGTTGGATAGCATGAATCCAAAACTATAATGACTCACTCTTGTTCCATTGTCGTTTTCAGTTTATCCAATGATGCTCTGCAATTAGGACAATTCTGTCCAGCCTCTATCAATGCATTCTTTGAAGCTTTCTTTCATGTGTGTTGGATAGCATGAATCTTGAAGGCGTGTATGGTGCTTGCATAATTCTTTTCTGCAAAGCTTTCTTTCATGTGTGTTGGATAGCACAAACCAAAACTATAATGACTCACTCTTGTTCCATTTTCGTTTTCAGTTTATCCAATGATGCTCTGCAATTAGGACAATTCTCTGCAGCATCTATCAATGCATTCCTTGAAGCTTCCTTTCATGTGCGTTGGATAGCATGAATATTGATGGCGTCTATGGTGCATAATTCTTTTCTGCAAAGTCTATTCCAATGGTATCACCATAAAGTATTGCTTCTTGTGTATCCAGATATAAATACACCACATAAATTGGTGTCTTCTTTATCGCACTGACAACATTCATCTGGAACACACACACACACAACAACAACAAAATTGTCATGTTAATTTACCCTCAAGACCAAATCTAAGTGTCGCGTAGTCAGAGAGTGCAGCAAATACTTTTGCAGACAAATATCCCTCAATCTTATCTTCAGGTTCTCTTCGAAAACATGGTTGGGCTTCCTCTTCTGTGGACTCAAGTTTTGGCCACTTCCGCGTATGGATCGGTGTATAATGACTCGCTCTTGTTCCATTTTCTTCTCAGTTTATCCATCGATGCTTTGCTATCAATGCAATCCTTGAAGCTTTCTTTCATGTGCGGTGGATAGCATGAATCTTGAGGCGTCTATGGTGCTTGCATAATTCTTTTCTGCAATATTTTTCCCAATGTTATCACCATAAAGTGTTGCTTCTTGTGTATCTGGATGTAAATACACCAAATAAATTGGTGTCTTTATTGCACTGACAACATTCATCTGGAACAAATAAGAAATAAAGAAATAATAATTATCATGTTAATTTACCCTCAAGACCAAATCTAAGTTTTGCGTAGTCGGAGAGTGCAGCAAATACTTTTGCAGACAAATATCCCTCAATCTTATCTTCAGGTTTTCTTCGAAAACATGGTTGGGTTTCTCTCCTGTGGACCCATGTTTTGGCCACTCAGTGTACGCCAAATCGACTGTACTACATTGGACGTTTGGCAGCGTACTTGTTACCCCCGGGGGGGGGGGGTCAGTGAACATACCAAGCGGGTACGCATCCGCGTCCATAAAAAACTTCGAAAATGGTCCAAATTTCACCACACGACGTCGTCGACGTCTTTCTGAAAAAGGGGTACTTTTTAGGGGGCATCGCACTTTAGGGTATCCATTACAGCATCGAGATATCGACGTTTAGGGGTACTAATTGTTGTATGTGTGACTTTTCAATAAACATGCAAAATGTTGAAAAAAATCTTCAATATTTCCCTACTTTAATTGCTACATCATGCATATCACATGCATCTGTATGAATGTCACATGATTATGAATTAAGATTATTTTGAGCATTACTATATACGCCATTTAGGGGTGCATTGTTGAGTGTTGGTAACGCCGTTTAGGGTAGGGTTTGTATGTGTTACGTCACTTAGGTGTATCAAAATAGTGTTCTGGTTCACGCCATTTAGGGTCCATTTCAGAGGTGCTTGGACGCGCATGTGTACCCGTTTGGTATATTCACTGACCCCCGGGTGTTACCCTTGCCAACTGTTGTTCTTGTTTGGTATGGCCACCCTTTTTACATCCTTTTTGAGTTGCTTAATCTCGCCATCACATACATGGCAAAGAAATGGAAAATGTTCATCTTCATATTCTGTCACTCCCAACCCCACACAAGATATATGAAACAAAGGAAGTGGATATGAGTATGGTGCAGTTACAGGGGTGTTGATTTGCAGAGGGGTGCATGGTAATCATCAGCGGCTGTGCCAGCTTTCCCTGACGATTAACAGCAGCATATCCGCTTGAGATGAGGGTCCACTGAGTGATAGTTCTAGCATAGTTCCCTGCATTTTTTTTTGGGGGGGGGGGGATCTGAGAGTCGATACCCCTGTCGTTGGCTACTCGGTACATCGCAGTATTTGGTGTGTGCAGGCTGGTGGTTGGCCTTTCATCATTGATGGGCGTGGCTGGAGTGTAATCAGGTATCGCTGGAGACACTGGTTCATATACAGGTAGCGGAACATCGTCAGTCGTCTGTCATACATACATGTAGTCCTTGTTTGCTGGTACTGGCTAGCAGTTATGATGCCAGCTTGCATGGAACGGTCGAGCCAGTTGTTTGCATAAACAGCAATGTCCTGGTGAAGCCATCCCCCCATTATACACATGAAACCCTATCCTTAGTATTTCACACTAATATTTCGCACTAGTCCCATGGATTTACACATGCTATTGGGCATGCAGGCAGGGCACAAGGTGAGCACCGCTGTCTTCCACCCCTCTACTAGACTTCCTTATTTTTTAAGCCTTCTGAAAGTATCTCATCCTTGGCCAACTCTTCCTGCTTCTCTTTGAAGTTCAGAGGAGGATCTCACTCAATTAATACAGCATAGAAAGTGCCACTCTGACAAACACAATTTGTAGAACAAAATGTACTATTTGGGCATTTCATTCTGTATTTGATATACAATAACATTTCCGATACACAATTTACCATTGCTCTTGTATCTAATAGAATAATTAGATATCTTCATGACTCTGGTATACAGTTTGCATTGCAGAAGTCTACTGGACAATAAAATGCCTTTAAACGACATCAAATCTGTTACAAGACCAATATTATTGTATGTATGACAGTTGATAAATATTTTCTACTTAAGCTGCTGATACGTCCTACTATACTAGCTCTTTTAATTTAACCCTAACTCTAGATCACCACACGGCAACAGATTTCTTTTCCGACACCCAAAATTCACCAGAAAGGTCAACCCCCAGATTTGAACCACGGACCTCCAGCACCCGGGCCCAGATCCTAGCCACTACACTGTGGCTGCCAGTCGACACTCGGCGAGTATATTCGCCTCGTTATATAGCCTGGGTCCGTTTTGTAGCCCAAAAACATGTCGGGTTATAAAAACATTTTTTCCCCACAGTTGCCGTATGGTGTAGTAGGGTTAGGGATGTATCATTTCTGTAATACGTAGTATGTACATTCTTGAATTTTGATTTACAACTCATTTGTTAGTACAATTCAGACTCTACAGTTCCAATAGGTAAGCGTTTTACCAAGATTGGTATCATTTGCGAAATACCCATTACAATTAATACTTGTGCTCCAACCCCTCTAGTGCCATGAAACATATGCCTGAGATCCCCATTAAAACCCTAACCCTACTACACCATACGGCAACTGTGGGGAAAAATGTTTTTATAACCCGACATGTTTTGGGGCTACAAAACGGACCCAGGCTATATAACGAGGCGAATATACTCGCCGAGTGTCGGCTGGCAGCCACAGTGTAGTGGCTATGATCTGGGCCCGGGTGCTGGAGGTCCGTGGTTCAAATCTGGGGGTTGACCTTTCTGGTGAATTTTGGGTGTCGGAAAAGAAATCTGTTGCTGTGTGGTGATCTAGAGTTAGGGTTAACGTCTTCATACCAGAAACATGACAGATTAAACAAAGGGCCCAAATCTTCAACAGAGGTCACATAGTGAAGCAACGAATGCATGTTCCATGTGTAATATCTAGCTTGATACAGGTCGCCTATCTTGAATAAAACAGTTTCAGCATTCAATGTGCTTGTTTCAGTTGTTCAGAACTTATGGAGTTACCAATAAGTATATGCATGGAATTTACCAGTAATACTAAATGCTCAAAATACTCTGATGGAAGGATTCCGTACAAACATGGAATTGAATAAAAAGCAAGAAATATCTATATTTGGATGCCTTCCACCACGTAATGTGTGTCTGAATGGTGGGTTGTGGTGGCCGTGAGATGAAATTTGGTGGGCAGATTGACGTGAGCCGGTGATCTACATCCTTGACCATGTGTCGGATGCTCCACTTTGAGCAGTGATGGGCAATATCAAACCAAAATTTCATGAGCATTTTGAATATTCCAATCATGTTGCCGTGCATATAGTCTGGGGAAACACCTCAAATAAGGTCAAACTTAGAAAAAGAAGCAACAATGACTCGCTCTTGTTCCATTTTCTCTTCAGTTTATCCATCGATGCTTTGCAATCCCTCTATCAATGCATTCCTTGAAGCTTTCTTTCATGTGCGTTAGATAGCATCTATGGTGCTTGCATAATTCTTTTCTGCAAAGTTTATGTCCAATATAAACCTTTCGAATTAGCAGGTTCCAAATACTATAATGACTCGCTCATGTTCCATTTTCGTTTTCAGTTTATCCAATGATGCTCTGCAATTAGGACACTTCTCCACAGCCTCTATGAATGCATTCCTTGAAGCTTCCTTTCATGTGCGTTAGATAGCATGAATCTTGAAGGCATCTATGGTGCTTGCATAATTCTTTTCTGCAAAGTCTGGGGAAACACCTCAAATAAGGTCAAACTTAGAAAAAGAAGCAATAATGACTCACTCTTGTTCCATTTTCTCTTCAGTTTATCCAACGATGCTCTGCAATTAGGACACTTCTCCACAGCCTCTATTAATGCATTCCTTGAAGCTTCCTTTCATGCGCGTTAGATAGCATGAATCTTGAAGGCATCTATGGCGCTTGCATAAAGACTTTTCTTGTCTGGGGCAACACCTCAAATAAGGTCAAACTTAAATAAAGAATCAACTGTCAAGTCTGTCATAGATACTTTGACCCCCATCACAGTTTTCTTTAAACTCTCTGCTTCTTGAGCATGATGTAATGTTTCTTGATGCATCGTCCATGTCCAGTTTCTAAATCGGACACATCAAAAGGGTAAAGGTCTGTGTTTGCCCACGCTCGCTTGTTTTACAAGATATTCCTTTCTGGGTACAATATGCACATCCATGTTTCCCATTAAATTGGGTAAAATGCTGAAACAAGCATCTAGCCGGTGAGTCGAAAACAGCAAACAACAGCAGCGCCTGTACACTCTTCTTACTTCCATCCGGTCGTCCAACTTTTACACCTGCAATTAGAAACACAACATTTTTTGTAACTGCTAATATTTGTTAGCACAGCAATTGGGCATGTACTTGTAAGGCAATGAATAAAACCCAACCCTGTTATATGGGCAAATTGACCTCTCAGGTAGGGTCGGGTGTTTGTTGTTATTTCTTGCGAGTGGGGGAGGGGGGTGGGGTGGCGTATTGAGCTTGGTAACCGACAATACGCTATTAATATTTTAGTTAATTTTCAGGCAATTTTCGAAATATTTCACAAATTTTATGAAATTCCAACTATTTCCAAAAATAAATAAATGGGGAAATTCCAACAGCAACAAATAAAGGGTCGCTCGGGCCCGAACAGTGGTTGTTATTTTGTGGACCAAGTCACATTTAACTTTGAACTCCACTAGTTTAAACATATCAACATTGATATACTCTCTCAAAGGTTCCTTTATGCGTTGCCTTTAACATGTCCAATATAAACCTTTCGAATTCGGAGGATCCAAATACTATAATGACTCACTCTTGTTCCATTTTCTCTTCAGTTTATCCATCGATGCTTTGCAATCCCTCTATCAATGCATTCCTTGAAGCTTCCTTTTATGTGTGTTGGATAGCATGAATCTTGAAGGCATCTATGGTGCTTGCATGATTCTTTTGTGCAAAGTCTGGGGCAACACCTCAAATAAGGTCTAACTTAAATAAAGAATCAACTGTTGTAAAATGCTGAAACAGGCATCTAGTCGGCGAGTCGAAAAACAGGAAACAACAGCAACGCCTGTACACTCTTCTTACTTCCATCCGGTAGTTTGACTAACTCTTGTTCCATTTTCTCTTCAGTTTATCCAACGATGCTCTGCAATCAGAACACTTCTCTACAGCCTCTATCAATGCATTCATTGAAGCTTCATCATCATTGAACACAAATAACCCCCCCCCCCCCCCCCCCCCCACCTCTATAATTCTTTTTACTTTTACACCTGCAATTAGAAACACAATTTTTTTTGTAACTGCTAACATTTGTTAGCACAGCAATTGTGCATGTACTTGTAAGGCAATGAATAAAACCCAACCCTGTTATATGGGCAAATTGACCTCTCAGGTAGGGTCGGGTG
Organism: Ophiura sarsii; assembly: GCA_035610835.1. NCBI lineage: Eukaryota > Metazoa > Echinodermata > Ophiuroidea > Amphilepidida > Ophiuridae > Ophiura > Ophiura sarsii. Next base: position 41,955,431 of record CM069445.1, on the reverse strand, counting down.
TTTGTTGTTGTTTATTCTTGCGAGTGGGGCATATTGAGCTCGGTAACCGACTATACGCTATTAATATTTTAGGCAATTTTCAGGCAATTTTCTAAATATTGATTTCTAAACTATTTCCAAAAATAAATAAATGGGGAAATTCGAACAACAACAAATAAAGGATCGCTCGGGCCCGTACAGTAGTTGTTATTTTGTGGACCAGCGCAAGTCACATTTAACTTTGAACTCCACTAGTTTAAACATATCAACATTGATATACTCTCTCAAAGGTTCCTTTATGCGTTGCCTTTAACATGTCCAATATAAACCTTTCAAATTAGCAGGTTCCAAATACTAGTTCTTGTTCCATTTTCTCTTTAGTTCATCCATTGATGCTTTGCAATCCCTCTATCAATGCATTCCTTGAAGCTTCCTTTCATGTGTGTTGGATAACATGAATCTTGAAGGCATCTATGGTGCTTGCATGATTCTTTTGTGCAAAGTCTGGGGCAACACCTCAAATAAGGTCTAACTTAAATAAAGAATCAACTGTTGTAAAATGCTGAAACAAGCATCTAGTCGCCGAGTCAAAAACAGGAAACAACATCGGTGCTTGCATGATTCTTTTCTGCAAAGTCTGGGGCAACTCCTCAAATGAGGTTAAAACTTTAAAAAATAATCAACTGTTGTAGATCCTTTGACCCCCATCACAGTTTTCTTTAAACTCTCTGCTTCTTGAGCATGATGTAATGTTTCTTGATGCATCGTCCATGTCCAGTTTCTAAATCGGACACATCAAAAGGGTAAAGGTCTGTGTTTGCCCACGCTCGCTCGTTTTACAAGATATTCCTTTCTGGGTACAATACACGCATCCGTGTTTCCCTTAAGTTGGGTAAAATGCTGAAACAAGCATCTAGTCGGTGAGTCGAAAACAGCAAACAACAGCAGCGCCCGTATACTCTTCTTACTTCCATCCGGTCGTCCGACTTTTACACCTGCAATTAGAAACACAACATTTTTTGTAACTGCTAATATTTGTTAGCACAGCAATTGTGCATGTACTTGTAAGGCATGAATAAAACCCAACCCTGTTATATGGGCAAATTGACCTCTCAGGTAGGGGCGGGTGTTTGTGGTTGTTTCTTGCGAGTGGGGGAGGGGGGTTGGGTGGCGTATTGAGCTTGGTAACCGACAATACGCTATTAATATTTTAGTTAATTTTCAGGCAATTTTCGAAATATTTCACAAATTTTATGAAATTTCAACTATTTCCAAAAAATAAATAAAGGGGAAAATTCCAACAACAACAAATAAAGGGTCCCTTGGCCCGTACAGTAGTTGTTATTTTGTGGACCAAGTCACATTTAACTTTGAACTCCACTAGTTTAAACATCAACATTGATATACTCTCTCAAAGGTTCCTTTATGCGTTGCCTTTAACATGTCCAATATAAACCTTTCAAATTCGCTGGTTCCAAATACTATAATGTCTCGCTCTTGTTCCATTTTCTCTTCAGTTCATCCATCGATTCTTTGCAATCCCTCTATCAATGCATTCCTTGAAGCTTCCTTTCATGGGTGTTGGATAGCATGAATCTTTAAGGCATCTATGGTGCTTGCATAATTATTTTCTGCAAAGTCTGGGGCAACACCTCAAATAAGGTCAATAATAAGTGGCAAGGTTCTTGCAGCGTTGTAGAAGGTCGGGTGTTGATAGACTGGACATCTTTACTCTACTTGATGTTGATGTCCTGCTGGACTGCACACCCTGTCTATTCACTGACGATAACTATGCACGTAATATGCCTCCTAACGAACGGCAATTGGAACAATGATTTGTGTTTAGAAGACTAGTCAATGTACATTCCTTGTTGCGAATAGTTACATTGTACAGTCTCGCCTTCCATGACAACATGATGGTGCAGAATCCCCTGCCTGCCAACTTTGTTGTCCCTTATCAGTTTGTGGTAGCGTGGATGGGATGACCAATGCATACCTTTGTTGAATCTAACTGATTCAGGAGCTGCTGCGCCTATACAGAATCCAGAACATCTGGAAAAGATCCAATTGATAGTTCTTGTCCTAGAAAATTGGCAGAATATGTGCCATCACTGTCGATCCTCAGACTTTTCGGTCCATTATCGAGAACATTTCCAATTAACATGAAAAGTTGAGTCCCAAATAATTGTTGAGAAACCCAACCAGATGGAAGCACAGGGTAAACAAACTTAGTATGGGTTATGTCATCGCCCCACATCCATGTCCTCAGAGTGGATACAACGGTCTGCACCGCTCCTATTCCTGCTGTTGCAGTTGTTCCTGTATTTAAGAAAAAACAAAAAGATACATGACCTGTATACAAATAAAATGAGTTATTTCATTTAGTGAAATATTCCTATAATTACCCCTAACACTCCTACACACGACAAAACCCTTTGCTATAACCGTGTACCCCTGGCAGTGCTCGCCGTTTTCTCTCGGACCACGCTCCAGACGGCCCATCAAAAGGCGAGAAGTTTTCAAAGCTCACCGACTGGGGCACATGATAGAGAGTTGGCCTGTTTTTCTCCCCTTGAGTTCGGCAAGAGTGGGGCGAGGTTGGGGTAGGTTGCCTTGCAGTAAGCCGCGTTGTCCGTCATCACGCACATAACGTCGTTGAGACTGATGCCATTCTCGGTCAAGGATTTCATCAGCTGCTGTGAGACTGTAGTGGCGTTGCAGGCATCCATAAAAATGGTGTCTTTAAGGTAGAATGTTCCCTGGAATCCTGTTAAAGAAATAAAATATAAACCGAACATAAATAACATGAATTAAAGAAAAATTACTAAACAAAAGAAATTCCTGGAATAAAATTAATAGTTTTAAAACTCAATGCAATTTTCTTTCAATTTTTCCCCAAAACACTGTTACATGCGGTCAAACACGTCAAACAAGCTGGGTTGCACAGACATGCCAAGTGCGATTTTGCCTTATTTGCTACGGAAATTAGGTGGAAATATGACTATACAATTTGTTCCCACAAAAAATATGTGATTTAGCATGAAAACTGTGAATTATGCCGTGAATTCCGCGATCACTGCAAATCCCAAACGTTAGCAATAATAATAATAATAATAATAATAACAAGAAATTTCTTAGGCGCTCAATACTAAAAGCCTCTGAGCGCCGAACCACTCTGATCCCTTTGTTTGTTGAGGCGGTGTCTTTTCACTGCTTGGATAGTGGAACCAATCTAAGCACTGACTGCATTCAATGACTTCACAATTCTGTTTAGAGTTCCAAGGGAGTCTGTAATGACAGTAAACCTCAAGAACACCAACTACTCCTAAACGATGTGAACCACAGATGGGAAATGGTTGCATGCTAGATTCCTCCAAGCAGGTCAAGAGATGATGTCGCATCGCAGATGGGTTGTACCTCGGGATCTCTCTGACGTTGACAAATATCAAATGTAAATGCTAAGGCATACAAACCACAACTAGAAGAATCACGTTGTCTGCTAACATTTTCGAACTTCACAAAAGAACCTCTCTTTCTTTGTGCTTATAATACAAGCTAACAAGTCTGTTTCAAATCAAAACATGTCTTCAATTAAAACCGGTAAACACACCTCAGGTAGGGTCAGAAATTGTTGGTGAATTATCAACAATTGGCAAAACCTTTTTTTTTAAAGGCAAAATTGATAAAGAAAAATTCACAAAATTTAAAATTAAACAAACAAAATGTGACAACAGGTATTTGTTCGTCGTCTAATATCAACTTTATTTTCACACACGACAGATTAACTTACCCATCATAGGCTTGATCTGTGTGTGGGCATCCGTTGCCAAGTTGTCAAGGCCTCTCCAACACGACAAGAGTTGAGCTTATGTTCTCTTTTGTTGACAATCTGCATGTCTAAGATATTTTTGGATTCATCGTCCATCGAGGTGTACGTACAATACTCTGCGCAGAACCCAGGACTGTCCATCCTTCCATCCGCTATTGCAATAACTAATATAAAAAATAAACAATAAAATATAGTTAACAAACAGGACTAGCTAGCCAATGACCTCAAATTAAATGTTCACCAATCATATTGGGACTTTTTGAAAGCTTGGGGGTGAAATCAGACCCTCAACTTTTGGTCATGAAGTTTCCCGGTTTGTTGTGTTACATCTTGTGTATTTTTATAGTAGTAAATGCGTTTCTGTTCTTTGCGCTTCTTCCATTTTTCTACTTCATGGCATGTTGTGATTCCTTTTTCCGCCTTTCAATTTCTAACTCGGCTTGATATGACTTCACAAAGTCATTAAGTTTTGCGATTGTGTTTTCTCTGTACTGTAGTTGTTTCTTTACCCTTTATGGTGCATACTCTTTAGTGATCTCTTTTATTTGGGAGTGCAAAGTCTCTTCTCTTCGCTGCAGTAGACCTAGTGCATGCAGTTTATATTTACCCATAATCAATGCCACCATGTCGGTAATAAAATGCGTACTCAACAACATCTCGCGCTTTTGCAACTTTCCATTTGTATTCCAGAAGAAAACTAAAGATAGTAAGTTTTTGTCTTTCGTTGCATCGCTTTCTTTCTGTAGTAATTTGTCATAGTCTAATTTTAGCTTTGATAAGTCAAAACTATGTTCAACCATTTTACTTTGGAGAACTGCTATCAACTCATCCTGTTCATGTATGTGTTCAACAAGACATTTTTTCATTGGCGAGTCATATTCGATGTGGAAAATGTCACAATCCGTGCTGGTTGAAGGTTGATCTTCCGTTAATGGTTGATCATGTGTTGATGGCAGCTCACCCTGACTAAAAATTCTGGCTTCGTCATTAGACTTTTGGGGTGTTGTTTGAGGAAACTTGTAGATTTCTGCACGGAACGCATCTCTACTGGTTTTCTTGCCAGTTTTTGCCGTCTTCCGATGGCTCAAGTCTACCAAAACTACAGGCCTAATCATGATAGTGTGTTCAATTTCCCATATTTAAGAACTATGAAAACTGCATTCTCCTTGGTTTAGCTCGAGCGAAACAATCTACAACTTCATCCAAACTGATGCTGGCGCTACGATGAATTGAAAGATGAGCTAGACCATTTTACCTATTTTCCTTCATTGTGGTCCTGCAAATGAGAAACAAAATATTATAATTTAAATAATAAGCATGTTTACTTTAATTTATCTGTTTTCATAATGAGGATAATTTCATTTACTTGACTTTAAGAGGCCGAAAATCAGAGAAACGGTCTTTTATCACTTTATATCATAGGCGGACATGTAACAACAAAAATCACATGTAGGGTTACCATGGTTAAGTATGAATATGAATGCTAGCATTTTAACTGTATTTATATTAAGATTAAACTTGTTTATTGAAGAGAGGTATAGGCCTAACTACTTCTAACTTTTATCTTATCCTTACCTTGTGAATGTCTTAAGGTGAAGCAACGCACTAAAGCTTTGTTCACAGCTGCAACTGGTAACGGGAAATGTTGCAGCTATCCTCAGCATCTGAGTTATGTTTGGAAATCCTCCAATGTCCATAGCGGCAAAGGTCTTGGGTATGTTATCTGGACAATTATCTCCAGAACACCTGCAGTTATGCAGAAACCTAAGGTTCGGGATTTCCCGTGATTTTTTAAGGTGAAAATTGTGAATGCTGTGATTTACAGTGATTATTGAGATGTCAAGAAAAAAACATGCGAAATTACGAAATTGCGCAAAATTACATGATTTACGGAGCGGTTGTATTTTTAGGCATTTAATTAAAATATCATACTTCAAAAATATGAAAGTAAATAGCTTAATTTTGGGATTAAAATATAATTAGGCAACTAGGAAAAAGCAATATGATACCACTTTCACACAGTTCGAAAAAGCCACCGTTACAACTATGAATTCCGTAGCCTTCCTCTCTTGCCGTGGTTGGTGGCCCATCTGTCAAGCTTCCAAAATTATTGTTCGCTTCACTTGTGTATATTATTTAAGGCTGGGAATTTCGGGTGGGCAATCAGGTACCTGCCCGAAATGTCGATACCCGGGTACCAACTTAGGTACCCGGGTCGTATCAGATATTTCTTGTCGCAGATCATCCATTAAGCCTTTTCTGGTAGCATTCCAGGTTTTCTGATTAAGAGCGCACTGGTGACCATGAAAATAACATCCATGAAATTGGTAGACATTATTGTTGGTGCAACAATATCCATCTACTGGAATCTGACGGGGACCTATCTTCTTTTTATGCTTGTTTAATTTTGGTGCTGGATGAACGTCTCGGTGCTCTGCAATCCAATCCAAGTGTGCATGTTCCGGCCTGAAATCGGTTGAACATCTCCTATGAATGTATGGTCCAGTTATCATGTCTTGCATTAATACCCAAAGGTACAAAGCATTGGCATCGAAGCATACTATCTCCTTACACTCTTTTGGTCTGTCCTTAATGTTTGTAACGCCTGCTTCATGGTATCGATGGAAAACAACCGACAGTCCACCAACTATGTTGGCCCTCATCTTGTAAATAGAGATCTTTGTGTTGCTGCTTGAATAATGTGAAGAAGTTGGCCTTAGGGAGTGTGTCAAAGAGATACCTGAGAGTAAGGCCTTGGACGAAGATAGCATCTTTAAACATATCTATTCCTAGTGATTTATAGAAATCGAACCTGTTATCTAAGGTGGTCAAGAAAGGAGCCACATTGAGGTCGTTGTACCAATGAAGAAAGTCCAACATGGATGTCATCCCATGGTTTCTCCAAACTTCCTCGCAGTATCGATATTCCTCGATTGTGATGTTTTCACTCTTCAGTTTACTGTAAAATGCCTCGTGTGGTGGTAAGTACAGGAAAATTAGTTTTTTAAGTGAATCCATCCACTCGTACGGGAAGAAGCCTTCCCCAACATCTGGCGATAGTTATATCCCGGGGCGAGATAATTGATGACATCTAGAAATTTCAAAGAGTCGGTCTGGAGGTATTGATAGGTGTTGCCTTTCTTGATGACAAACTTAATAGAACCACTCAATGCAGGGTATAAAAACTCTCTGACAAGATTTATGTCATAACGGCTGGAGTTGAAGCCCAAGACGGGCAAGACAGTGAGATAATCCTCCAGATCTTGCCTGAGACGTTCGAGTTGTCTTGTTCTTCTCCTCTGGATGCTTCCTTTCAGCGATGTCTTTGATTGGATATCTAGAATCTTGCCATCCAACTCTTCAATGACAGACTCGAACAATATACAGTCATCAAAAAAAGTAACTATACAGGTAATAAATGTACTTTTAACTCTAAAAATATATATCCTACCTAGAAATATTAAATCATAAAGTTGTTAAGAAATTTATCTTCTTTAATATGAGATATTGCACGCTAGCATCGGTCGAATATTTAAGAAGCGACAATCCAAAATGTAAGGTAAAGTCACAATTTCAAATTCACATTTTACATTTCAACACGGGGGAGAGAATGACAGGTAGCGTGTGTGTGGCGTATTGATCCATCGGAACAATGCGGCCGACTTTCCAACCTGCGCATGCATCCCCCAATTGCACTACCGGTAATCAATAAGGTACCCGTAGCTTGGTCCGCGTGTAGAAAATAAAAATGTGAAAATGAAAATCGGACTTCTCCTTACATTTTTGAGTGCCACTTCCTCAATAATCACCCGATCCTAGCGTGCAATATATCATATTAAAGAAGACAAATTTTTCAACAACTTTATAATTTAATATTTATAGGTAGGATATATATTTTAAGAGTTAGAAGCCCATTTATTACCTGTATAGTTACTTTTTTTGATGACTGTACACAATTACATACTTTCATATTAATAAAAAAATCATGACAATGACATTTATAATAAAAGAATAAAAAAATAAAATTGGAATAAAATAAAATAATAAGAAATTGACATAAATAAATAAAAAATAAATATAATTTAAATCTAGTATAAACACTGAACTGTGCAAATGAAATTCCATGTTATAATAAAATAAACAATTATGTACTTTCATATAAGAAATTGACATCAATAAAAAATAAATGTTTTGAAAACTCACTTTGTTAATAATGCGCCTGTCTTGTAAATCCATGAGTAGCGGAGTAAAGAAATGTTTAATATTGGTATCCGTTCCAACGACCGACAACATCTGTTTTGAAATACAAAGCGCATGCCATAGTTGTTTCGTATGTTCCTCGGTGAGTCTTTCCCGCTTATCTGTTAGCAAGGTCTTGTACGTGCTGAAACTTTGCTCGACGGAACCTGCGGGATACCACATGTAGATGGAGGATGCTGCGTGCCGGATGAGAAAATGCCCAGTTGCACCCTTCCAGAAATCTTACACTTTAAATTAAACTGTTTAGAGTTCCAAGGGAGTCTGCAATGACAGTAAACCTTAAGAACACCAACTACTCCAAAACGACGTGAACCACTGATGGGAAATGGTTGCATGCTAGATTTCTTCCAAGCAGGTCAGGAGATAATGTCGCAGTTGTATTTTATACGTTGGGATCCCTCTGACGTTGACAAATATAAAATGTAAATGCTAAGGCATACAAACCACAACTAGAAGAATCACGTTGTCTGCTAACATTTTCAAATTTCCCCAAAACTCTCTTTCTTTGTGCTCATAATACAAGCTAATACATCTTCCATGTAGAGGGAGACTTTAGAGCTGCCATTTGAATCATACACATGTATGGTTTTGTAGGGATGTGAGACGCATGCCACTGTAATCCAATGGCTCCCTCCATGGTGAAGCACCTGCACAAATGGAGGATCCATAAATTGAAAGACAAAATTATTTATGGTTGTACCAGTGCATCCTATCTTCTAAAATCAGTGTTCTCCTGAAAAAACTCTTGCTCCCTTTCTAAAGTAAATTCTGAACACTGCTGTAACAAGCTCTTCTTCCGCCAGCATGGAATAGAAAATTCTCTGGAAGCATGTAAGCAAGCTGTCCCTTGATCCTTTTAATACCAGCATTGGCCTGCTCATTGACTTGGCTTGGTTTTTTTATGGGAACATTGGACTTGTACGTTGCTATATTATTACCAATACAGCAACTTTTATGGATGTACCAGTGCATCCTATTTATTAAAAACAGTGTACTCCGGAAAAAACTCTTGCTCCCTTTTTAAATAAATTTTTAATACTGCTGTAACAAGCTCTTCTTCCGGTTTCGCATGGCCAAAAACAAGCCAGCATGGAATAGAAAATTCTCTGGAAGCATGTAAGCAAGATGTCCCTTGATCCTTTTAATATTATGTATGCAATGCCAATGTCACAGTGTCCCCTGTCTCTCATTTTGCGTAAAAAACAACCAAAGGAAGCAGGTCACCGCTCATAGTTGGCTCAAATTCATTCCTATCATTAATCGTCAGGTATAACATATTAATGTAAAAACTCAAAATTGTGTGGGAATTATGGCCTGCCAATGTTGAAGTGTTATGATCCAAAAATTGCATGTTTTAAACCTTGTAAATTCAGTAATGCATTTTTGAGTCTTTCAAATAAGCTGTAGCTTTAAACTGGTATCTTGTATGACCTTGGACCTTGGTATATGGCTCATTCCATGAAGTTGGGGCATTTGTTAAAATAGCAGAATTTGGTACTTTAGGCAGCTTATAAACTGTTTTACTCTATGTGTATATCAAAAAAAATTAGTGTCCAAAAACAGAACTAGGTTATAGTATTGAGCCATGAAAAAAAAAAAAAAAAATCGACCCTTCCTTGAAGAAGAAAAAAATAAAAAATTAGGTGGTGTCCAAGACCATTTTTGCTAAAAAACGTGACATGGAAAACACAACAATTAATATGAGTTTTATGTAAGCAAAACTATCATAGAATTGCTTGGAAATCGATTTGATTAATAAAAGATACATGTATTCATAGTTTACTGACCAAAACACCTCGTCACGCTGGACTGATTTTTCACCCAAGCAACTTGAAAATTGCCTTTCCGATGCTACGCACGGTGTCCACAAAATATACACGTGTAGCATCGGGAGTTTTCATTGCTGAATGGGGGTAGTTCTCTATCATACATTTTTAAATTATTTTCCAAAATTAAGAGCATTTATCAATTGAAAACTATTGCAAATGAGAATAAATTTCATGAAGACCATTCCATATATTCATGAAAAAGTATACCGTGCCGTGCGCATGGTGTCCTTACCATAAAATGTAGCATCGTGATAAACATCCTATGCAATTTGTGGGAATCCCCCCCTGGAGATAAATAAAACATTCCATATTTCTTTTGTAAGGATAGAGGTCAATAGCTATCAGGTTTGTTTGGAATTTGCCACATGTGGGCTAGTTTTATCAAGGTTTTAGTCGCTGGTGTCCAATGGTAGCATCGGGACTTTTATGTAGCATCAAAATGTAAACATTGGATAGTTTTGTGAATGGTAAGTGCGATTGTAATTATTTCTTAATGTTGCTTGTATGTCTGTATTTATTAATGCATTTTTATTGAAAGGGAAACACTGAATCAGAATTTCTTTTCATGTTATGATATTAATTTTGAGTCACGGACGCCATAATAATTTGGCGTCCATGTAGCATCGGGCATAGCATGGGCAATATTTTGCATTGGGTATCGTTATAGTTCGTTGAAATTGTATTTTTTTTGTAGAATCACATCATTAATAAACTTTGAAGTTAATAATGAATTAGTTTTTGCTCTTTTAATGCTAATAATATAGCTTACCAATACGATGCTACATGGACACCATGTCCATGTAGCATTTCATAAAATTTGCCTAATTAGACTAAAACAATTACCCCATTCGAAATTATCCATCACCCAAAACATTCAAAACATTGCCTACATTTTACTACACTTTACAGAAAAAAAGGCATATTATGAGAGATGTATATCTAATGAAATATATTAATACACAATGCTACATGGACACCATTTCCATTAGCATTTCACTGAATTCACAATAAACATTCCCTTATTTTAGTTTTATTTACTATAAATAAAACAAATAATTGTAAATCATTTAAGTTCTCTATCCTTTGCTATTCTTTTTCATGTTAAATGAATAATAAATAAAATACTCCAGCATGATTTTAATATAAATATTTTCCTGCAACACAAAAAGTGCAACATGAATAAATAATCTACTCCAATATCAATACACAATGTTCCATGAAGATACTAAGCCATAGGGTTTATTTTGTTTTGCTTTGCAGGTTCTTGACATTAATTCAGAAGACAGTTCTATCGTCCTGGAATTTATGGAGATGAAGAAAAGGAACCCATCATTTTCAAAACTAGTACCTTCCAAAGAAATCCATCATGGCAATTAAATTATTTTTTTGCAAACTGACTTTTTAAGTGAACAAACTTTTCAATCATCTTCATTAATAGAGGATGATTCAATCAGAAACAAGCAAAGAGACTAAGATCACAAAGGGTACTTTAAGAACAACACTGCATGAAGTTTGTTTCAGTGGACATCTTAAGTTTCTTTGATCAATGGTGTATTGTTATTGTGTAATTGTAAGAAATGGTGTATGTGTATCATAGGTAATTATGTTTTATGCTTCATGACAGGTTATCTTTTTGTGTAATTTGTAGTTTACCTTCCAAAGAAATCCATCATGGCAATTAAATTATTTTTTTGCAAACTGACTTTTTAAGTGAACAAACTTTTCAATCATCTTCATTAATAGAGGATGATTCAATCAGAAACAAGCAAAGAGACTAAGATCACAAAGGGTACTTTAAGAACAACACTGCATGAAGTTTGTTTCAGTGGACATCTTAAGTTTCTTTGATCAATGGTGTATTGTTATTGTGTAATTGTAAGAAATGGTGTATGTGTATCATAGGTAATTATGTTTTATGCTTCATGGCAGGTTATCTTTTTGTGTAATTTGTAGTTTTACAATCCATGTTATTAATTTTATCGTGTGCTTATAACATAAAAAGTTAACATCATAGTACATCCTCTCTATTGATCTGAAAAAGATGCACCTGCAAGCTGTTCCAAATATTTTAGGGCACGGTGTCCATGTAGCATCGTAATACTTGAGTACACAGAAAAGGTAAATTTTACATGAACAGTGTTTAGATAAATTTCAAGCAATTCACTCTGTGTATCTACTTGATTTGATGAACAAGTAGACAAACCATTCACACTCAAATAATTGTAACAGTATGAATAGTCTTATTATTAACAATGTTACAAGACGCGGTGTCCATGTAGCATCGGTAGTGCATTTTATAACATTATACAGGTAAATAATACTTCATATACTTACTTTATGACTATAATGTAATCAATGTGCATGGTTTATAGAGTACTTTACATCAAACAAATATTGATATGTACTTTATTTAAATTCATTATACAAATTGCAAAATAAAGAGTCACTTTTCAATGAGTTTTTACATAAAACAGTTAATCTACGATGTCTTGTTCGTTAAGTTATGTTCAACCTAGACAAATCTGGTTTCTTTTCATGTATTTGTGGTTCCAAGTAGTTAATTGAGGTATAGAAACTTGGCCCACATCTTAAGCTATTTTATTAGAAAATGATATGGAAATGAGAAATGGTGTCCATGTAGCATCAGGATTTTTGGAAATGTCATCCAACTGTTGAACATGTGCGGTTATTTTACACCAAATGTTACATTAAAATAAAAAGTTCTACATTGGACTTTGGTAAATGTAGAACCTAAAAAAGAAGAAAGAGTTGGAAAATATCCATTTTGAAAATTTCACTTGGATGTCACATAATATGCCCCAACTTCATGGAATGAGCCATATACATATCTCAAATTTGCCATAACAAACAGTGTTCTACATAATGTGGACCAAATTTGAACATGGACTTGATTTTCCAGAAAATATAATACACTTGCCGAATCTTTCCATCCTTGGTGATGGCATATGGCCGATCTTTATTTTCCTGGTAGTCCAGGGCTACCAGATGGCACCTCTTGGGAGCGTACGCCGTGATTAAATTGTTGAAAAATTCGATTATTGATGTGTTCCTGGATTTAATTAAATCTCACAATATCATGAAAGCAGCCTTATGCCAACTTTTTTTTATCATGACTGTTTATAGCTGGAGAACACACATGGTTTTAAAACACACATTACCTGAATGTCAGATGTCTTAGGACATCTTTCAACAGTCTATTTTCCAATACCAGTTTTGCCATTTTCTCGTGGGCGGTACTTCCCGATGTCAACCACTCATTGTCAGCTCTAGTTTTGCTATTTGTGTCATTTGTCTGACTCCCGATTCTGTGATAAATCACGGGTCTTCTTCTATTAGGTCAGGTGTTTCTATCGCAGCATGGTCGCAATGGGCGTCTGGTTGTGGTCTACCCTCAGTGGCATGAGCAATCCACTGATGTTTGTCAATTACATGGTGAATGGTTCCTCGCCATTTCTCCTACCTACAAAAGAGATTTTTTTGTTTTGATTTTGATCTTTAATAAAATAAAATAAAAATATATTAATTTGGGACATTTGAATGTTACATTTCAATATTTGTGCTATAGAGGCTGATCGGTTTGTCACGGACGGACGTTTGTGCAAAACATGAGCGAAAAACAGTTTGTAAAAAGTAACTACTGACATTTATTCAACTTTTTATGTTTAATGTTATAGAGAATCATCAACTTTATTGAAATACACAAAAGAAAATAAGGTGTGGTTTGTTACTAAAAATAGAACGACGAAAATGTTTGTGTCACGGACGGACTAGATAGAAATAGGGTTCTCTACCTTTTAGTGCTTCTTTTTAATTTCTATCTAGTCAACTCCATATTCCCCAATGCTTTCCAGGTCAAATAGTAAGTAATATACATGGTTTGAATATCTGATACACAGCATTTGAAAATATTTCTTATTTTTTACAGGGGTAGGGTAACAAACTTTGTCACGGACGGACATTTTTGAGCGTCACGGACGGACACAAATGTTAACTACATAAAAAACTTTGAAATTGCCACTTATTTACACTTTAGTATGAAAAAATGGTATCAAATACTTACAAAATAGTAAGAAAAATGTTAAGTCATGAATTTTCAGTCTTAGTAATAAAAAGCAGTCAAGATATTAGTCTGTTTCCAACACTACGGACAAGATAGAAATAGGGTTCTCCGGACCTTTAGTACTTCTTCTTAATTTCTATTTAAACAATTCCATATTCCTCAAGCTTTCCATTGTCAAATAGTAAGTGAGATACATGGTTTGATACACAGCATTTGAAAACAGATTTATTTTTTACAGGAGAAGGGTAGACCTGTAACAAGCTGTGTCACAGACGGAAATTTGTTAGCGTCACGGACGGACACAGATGACGGACTTTGAAATTGCCACTTATTTACATGACAAAATGGTATCAAATACTTACAAAATAGTAAGAAAAATTGTATGTCATCATTTTTCAGTCTTAGTAATTAAAAAGGATCACAATATACCAAAACCAGTGTGATGGTTATATTCAAAGGTTGCAGAATTTGGCACTTTGATAGCAGAGGGTGATCTGTTGAAGGTTAACATTGGTGTGAAAAAAATACTTTTTGATATTGATATTGAAATGTACCTCACAATATTGGACAACATCTTGGCTAACTGAAACTGCATTCCAAAAGAAGAAACAATGCGGAAATGTTTTCGGAACAGTCCATTATAGCCCAAGGGGTAGAAACAAGATGCGTCATGGACGGATATTCTTAGTAGAAGTTGACCTTGCCATATTTTATGTTAATGAAACATTTTCAATATTTTTAAATTAAAAATTGATAGATGGCACATTTACCCATTAAATAAGAAATATATTTCAGAAAAAAAGTTCTGGGAAGTAATTACCCTGCCCTTGTGATAACTTTTTGATGCAGAGCTGTTCGTCCATGACACATTTCAAGGAAAGAGAGAAAAAATAAAAACATAGTGAGCTATCTCCCCTATATACCCCCTTTCTCATGTAGAAATGAAACTTAACAATGGCGTCAATAAATAAGTTAAATCAGTGATTAAAAGTTGTCACGGACGGACACAAATTTTGTCACGGGCGGACATTATTCAGTTCTGAGTACAAATGCCAAACTGAATCCTGCCCCTCTTACCATAAATGGCAAGAGATAGACCTGCTGCATCATATAAATAGACTGTATGCTGTGATACAACTTTGTAAAACAATTTTGACCCTTCTTTGATAAATTTTGTTCGATTAATTGTGTAAAAGACTGTAAGTGTATGTTGTGATACAACTTTTTAAAACAATTTTGACCCTTCTTTGATAAGTTTTCGTTCAATTAATTGAGTAATTAAAGGTTAGTGGTAATGGATACATGTAGGCATCCAACCGTGTTTTGAGTTTTTCAAAGTTTCATGAAGAAAAAGCCTGCAACTTTTGATAGTGCAAAGCTTAAAATTAAATTTGTGCTTACATCTCCAATGATACTTTCTGATTTCAATGCTGTTACTTGCTTTTATTTTACATACACTTATTATATGGGGCAATTTTAAACAGTGTCTTTTAACTGATCTCATGCTGGAACAATTTACCATATCATGTTAAATCCGCCAAAACTCTTGAACAGTTCAAATCATTGCTAAAAACTTACCTATTTAATGTTAATGTTTAATTTATTTTTGTTTTGTCTTTTGTTACT
Organism: Ophiura sarsii; assembly: GCA_035610835.1. Lineage (NCBI taxonomy): Eukaryota > Metazoa > Echinodermata > Ophiuroidea > Amphilepidida > Ophiuridae > Ophiura > Ophiura sarsii. The sequence continues at coordinate 41,939,827 of CM069445.1, read as the reverse complement.
CATGTTACTGTGTGTTTTTGTTTGTTTGTTTGTGATAGCGCATAGGGACTTAATTGTGTATAAATGCGCTCAATAAGTATGGTTTTATTATTATATTATTATTACCCCTTTTAATTTACAAGCATTATTTCAGCATGTACAGGCAGTAAGGTTAACAAGCGCAAGCTATACTACAGATTCACCAAAGAAGATCTGCTGAGGGTTCACAAATGCGCAAATAAGCAAAATGACTTCATTTGACTTCAAGTAATTTTACAGTGCACCTGGTGAGCATCATAACATGTGCTCACTGCTTTAGCAAACCTACTCATTTGCCCATAATACCCATAAAGGGCATACCTGTATGGACTAGTTCATTTAATGGTAAGAGGGGTGGTATTCAGCTTTGCTTGTGTGCTCAGAACTGTACAGTAGCTAACAGTGTCCGTCCGTGACAAAATTTGTGTCCGTCCGTGACAACTTTTAATTAAAGATTTAACTAATTTATGCCTGCCCTAATTAATTAATACTCCTGCATGGGAAAGAATACATATAAGGGAGATACTTCACTATGTTTTTATTTTTTTACTTTGTCCTTGAAATTAGTTAAAAAACTTTTAAACTTTTTTTGTGTCACGGACGGACAGCAAAACATCAAAATGTTAACGCAAGTCTAGCGATATAACTTCCCCAGAACTTTTTTCCCAAATATTTATCTTATTTGATGGAAAAGTGTTTCAGCTATCAACATTACATCACAAAACTCTGAAAATGTTACATTAACATAAAAATATAGCATGATGAACTTGAACTAAAATGTCCGTCCGTGACGCATCTTGTTTTCACCCCTTGGACAATAATGGACTGTTCCGCGAACGTACCGCATTTTAATTTTTTTTAAATGCAGTTTCAGATAGCCTAGATATTGTCCAACATTGTGAGGTACCTATCAATATCAAAATCATAAATTCATTTTTTCATAACCATGTTAACCTTTAACCGATCAGCCTCTATAGTTTAATTAGTTCTAAATAGGCGAGACATATTCATATTTTATCTCTCGCAAAAGTATTTCTAGCGTACAAGCGTGATTATGGCCACACGCATGCCGTTTGGGCCATACACGTGTCACCGGTTCAGCTTTCTCGGTGATCACATTATCAATAATAGTGAGTCTCATAGTGATCGGTGTAGCTTGAATAAATGCGTCTGTTGAGTATCCAAGGGGCTCCAGCATTTCAGTTGGCACGTTGAACTCCTTGTTGCATGCAGTGCATAATGTAAAGGTGTCTCTGTACATGGAAACAAACGAATGCAAGAATATGAATGATATTGTTGATAGTTTTCATGTATAGTGTCATCATTTCAGGATTGGAAAAATGATGTGTGAAATTGTGTTTTATATCCGTTAGATATCCCGAAAGAATTGACACCAGTAAACAATTGTTTGATCTGTAGCAATTCCAGTATGATGTTTTATGTAATGCTGGGCAGCTGGGGTAAATTGTCACACCACAAATGCATCATCAAAATAAGTTGGCACAGCTTAAGGTGGCTTCTGGTAAAGAAAGAGCCATTTCTAAGGCTGGTCTTCTAGTTGCAAGTAGAGCATTGCCATTCAAACGAGTCAATTCCATTTGGCCGGGCAATACGCTTGCATGGAACGTTGCAGTTGCTACAGGTTAGGGTATTTATTTGTCATTCCAGCATGTACACATCTCACCCATGTTGTGAATGTCATTAGTCATCAATATACACCCCTTCATACTCTGGGTCAATTCCTCATGAGTAAACTAGGTTTTGGTAACTTCATTTTTCATGTTTTTTGCCTTCAGCATTCAATCCATTTTCAGAGCACATCTTCTGCAGGTCTTTCTGTCCTGTGCAAGTACAGCTCATGATTTCTCCATTTATCTCTACTCTTGTCATTCTTATACACCTGTTCCCACTTGCCTTTTACTGTGTCGTAATACTATCACTTCGTACTGGTAACCAAGCAAGTAGGCCAATTCTTGCAAACATTGTTGAATCTGGATCAGGAAATAATTTTAACATCAAGTCCAAAGTTTGTGTGGAGGAACAAACCACTCATATCTTGCAAATCATGAATGACCGGTGTAAGCATCTCATGATTCTCCGTTGGTATAGTGTAGCTGTCTTGTCTCAACCCATCTCAGATAATTGGGCACTGGTTGGATTTCAAGCCTAGGTCCCTTGTGTTCCACACCATACATTGCCGTCATGTATTTGTCATTCCAGCATGTACGCATCTCACTCATGATGTTAAGGTCATTATAGTCATCAATATACACCATAAGCTTGATCAATTCCCCATAAGTACCGTATACTAGGTTTTTGGTGACTTCATTTTGTTCCAACTTATAGGTCCATGTGCACTCCATTTTACGTTGATCGCTGTAACTCATGGATTTCTTTGCGTCTTGTTCATCCTTAAACACAGATTTTTCTTCACTTACTCCCCGCAATGACAGCATCTGATAGAAGGAAAACCCTTAAAGCCAGCTCTTCTTTTACACCGCTGTATAAAATTCCATGAACTTTACTAACTTCACGAAGATGAGAAATGCTTAATTTGTTGATTGAGGTGAGGGTGTCTGGTATGTCGGATAAATCACCACTGTAACCAACACCATCTGCAACAACTGTTTCCAACTCCTGTCCAGTTAGCCTTTCCACTAATTCATGTTTTTTGCCTTCAGCATTCAATCCATTTTCAGAACACATCTTCTGCAGGTCTTCTTTCCTGTGCAAAAATACAGCTCATGATTTCTCCATTTATCTCTACTCTTGTCATCCTTATACGCCTGTTTCCACTTGTCTTTTACTGTGTCGTAATACTTAAATCACTTTGTGAACTGGAAACCAAGCAAGTAGGCCAATTCTTGTAAACATTGTTGAATCTGGATCAGGAAATAATTGTTAGCATCAATTCCAAAGTTTGTGTGGGGAAGAACAAACTACTCATATCTTGCAAATCAGGAATGACCGGTGTAAGCATCTCATGATTCTCCGTTGGTATAGTGTAGCTGTCCTGTCTCAACCCATCTCAGATAATCGGGCACTGGTTGAGTTTCAAACCTAGGTCCCTTCTGTTCCACATCATATATTGCCGTCATGTATTTGTCATTCCAGCATGTACGCATCTCACTCATGATGTTAATGTCATTATAGCCATCAATATACACCATAAGCTGGATCAATTCCCCATAAGTACCGTATACTAGCTTTTTGGTGACTTCATTTTGTTCCTACGTATAGGTCCATGTGCACTCCATTTGACGTTGATCGCTGTAACTCATGGATTTCTTTGCGTCTTGTTCATCCTTAAACACAGATTTGTCTTCACTTACTCCCCGCAATGACAGCATCTGATGCACAACCTCACCTGCCATGAATTCTATGTTTTCCTTGTGTTGGGGTGTTCCTGTTTGAGCTTAAGGGGCTATGGCGGCTGAGTAGTTCTTTTTCAACTGCATGGGGTCGCTCCACGGGATTGCGTTTTTAATGTATTCAGCATAAGATATCTGCATGACCCTTTTCACACTAAGTACTTTGACCATTCGAGCAAGGCACTTTTGCACAAGTTTACTCGTCAGGGCTTCAGAAGGTCCATTGTCCACTACAAATATGAACTGTTGCTTTAGTTCATTTGTTGAAGGGTATCAGAAGAACCTGTCCAAGGCTGGTATTGTGAGCATGTAGTAACTCATTCATACAATGGAACACGGTTTCTGGTTCATAGAACGATAGATTGATCAGAGAAACTGCCTCACCAGTTCGTGTAACCTGTAGTAGGGCTGTTGGTCGGGAGTCACCCTAAGATGCTTGTAGTTCTTCATCCCCTCTTGTTCTCAGGAATAAATATGTCATTGGAGTAACCGCATTTTCACGTGATTGAAACTGCTTACTTGTTGAAGAAAAAAATAGTATTTTGAATTAATTTTGTCCTCCCCATATTAACTCTAATCCAACTTCCAATTCGGACAAACCCTGACATTATTGATACTTACTTGTCTTGCACCCGGTCACAAGGCATATCAAAGTGGCTGGGTTTGCAGCTACGTATTGAAACCCCTCGCCAAATACAAGTTCTGCTTGTTTGCGGAGAAGACGGAAACCATCTAGCTTTGCCGTATGGTATGGGGCGTTGTCATGTTGAAAAACAAAGTTAGTCCCAAAGAGCGGATGGGCAGATGGAAGCATAGTATCCCTCAGAATTTCTTTGTAGACTTCCTTGTTAATGTTGCCTTCCACACGAATGCATGCCCCCTAGTCCAAAAGGCTGGTATTGTGAGCATGTATAGTAACTCATTCATACAACGGAACGCGGTTTCTGGTTCATAGAACGATTGATTGATCAGAGAAACTGCCTCACCAGTTCATGTAACCTGTAGTAGGGCTGTTGGTGGGGAGTCACCCTAAGATGCTTGTAGTTCTTCATCCCCTCTTGTTCTCAGGAATAAATGTGTCATTGGAGTAACTGCATTTTCACGTGATTGAAACTGTTTACTTGTTGAAGAAAAAAATAGTATTTTGAATTAATTTTGTCCTCCCCATATTAACTCTAATCCAACTTCCAATTCGGACAAACCCTGACATTATTGATACTTACTTGTCTTGCACCTGGTCAAAAGGCATATAAAAGTGGCTGGGTTTGCAGCTACGTATTGAAACCCCTCGCCAAATACAAGTTCTGCTTGTTTGCGGAGAAGACGGAAACCATCTAGTGTTCCTGTTTGAGCTTGAGGGTGTATGCTGTCACTTGCATAGGGGCCATGGCAGCTGAGAAGTTCATTTTCAACTGCATGGGATCCCTCCACTGGGTTGCGTTTTGAATGGTATTCAGCATAAGATATCTGCATGACCCTTTTCATACCAAGTACATTGACCATTCGAGCAAGGCACATTTGCACAAGTTTACTCGACAGGGCTTCAGAAGGTCCATTTGTCCACTACAAATATGAAGTGTTGCTTTAGTTCATTTGTTGAAGGGTATCAGAAGAACCTGTCCAAGGCTGGTATTGTGAGCATGTATAGTAACTCATTCATACAATGGAACGCGGTTTCTGGTTCATAGAACGATAGATTGATCAGAGAAACTGCCTCACCAGTCCGTGTAACCTGTAGTAGGGCTGTTGGTGGGGAGTCACCCTAAGATGCTTGTAGTTCTTCATCCTCTCTTGTTGTCAGGAATAAATGTGTCATTGGAGTAACCGCATTGTCACGTGATTGATTCCAGTTGTGGTCTGCTGACTGGATAGGACGCCAATACTTTCCTGGTTTCTGGACAGGGTCTATGTCACCACAGACGATCGCCTTTGCATCCTTGGAATCAACCACAACATTGTCGGGATCCTAGATGCTACATTTAACTGGTGAGCAACACTTGCAGATGAATAATGCAGAATTTAAACATCATCCTCTCCCTGGCCTTTAGGAAGCCATAACAATTAAAAATTATCTACCTGCTTGTGGGTGTGCTGAAAGTGGAAGCTGGTCGAGTAGATGGGTCCGGAGCCCTTGACCTGGTAGCGTTCGGCCTGCTACTTGGCTAAGCCTGTTGGCAGGTCTACTCAGCCTAATGCTACTGCTGGTTGACAGTACTGTTGGTTGATCAACCTGATGGGGTGGGTCGGTGGACCGATCAGTTTGTGCTGGCTGCAATTGGGGAAGAATTGGCATCAAAGCCGCTCCCGCTCCTTGGGTCCAGCTCCCAGGGGTCCCACTTACGGATATCGATCTGCTTTTAAGCAGGGGTTTAATGCCTTAAACTCCAGAGTGGTTGACTCGGTTAGGCCTGTTTTCACCATGTTGACATAGCGAGCACATGGGTGTGGTTTCGGGGGGGGGGGGGGGGGGGGGGGGGAGGTATCTGTTTATAAGAACGGTGCGCCTAAAAGGAGACTCAATTCCTGTGTCGCAAGTAGGGCATTTCCATTCAAACGAGTCAATTCCATTTGGTCGGGCAATACGCCTGCAAGAAACGTTGCAGTTGCTACAGGTTAGGGTATTTATTTGTCATTCCAGCATGTACACATCTCACCCATGTTGTGAATGTCATTATAGTCATCAATATACACCCCTTCATAATCTGGGTCAATTCCCCATGAGTAAACTAGGTTTTTGGTGACTTCATTTTTCATGTTTTTTGCCTTCAGCATTCAATCCATTTTCCGAGCACATCTTCTGCATGTCTTCTTTCCTGTGCAAATACAGCTCATGATTTCTCCATTTATCTCTAATCTTGTCATTCTTATACGCCTGTTCCCAATTGCCTTTTACTGTGTCTTTTGCCTTGTCTTTCACAACTTACAGCTAATCTCTAATCTTGTCATTCTTATACACATGTTCCCAATTGCCTTTTATTGTGTCAATTGCCTTGTACTTTCACAACTTACAACTTCTGATGTGGCTTCATGGTCATGCAATTCCCTTAAAACTTCCTCTAAAATATCATTGCGAGTGAGTCGATTCGTCACCCAAAAATAGTATGCTTTTGATGTTGTCTAGCAAGTCTTCAACATCCTTTTCTCTCGGAGGGAGTACAAGCATCTGCAAATCATAATACAGTACGAAATGTTAACAAGTGAAAATCAAACTGAAAATAGGAGATTAATGCTGAAAATCCATGAAAAATACTAGAGTAAAGACAAATATAAACATGCTTCAAAGTCATTATAGCCTGTATCTCAGGGTGGCTGACTCTTATGTCTTCCACTGACAATTTCACTCACTCACCAAATTTATGGGTTCAGCAGATGACACAGTGGTGGGCCAGGATAAAGTAGGCCAATTCTTGTAAACATTGTTGAATCTGGATCAGGAAATAATTGTTAACATCAAGTCCAAAGTTTGTGTGGGGAAGAACAAACCACTCATATCTTGCAAATCATGAATGACCGGTGTAAGCATCTCATGATTCTCCGTTGGTATAGTGTAGCTGTCTTGTCTCAACCCATCTCAGATAATTGGGCACTGGTTGGATTTCAAGCCTAGGTCCCTTGTGTTCCACACCATACATTGCCGTCATGTATTTGTCATTCCAGCATGTGCGCATCTCACTCATGATGTTAATATCATTATAGTCGTCAATATACACCATAAGCTTGATCAATTCCCCATAAGTACCGTATACTAGGTTTTTGGTGACTTCATTTTGTTCCAACTTATAGGTCCATGTGCACTCCATTTTACGTTGATCGCTGTAACTCATGGATTTCTTTGCGTCTTGTTCATCCTTAAACACAGATTTTTCTTCACTTACTCCCCGCAATGACAGCATCTGATAGAAGGAAAACCCTTAAAGCCAGCTCTTCTTTTACAACGCTGTATAAAATTCCATGAACTTTACTAACTTCATGAAGATGAGAAATGCTTAATTTGTTGATTGAGGTGAGGGTGTCTGGTATGTCGGATAAATCACCACTGTAACCAACACCATCTGCAACAACTGTTTCCAACTCCTGTCCAGTTAGTCTCTCCACCAATTCATGTTTTTTGCCTTCAGCATTCAATCCATTTTCAGAACACATCTTCTGCAGGTCTTCTTTCCTGTGCAAAAATACAGATCATGATTTCTCCATTTATCTCTACTCTTGTCATCCTTATACGCCTGTTTCCACTTGTCTTTTACTGTGTCGTAATACTTAAATCATTTTGTGAACTGGAAACCAAGCAAGTAGGCCAATTCTTGTAAACATTGTTGAATCTGGATCAGGAAATAATTGTTAGCATCAATTCCAAAGTTTGTGTGGGGAAGAACAAACTACTCATATCTTGCAAATCAGGAATGACTGGTGTTACAAGCATCTTATGATTCTCCGTTGATATATAGTGTAGCTGTCCTGTCTCAACCCATCTCAGATAATTGGGCACTGGTTGGATTTCAATCCTAGGTCCCTTGTGTTCCACACCATACATTACCATCATGTATTTGTCATTCCAGCATGTACGCATCTCACTCATGATGTTAAGGTCATATAGTCATCAATATACACCATAAGCTGGATAAATTTCCCATAAGTACCGTATACTAGCTTTTTGGTGACTTCGTTTTGTTCCTACGTATAGGTCCATGTGCACTCCATTTGACGTTGATCGCTGTAACTCATGAATTACTTTGCGTCTTGTTCATCCTTAAACACAGATTTGTCTTCACTTACTCCCCGCAATGACAGCATCTGATGCACAACCTTACCTGCCATAAATTCTATGTTTTCCTTGTGTTGGGGTGTTCCTGTTTGAGCTTGAGTGTGTATGTTGTCACTTTTAAAGGGGCCATGGCGGCTGAGAAGTTCATTTTCAACTGCATTGGGTCGCTCCACTGGATTGCGTTTTGAATGGTATTCAGCATAAGATATCTGCATGACCCTTTTCACACCAAGTACTTTGACCATTCGAGCAAGGCACATTTGCACAAGTTTACTCGACAGGGCTTCAGAAGGTCCATTTGTCCACTACAAATATGAAGTGTTGCTTTAGTTCATTTGTTGAAGGGTATTAGAAGAACCTGTCAAAGGCTGGTATTGTGAGCATGTATAGTAACTCATTCATACAACGGAACGCGGTTTCTGGTTCATAGAACGATAGATTGATCAGAAAAAACTGCCTCACCAGTTTGTGTAACATGTAGTAGGGCTGTTGGTGGGGAGTCACCCAAAGATGCTTGTAGTTCTTCATCCTCTCTTGTTGTCAGGAATAAATGTGTCATTGGAGTAACCGCATTTTCACGTGATTGAAACTGCTTACTTGTTGAAGAAAAAATAGTATTTTGAATTAATTTTGTCCTCCCCATATTAACTCTAATCCAACTTCCAATTCGGACAAACCCTGACATTATTGATACTTACTTGTCTTGCACCCGGTCACAAGGCATATCAAAGTGGCTGGGTTTGCAGCTACGTATTGAAACCCCTCGCCAAATACAAGTTCTGCTTGTTTGCGGAGAAGACGGAAACCATCTAGCTTTGCCGTATGATATGGGGCGTTGTCATGTTGAAAAACAAAGTTAGTCCCAAAGAGCTGATGGGCAGATGGAAGCATAGTATCCCTCAGAATTTCTTTGTAGACTTCCTTGTTAATGTTGCCTTCCACACAAATGCATGCCCCTAGTCCAAATCGGGCCATACAACCCCATACCACGATCCCAGCACCACCATGTTTCACTGTGGACTGGAGGCAGTTCTCATGATAGGCCTTTCCAACTGCCCGTCTGACATATTGCCGTCTTTTGTCGTTCTGATACAGAACAAACCTGCTCTCATCCGACCACACCACTTTAGACCACTGTTCTTGTGTCCAATTCAAATGGTCTCTTGCATAATCGAGGCGTCTTCTCTTGTGATTATCAGTCAGTTTTGGTTTTCTACGGGCGATTCTACCATTAAGCCCACCAGCACGAAGCCTCCTCTTAACGGTTGAAACTGAAATATCTACCAGCTCACACTCTTGCCGTACCGCCGGCCCTGTCAGCCAACGATTTCCACGTGAAATATTCACGTGCCGCCAGTCCATTCTCTCAGTAGTCCATTTCGGGCGTCCGCTTCTTGGTCGTGTTGACATTGTGCCATATTCCTCCATTTTTTTGAGATTATACCAGACCATTCCTTCTCTAATTTCAAGCCTTCTACCAATTTCTGAGTTGTTTATTCCCTCATCATGCATAGCTTGGATCCTCCCCTTCCTTCTCTAATTTCAAGCCTTCTACCAATTTCTGAGTTGTTTATTCCCTCATCATGCATAGCTTGGATCCTCCCCTTCATATTTTCTGTTATAACAGGTTTCGGGGCAAATACCCACTGATGATGCACGTAACGCCCTCAATTGTGTTTCCGTTTAAACCAAGGTTGGTTGATCAGATATTGAGAGCATATGTCCCGAAAGAATTGACACAGGTCAACAATTGTTTGATCTGTAGCAATTCCGGTATGATGTTTTATGTAATGCTGGGGTAAATCGTCACACCACAGATGCATCATCAAAATAAGTAAGCGCAACTTACGGTGTTGCTTTAGTTCATTTGTTGAAGGGTATCAGAAGAACCTGTCAAAGGCTGGTATTGTGAGCATGTATAGTAACTCATTCATACAACGGAACACGGTTTCTGGTTCATAGAACGATAGATTGATCAGAGAAACTGCCTCACCAGTTCATGTAACCTGTAGTAGGGCTGTTGGTGGGGAGTCACCCAAAGATGCTTGTAGTTCTTCATCCTCTCTTGTTGTCAGGAATAAATGTGTCATTGGAGTAACCACATTTTCACGTGATTGAAACTGCTTACTTGTTGAAGAAAAAAACAGTATTTTGAATTAATTTTGTCCTCCCTATATTAACTCTAATCCAACTTCCAATTCGGACAAACCCTGACATTATTGATACTTACTTGTCTTGCACCCGGTCACAAGGCATATCAAAGTGGCTGGGTTTGCAGCTACGTATTGAAACCCCTCACCAAATACAAATTCTGCTTGTTTACGGAAAAAACGGAAACCATCTAGCTTTGCCGTATGGTATGGGGCGTTCTCATGTTGAAAAACAAAGTTAGTCCCAAAGAGCTGATGGGCAGATGGAAGCATAGTATCCCTCAGAAGTTCTTTGTAGACTTCCTTGTTAATGTTGCCTTCCACACGGATGCATGCCCCTAGTCCAAATCGGGCCATACAACCCCATACCACGATCCCAGCACCACCATGTTTCACTGTGGACTGGACGCAGTTCTCATGATAGGCCTTTCCAATTGCCCGTCTGACATATTGCCGTCTTTTGTCGTTCTGATACAGAACAAACCTGCTCTCATCCGACCACACCACTTTAGACCACTGTTCTTGTGTCCAATTCAAATGGTCTCTTGCATAATCGAGGCGTCTTCTCTTGTGATCATCAGTCAGTTTTGGTTTTCTACGGGCGATTCTACCATTAAGCCCACCAGCACGAAGCCTCCTCTTAATGGTTGAAACTGAAATATCTACCAGCTCACACTCTTGCCGTACCGCCTGAAATATTCACGCGCCGCCGGTCCATTCTCTCAGTAGTCACTTTTGGGCATCTGCTTCTCGGTCGTGTTGACATTGTGCCGTATTCCTCCATTTTTTTGAGATTATTTCGGACACTTCCTTCACTAATTTCAAGCCTTCTACCAATTTCTGAGTTGTTTATTCCCTCATCATGCATAGCTTGGACCCTCCCTTTCATATTTTCTGTTTTAACAGGTTTCAGGGGCATGTTTTTAGTGGAGAAAATTAATGATATCGCAAGGCACTTTTCGTAAACAAATCGTTGTGGTATGGGGAATTCCTGTGTAACGAGTGACCCAAACAAAGGTATCGGTTGTTCGGTTGTTTGATGCGTGGGTTTCCAAATAAGGGCATTGGCGGGACATTTTTTTATGGTGATTGGATAGCTGAACATCTCATCAACATAATTAACCATATTTGGTAAATTTATGCAAGTGACGTAGGGCACACGTTAACATTGAAGGGGGAATCACCGATGCTGGGGCGTTGTCAAACAACTGACGTCATAATTTATTATAATGAGCTGTTTTGCTAGGACACCACCAATAAATGAATGGGATGTTACGTGTGTCTTTCAGAGAAATTAGTGATGATTTGTTTACACTATTAATTAATTATTAATAGATAGTATAGATGTTGAAAAGTGGTATAAAAGTTGTGTAACTAATTCAACTTGACTTTGAAGGATTTGGCCTAATTATTTGAGAACAAATTTTCTGGAAATACAGCAGGACACAAATTCGTAAGGACTTTTGACCGCAAGTGTATGTTAACTGTGGCAGCAAGATGTTGATGAAAGTGTAAGAATTAGATCACATTAAATCTAGCCACAGTCTGATTTTTCTTTGGGGAGGGGGTGAATGCGACCTTGATAGTTAAAAAGTTCCTCAGCGGTATTAGGTAGTTACGGCAGGAGTTAGTTGCACATGGTATTTTATATCCCGGCAACCTCCACCAAACGATTAGAAGTGAAATGTCCCTCTGTCTTCCTGAGGTAGAGGAAGCGCTCGCTACTCTTAAGTGTGTCTTTTTTGATCACATTAAGTCAACTTGGCTGGTCGTCCTCCCATGTTTCCGAGTCGACCGATGAGGCACATATTTGGGAATACTTTGGCGTTTAAATCATTGGATAGCTCTCTTTGAAACACCCATTCTTCTGGCAATTTCTCTCACAGACAAGTTTTTTTTTTATGATCAAGCGACAATAGACCAGTGCCTTAGCTGATATATCTCCACTTTGGATCAAGGATCGTAACAGAGGCAAAACATTCCTGAAACAGACAATGTTTTATGAACATGTTTAATATGCTGTGTACATTTTGAAAACAAAAGTAAATTAGATTATTGTTATTAGCAAGAAAGTGTAAAAAGGTTGATTTTTGTAATATTGAGTATATGATTAAATAAAAATGTTAAGAATTGTGTCTAATTTAAAGAATATAATGAGTATTTAAGAATAAAATTAATGCAGGGATCAATGTGCAGCTTGAACCTACCCTCCTCAAGCATTCACCTGTATTCACCTTTCTTCAGGAAAAATTAGGTCAAGATTATGTCTATCCTACAATTTGTAAGGTGAAGATTCACCTTAGTGCACCATGTCGTTCAATAGTAATATGTGGGAGAAGTTGAAATATAGGTAAAGATTCACCATAGATTCACCTGTCCAATGTATAAATAAGTTCAAGATTCACCTCTCCAAAAATATTACTAGGCAAAGATTAGGCGTCTTATCTTTGACTAACCTTGAGGAGGGTAGGTTCAAGCTGCACATTGATCCCTGCATAAAGTTTATACTTCCTTTTGTACTTATAATGTAGTTGAGATCGGGAGTGATACTTATAAAATATCACGTTAAGGCATGTTACCACTCCGGGTTGCTAGCTACCTCCTGTTCTTTTCGGGATTTGAAGAGGTTACAATTTCTTCATGTTAAAAGTGTATCTTCCGGTCAACATATTTTGATATCAAAAGAAAACCTGATTTTTTCATTATATCTGTAAAATCTTAGTCGCAAGATATGTTCCAGTTAGACGTATAGCCCAAAATGCAGTGAAATGCCGGCAAAGGTGGTTAACCACCCGGCTCGTTTGTGTACTACAGTGCAACAGGCCATAAAAGTGGCATTATCCATCCACAAAGTGCCACTTTCGGCTTCATGGCCCCATTCAATACCCTTTTTTTTTGCTACATGAGAAAATATGATGAAAACACCCTATTTTAAATAATGGTTTGATCCAAAGTGGAACACACACTTACATTTTAAAATCATTTTCTGAAAGAGTAGGGGGGGGGGGGGTGGGAGGTTGTGTAATATGTGTAAAAGAAAAACTTCTTATCTTTTCCCTTTAGATGTACCAGTGCTTAGATGTACCAGTGCTTCCAATTTACCTATGTTTCATTACTTAAATGGGGTAAAAACTTGCAATATTGGTTGGAAATCTTATTTTGGCCGTTACCATGGCAACCGACATCTGATATCCATTTTTTTCTTCTATTTTTGTATTATATGTACCCATACCGAGTCATGCATGAAGTATTGCCAAAATCCATTTTTTTGAAGTCTGCCAACTATTTAAAAATATCTTTGATGTTTACAGCAACCCAGTCTTACGGGTCTAGAAAATCCTTGGTCATGCATGCCAGAAGTATCATATTGTAGTGACCCTACAGGATTTTATTGGTATAGCTATTGAGAACAACTTGGCATCTAAAATAAATTCAAGCCACACAGCAGCATGGATATGTCGAGTGCTTAGAGCGCAAATGTCTTAAGTGCATTTTGATGAATTTGAGATTTTGCATAATATGAAAACACTTTGACATTCTCGAGTTAGTGCACACATAAAGCTAAGTGCAAATGTATCTTTTGGTGGTGAAAAATGGATGGCAACTTCAAATTCTCAATTGCCCGACACAGAGTTTCTAGTTTTCAAACACGTTTATCTCAAAATGAACAAAATGCACTTAAGACATCTGCGCTCCAGCGCTCCAAGCACTCGATGTGTAAGTACATGTGTATTGTTGCAGCAGAAGGGTGCATCTGTTGGTAAAAAGCATTTTGGGATATTGATGAAAGGCATGGAAAAATAATGACAATTTTACAGTATTTTTTCTTCATAAAACCAGACAGCCGTATTCAATCTTGACCACAAAAGTGTAATTCTAATCTAAAGCATTCAAAATGCTCCTTTTGTTGGTATTATGATTTTTACTTTTTCTTTCAGAAACAATTCTGCACCCTTCTGCTGTTGTATATTATCGACTTCTTTTGATTGCTGAACCAAAATAGGTTTATGATTTTCCTTTATGAATGTTAATGTTAAGGCATGTAAAAAATGAATGTATCAATTTACCATGTTGTTTTAATTGGGCAAAGCCTAAAATAAATGTCAAACATTGAAAATAACCAGTTTTGAAGTGCCTGTGTAGATTGTAAAGTGTAACCTTTGGATCCTATTTATGTTTTAGGTTGGTGTTAATAGTTCCAAATGCTATGTGAATAGCATTGTAAAATAATATAAATCTGCATATTGTATGTGATGTTTTGTTGTCCATTTTCAAAATTTGATCTTTTGGGAGACAATTAAATTGTTATCAAGTAAAAAATATGGTTTGAAATATTGGTACAAAAAGTTATGACACCCTTGGATAATGTGTCTTTATTGTCATTCAGCTTCCACCCATTTTGATCTGGTCCAAGATCAACTGGGTTTGCCATGGATAGCGCAAGCAACTGGTTAGATTTGGAAAAATATAACCTTGCGCCACCTTGCAATGTATGTTTGCGGTATAACCACAAGCTTGCAGAAACATCTAAAGCTTTCGCAACCTGTTTGCAACCAGCTAGCAACAAAAAAAAAACGTGCCTCCCCACACCCCCAACCCCCAACCCCTTCCCTTCTCCGTTTTCAAATGTCGGAATCGGCGGCGGCAATCCTCAGCCTGATAAAGTTAAAGTCTACCAGGAAGATATACCATTTCCCCCTCTGACAATTATCTCATCAGATACGCCACTGGCGGGTAGGGCCTAATGGATCACATTTCACAGTAGTTGAATGATGAGTATTTTCCATTTTTAGAATGGACTTGGATCCTTTTAAATTTGTTTGCCATCTACCGAAGATAGTTATTAGTGATTGTTCAGTGTTATAACATGCAATACATGTAGCTCTATTATTAAGCATTTCGGTTGGATCTCTTCTAAAAGTAGTTTGTTATCTACTGAAGATATTAACAATGATAACGTAAGTGACACGGTCATTATTAACGATAATAGCTCTAGTAGGCCTATTTATATGCAGCGATGGAAATACCCACATCACTTTCCACCCGGGGTTGACTATAGGAACTACACACTTTGTGGAATATTTCTAACCCAACTTTTACAAATCGAACCACGGACCTCTGTATTATTAGGCATTCAACTCAACCACTGGACTAGCGAGGGGTGAACTGGCCAAGACATGATTTTAATCGCTCTTATTAATACGGAATAAAGCAATACTATGATCAGTACATACAATAATATTAATAAAGCTGCGACACAAATGATCGTCAACCACGGGTGGAAAGTCATGTGGGTATCTGCATAATATATGCATGGTTTTGTTATTTATTGGCTATCCCTATGAATTGCCTCGTCACCTACCTAGATTGAAACTTTTTTCATTGAGAGAAGGACACAAAAGTACAAGGATATCAAAGGTGCAACCACACATTTAATTAATCAGGCCTATTGTTTACATCTCAAACTTCGTGATAACCAAACCGATGTTACCCTATATATATATATATATATATATATATATTTATTTTTTTTGGGGGGGGGGCGGGGTCCGAGGGGCAGCGATAGTAGAGCATCCTCTCCCACCATAATCCCATCCCTTTCACCTTTGCTTTCAGTCTAGAGCATTCGGACGTTTTATTGATTCAAAAATATGAATGATGGGCCATTTAGCGATCGAAATGGGAACTGTTCTTTGTCCAGTCCGAATTTCAATTAGTACACCGAGTTAAAACTAATTGAGAACTATAGCTAACATAACAACGATAGGCCTACCATAATTCAGTAATAGTGACAATAGATAAATAAACAGGTATTGGATGGGTGGGACGGACATGCACAACATCGAAAGGAAACAAAAACAAAATTAAACGCCTTCAGATAAAACCCGGTGTTAGTCTTTTTGATACTTCTTACTACACTGAGCCAAAAAAGAAACTTATAAAAAAAAGAAACTTACAAAATTTTAACAGATCACCAAATAAAATTCTGTGCATGAAAATGTACCAAATTTGGATACAATATAACTGCAATGTATTGCTTCAAATGGCAGTCAATAACCAATTGTTTGCTTCAATGACACAAGAGAAATGCGCACTGACCCTATGGTGATCTGTTAAAATTTTATAAGTTTCTTTTTGGGCTCAGTGTATAATGTTTCACTCCGATCATGGATTCAAAATCTTTCTCTGTCCTTTATTTCTTATCTTTTTTCCTTCTCTCTTTCCAAACTCCTTGACACTAACGCTTGTGCTTGTTTTACTTACTTGATTAGCATGATTAGTCGGGCCTCCGATGCGTAAACAATGCGTGTGAACAAGCCCTCAAACGCGCCAAAAACATAGCAAGTAACGCAGCACGCACTGGCGGCATTCGAAACAACAGCGTCGCGTATTTTAAGCGAACTGGCGCGTGAAAAACAAAACATGGGATACGCGGCGCATGGGAGTTTCGCTGATCCCCTGCGGGCAGACTTTTCCATTCTACTTTGTCGATGATCACAATAAGGGATTTAAATCCTTCTAAATAGGCTTTTGAAATTTCAAAATTGAAAATTTCTTTGCATGTACTGATAGATAACACTCTGAAGGTTTGAAAAATGAAGAAAAGTGAAATTCCTGGAAAATACGAAATGACACTTGACAGCCCCCTTAACTAAGAACACCCATATGTGCCAAAAATTATCAAAATATATAATCAATTTGTTTTGCCATAGGCCTATTCACAGTAATGCTTAGGCCTATAATGAAATTATGTAGATGAAAAAATACAATCACAATTGTATAATTTATAAGCTTTAAGGCCAGACAAGGCGACAAGGCACGACTTTCTCACGTACCATTCTGCAAAGCAGAATAATAATGGGCCCATCCCATTAATTTGAACAGTTTTTCGCAATTATGAATTACCTTTATTTTAAAACAGACAGCATTTCACAATAGAGGCACACCTTGACCTCTTGAAAGTTTGTCTGATCGTATGGCATGTAAAAAAATTAACAACTACCGTATCACTATTGTAGTAAAATAATTTGTGAAATGTGATGGATTATACTTTAAATGACTTTCCTTGAGTGTCTCAGTATTGAATACAAATTATAAATACTATACTTTACGCCATTTACAAGGGCGGAGGCCAAGAATCAATTCTACAATGCACTTATAAATTTGAGATTATATTTTGCGTTGGTTTCTATGCAAAAACCGCTATTGTTATCCATGGTTACCCTGTATGATAAACCCTTTTTAGCCGACAAACAATGTTTTAACTTTAGACATGTACGATATGATGGCAATTAGGGTCAGTGTTCGAACACATTTGTTCTATGATTGTGTTTCAAATCGCTTAAGAAAATCATCTATATTTCAGTTTTCGGCCCATAACTCTGTTTTTTTTATGACCAAATCAACTGCCATTTCTTCTCAGGATTGTCTACAGCTATCATCACACCAAAGTAGAAGAAAATCGACAGACGTTTAGGAAACGTTCACCAGGGATCCTCCCGGCCCATCCACCCGACACCCCCTCCCCCGTCAATCACGCTGCACCCGACCTCTATGTAGGCCTCTACGAACGGTTTGACACTTTTAAAGGAAAAATTAAAATCGTCATTTAAGAAAGAACAGTACGAATGTTGCATATGGAGAACTATGAACATGTTCTTAGTTTTTCATAGGCCTATAGTATTTAAAGATGTGGTCGTCTTTTACGTATTGAACTTAGAATCGATGACCTGTAATGACAATTTGACAGTGTCGGTAAAAACATTAACAACACTCACAAAGGTAAACAAACAAACAAACAAACAAACACTCCACCCAGCAAACACACAAACAAACATACTACCCAGCAAACAAACACCCGAACAAACAAACAAATAACAAACAAACCCCTAAACCCTCAACAACAACAATTATGCCCCAACCCAAATGTGAAATTAATCGTGCATGGTTAATTTAATGATTGCTATCTTCAGTAGAAAGCATCAGTAACATTGGCACCATTAGCTAATTGGAATGTTTACATCGCTTCAAGATTGCTATGGTCACGCGTTATGAACTCGCCTCCCAGGGTGGCGCTGTTACATTTTTTAGCTTTATGCTGTCATTTTCCTCAAATATTTTTAAAACCACAATAGCTAGGGTACATGTAGGGAATACCGGACACTTAAGCCCATTTTCATAATTTGCATATGAAAACAATTAAATCACAAAAAGATAGTACTCTCATCACTTTGCTACATCATTCAACTTTATTTTACTAAAAAATTGAGGTCATCCCATATTTGGTTATATGCAAATAATGACGTCATCACACACTGTCCGGTATTCCCTACAATGTAGGGAATAGCGGACAGTGTGTTTTAACCCATTTTTGTGTATAAATATCTACCTGAAAGCACTAGTATGAATGCAAATCATTAAATTAACATGTTTCTATTAAATTAACATGTTTCTATTAATTCTTTATGACATTATTCAGTTGAAATTAATTTATGTATTAACTTTCAAAAATCGTACACATTTATCCTAAAAATTACCATTTTTTTCCAAAACAGTCAGAATATGGTGTACCACTCATCACATAATGTCAAATATGGAAACAAAACAAAACAAATAATCATTTTATAATCACCCATAAATACATAAATTGCTAAGCAACCTAACCCGGCATTCCCTACACAAAATGTTGACTGCCTAGCTCCATTCAATGTCTCCTAGCTATCCCAATACACAGCGTATGTAGGGATGTATACACACACCCTAGTACAGGAAACCCATACGTTGGTATTTTTTTCTGTTTTTTTTCTTCCCTACAGGAAACCCATACGTTGGTTTTTTTTTCTGTTTTTTTTTCTTCCCTACCAACGTATGGGGAAATTGTATTGCGAGAAACTGTCAATTTAATTTGCTGTATGAAGTGAATGGAGTGCAACTCAAATGATTTGTGGGTGAATTACAGCAAAACTGCTTTTCCGTTGATTTTCATACTAGTAGTCCGGGTTAAAATTGAGGGAGGTTCCACCTGGAGAAGGAGAAATTCTCATGTGGTTTTTGTAGACTAGTTTTTCATGGGGAACAAGAATATCTGAGGTAAACAGGCTGTATCCTGAGAACTTTTCTGTGAGGGCGCTTTTTTCAAAATGGCCGCCAAAATCCCATATAAAGTGTGTATAATGGGTAAAATAAGTATCTATGAGGCATGTTTGACTACTTTTTGCATTAGTTTTGATTAGAGTTATTCATAAAGAAGCTACTTTTAAATTACAGAATCTATAAAGAGGTCCAAAATGAGGGCGCTTTTCAAAATGGCCGCCAAATTCCAATGATTTCCATTTTATGAAGGAGAATTTCGCATATAAAGTGTGTATGGGTTAATTAAGCATCCATGAGGCATGTTTGACCACTTTTTGCATTCGTTTTGATTAGAGGTATTCACAAAGAAATCTAGGTTGGTAATACAAAATCTAATAAGAGGTTCAAAATGAGGGCGCTTTTCAAGATGGCCGCCAAAATCCCATATAAAGTGTATATATATGGGTTAAATAAGCATTTATGAGGCACGTTTGACCAATTTTGCATTACTTTTGATTAGAGTTATTTAAAAAGAAGCTACATGTGTAACACATAATCTATAAAGAGGTCCAAAATGAGGTCGTTTTTCAAAATGGCCGCCATATTCCAATGATTTCCATTTTATGAAGGAGAATTTCGCAATGGGAAACCTGATAGCTGGATCTGGTTTTGATGATCAAGCAGATATATATGCTCTTCTGGTTGCCTTCATGGAATTATAAGTGGTTCACACTACAACTGCTGCTGGGCCATTCACAATTTGTTTTACGAAGCTCTAGAGAGGTTGCTTCTGGGAGCATCTATCGACCAAATGAATGCACTTATTACTGATGAAATTCGCAGCTTGATGAGTGTGAATGAGTGATCAAGAGTTTGCTTGCGCTACCTGGTGAAGAGGAGGTCCAGTCCAGCAATTTCTTGATGATTACGAGAACTTCAAGTCCAATGTGCGTGAAGGAACGTATGGAAGAACGGTACAGTTTTGGTTGCTGTATTATCTAGACCTGATGAAATGTCAGCACATGGTTCACACTGCAGTTCAAGAGAACAACTATGACCTCAGGAGGTATGGATGGGAGTTCATGTTGCCATTCTACTTTGGTCTCAACAAGACTAATTATGCCCGGTATGGAAGCTACTATATCAAGTGCATTGAGAATATTGAGTCTCTTTCAGTGGCGTGGCAGGGGGGGCACAGTGCCCCCCCCCCCCCCCCCCCCCCTGAAGGTGCTCAGCAGGAAATTCAAACCTACCCACCAGGAAAAATTGGGGGAAGGGAAAAGAGGAAAAGAAGGGGGAAAGGGAAAGAAAAGAGAGAGAGAAAGGAAAAAGGGAGGAAAAAGAAAAAGGAAAAGGAGGAAAAATGGGGAAAGAAAGAAAATAAGAAAATTACGCAGTACAAAAAGCACAACAGTTAACACATTTTTGACTGTTTTTTTTTTTATACTGCGAAATTTTGTGACCGTGCGAAATTGTTGGACCTTACCGCCCCCCCCCCCCCCCCCACACTTACGTGAAATTCACGAGGTGACTGACTGGGAAAAAATGTGGGGCAACCTTTTACGAAAAATTCCGGGATGGAATTATTCTAACCAGGATTTTTTTTGGCTGTGCCCCCCCCCTGACAACCAACCTCTGTTACGCCCCTGGTCTCTTTATCCTGGTAGTTGTCAGCTAATTCAGGAAAAAAGGTTGTCACTTGTCAGTACAAGGTCAGAGTAGATATGCATTGCGAACAGCAGTGGATCAAACGTGGAGAACAGACCATCAACAGAGATGCCAAAGTTGCACGTGGTATAAAATCATTCTATACAGATGACAAGTCAATCCTGAAATGGACACTTATAACCGTGCACACCAAGCAGAAAACACAGCATCAATTTTTTGCGGGCCTTCTCCAATGCTGAGCCTCAGGGAGATATATAAAAGCAGGTACGGCCATCACACATCCTCTCATCTGAAGTGAAGGTGCAGAAACTAGTCTATGTGATGACCACAGAGTACTAGCCTAGGACATGTACGGTTTGACCTAGACAAAATTGCAACATAAATGGTTTTTGTTGTAATTGTTTCAAAATGCCCTTCCAAACATTATATTAAAAATCGATAAAATCTGAAGTTGGGGAAAAAATGCTAATTTGCATAACAATGTATGGGTACATTTAGCCATATTAGTCGGGTATATACAGGGGTTACCGTGCACCCCCACCACCCAGGACTCCCCAAACCGTCTTTTAAGACTCTTTTTATGGTCCAACACATAGTCAGGATGTTACCGAAAACAAATTCGTGTTATTCAAGATGGCGTCCAAAATGGCCGCCAAAACTGGTCAAATTTCATAAAATGACATATATCAAAATGCGTGGTGAAAGTATAGTTTTAATAGTGGGATGTATGTATTAGACAACTAGAGTCTCATATCCAGTAGTTTTGCTTTGTTAACATACCAAAATCCAAGATGGCCGCCAAATATTGTAAAATTACATAAAATGGCATATATCAACCAACATGAATGATCAGAGTATAGTTTTAACAATGGAGTGTATGTTAGACCACTAGAAACTAATATCCAATATGTTGGCTTTGTTAACATACTTGAAATCCAAAATGGCCGCCAACATGGCACCAAAATGGCTCTAAATATTGTGAAAATCCATAAAATGGGATGATATCAACCAAAATGTATGTATTAGACCACTAGTAATTCATATCCAGATTTGTTGCTTGGTAATCACATACTTTAAGTCCAAAATGGCTGCCATAATGGCCGTTGTCAATGTAAAAATAGTAAAAAGAGTGTATACTATTGCATCGCATTCCCCGAATACAATTTAGTATTATGTTCTTAACTGCTAAGCTATTGCTTTTAGTTGTATAAGACCCCCCTCTGTGACAATTTTGATTCGGTATCACTTTCCAAAATGGCTTCTAGATGGTTGAAGTTGATGCTAAATGACCTATATAAATCAATTGTTTTGTATTGTAAATGACCATACTGTATAACACCAATACCCCAAATCTAATGGGACAACATCCACTATTATATATGATAAAGTCTTGGGCTGTTTATCTAGTTTGAGTATCTATAAAATATCCGGATTGCTGCAAAAGGTTAAAATAACTTAAAAGCAGTATTAGTTTATTGTTTAAGTGTTACATTATTAATAAATTATTATATCTATATAGCTTTTAATCTACTCAGTAAACGTATTTGCATACTCTTTAAGTATATGACAAGGTATGGTTGAATGGTATAGACTCCATTTTTACAATGATGGCCATCGTAATGTTATTAAGATGGCCATCATAATGACTATTAAAATTACCTCCAATTGGTCAATAAAATTCCCGCTTCAAATGGTCAAAATAGTTACCAAGGTGGCCACCAATTGATCAAAATGTGGTCAGAAATAGCCGGTTAATTGCAGATATTATAACAGTAAGTAAAGGATATTGGATACTATCTCTGATTATTATGTTCTTTGATAAATTCATACAACTCGCGATATATGGTTGGCCATAAATATTGCTTTGGCCAAATTTAACTGCTTGTTGATCCTATTGGATGGATATTTCAATTACTAAGGTAAGTTTTTCAAGTCAATAATTAACACCATAACATCACTGACCGATCTGCTGGGAAAGTTAGATACAGGTATTTAGTTTATAGTACTGGATGATGTCGAATCAGCTATTTCTGACCATATTAAGATCAGTAGTTGCCACCTTGGTAATTGTTTTGACCATTTGGAGGTAGTTTTATTGTCCATTTGGAGGTAGTTTTATTGTCCATTTGAGGTAATTTTAATTATATTGTCATTATGATGGCCATATTAATAACATTACATTGTCAAAATTCATTCAATCACATCGTGTCATGTACAAATACGTTTACTTGACGGATTAAAAGATATATATATAATAATTTGGTCATTTCTAATGTACACTAATAATAAACTAATACTGCTTTTCAGTTATTTTAACCTTTTGCAACCAATTGGATATTTTTAAATACTTAAACTAGATATACAGCCCTTAGGCTTCATCATAAAAATATAGCGAATGCTGTCCCATAGATTAAGGGGTATTAGTATTACATAGTCATATTAGTATAGGCATTCACAATATTTAAAAACAAAATTTAACATCAACTTAACCATCTGGCAGCCATTTTGAAAAGTCATACATAATCAAAATTGTCACAGAGGTGGGTTTCCTATCTAAAAGCAATAGCTTAGCAGTTTATAACATACTGTTTGGTGAATGTGCTGCAAAATTACAGCGCTTTTAGCCCTTTTGGAAAAGGCGCTATATAAATACTGATTATTATTATTATTATTATTATTATAATACTCTTATAGAGTATTTTTACAATGGCCAATTTGGCAGCCATCTTGATTTAAAGGTATGTCATTACAAAGCGAAAATACTGGATATGAGTTACTAGTGGTCTGAAACGTACATCCCACTGTTAAAATTATACTTTCATCGTACGTTTTGGATTCCATTTTTGCAGCCATTTTGTGGCCCGTTCTAGTGGTAAAAAGCTCAACTGAAGGCACATGGAAATGGCAAAGATTGAAGCTAATCGAGATGTATTGGAAAGCTTCTTTTGCCACTTCAACAAAGCATGGCAGAATTGTTGATTTCAAGAAAGCACTGGAGTATCCGCTAACCCCTGTCCTACTAATTCTGGGGAATGCCGAAGGGATAAGACGAACGCCTCAGAAAAGTGTCCTGATGGATATTCTTGTTGAGAACAATTCAAGCGATACAATGGATCCTGAGAGTATTCTGCCAGCAAAAGAACATACTATTGCTTATATGTCGTTTACCTGATGGCCCTCATCAGAACTTTCACATCGTATCCTGATACATATGAAGGTCTCACCAGCAAAATATTCGCCAGCATCTCCAAGACTGCTGAGAGAAACAAAAGAGGAATGGCTAAAGGCGAGAACAAGACCAGACTGATTGAGCTCGTTCGCAGTGTGTTAATAGAAAAGAAAGAAAGCATACTAGCTGATCTGAAGTGTGACTGTGTCTACTTTTCATCGTATAGAGAATGCTTTCTTGTCACAAAAGATGATGTTGTTTTGGTTCCATATCTTAGCAGTAGTCAGGAAGAAGCAGACACGAAGGTCGTCTTGCATGCAGACCACGCATTGAGCAGTAACGATGAAGGCATAGCAATCAACCGTTAACATTCTGGTGACACGGACATCACTGTTATTGCAATGTCACATTTCAACGAGAATGGAGACAGACTGATACTTGACACAAACACTGGTAAATACCAATAGGCATTCAGGTTGATTGACATCGACCTAACAGCAACACAGAAGTTATGTCTTGTTGGATTTCACGCCTTTACAGGTAACAATTACAACTCGGCCTTTTTTCGCAATGGCAAACGTATGTGCTGGAAGCTGTTAGAGACAAAGCCAAGGTTTGTGGACACTTTCTGTCATCTTGGTGAATCAGACGTTCTTTCAGCACATTTGTATGAGGAGCTTGAAGAATATGTATCACTGTTGTATGGGGTGAAGACCAAAAACCTTAATGAAGCAAGGTATGCGATCTTCGACCGCAAGTTAACGAAGGAGCAAAAAGTAACAGATATAGCATTATTACAACCATGTCATCAAACATTGCAGCTTCATAAACTCAGAGCGCATTTCATAGCTATATAGAGAACGGCGTTCAGCAGGCATCAACAATTATGAAGGCACATATGCTTGTGAAAATAGTTCGAAAGAAGAAATGGAGCATAAGTGGATAGAGACAATGATGCCTGAAGATGTGCAGGAACTGTTTATTGAGTGCGAGGACTTTTCAGAATGCAGTGAGTTGAGCGACTCTGAAGATAAACTATAAGATTTAAATTACAGATCGATGTTAAAAACCTGGAGGAAAAAATGGATTGTAATCCGTCCATGTTTAAACAAGATTATGTAGATGCTAAGTCAAAGCTTGACAAAATATATACAAGTATTACAAAAGGTGCAATTATCCGATCAAGAATAAAGTGGTACGAAGAAGGTGAAACCAACACTAAATATTTTATGAATTTAGAAAAATACAAAGGTGAGAAGAATTCAATAGTAGAATTAAAAACACAGAGGTAAAAATCTAACTAAATTAAATGACATATTGAAAGAGACGGTAGCATATTATCATGAGCTATATAAATCAAAAAAAGTAGAATGTGATGTTATTAATAATTATGTTAACAATACAAATGTTAAGCAATTATCAGAAGACGATGCAAATATTTGCGAAGGTATGTTATCTATTGATGAGTGTACGAAAGCTGTAAGTAAATTAAAATTAAATAAATCACCTGGAAGCGATGGCTTAAAGCCAGAATTTTATAAAACATTTTGGGAAGATATAAAAGAAATCGTTACTAATTCGCTTAATGATGGCTTCAACAAAGGTGAACTTTCATTCTCACAAAAAAGAGGTGTCATAAAACTCTTATATAAATAGGGAGAAAGAAATGATCTAAACAATTATCGACCAATAACTCTTTTAAACTATGATTATAAGATATGTACTTTAGCTTTAACTACGAGATTGCAAAATATTGTTGGGAATATAGTTAGTGAAGATCAAACAGGGTATATTAAAGGGAGGTTTATTGGACAAAACATACGACTAATTGATGACGTTATAAATTACTACACAGAGAATGATAAGGATGGTGCAATACTCTTTGTGGATTTTCAAAAAGCTTTTGACTCGCTGGAAATTAATTTTTTAATATCATGTCTAAACAAAATGGGCTTTGGCCCACAATTCATATCATGGGTAAACACTTTGTATAGGAATATAAATAGCTGTATTTCTGTAAATGGTTGGGTATCTAAATCATTTAATCTTGGTAGAGGAATTCGACAAGGCTGTCCGCTCTCTGCACTGCTTTTTATTATAGCGACTGAATTCATG
Source organism: Ophiura sarsii (assembly GCA_035610835.1). NCBI lineage: Eukaryota > Metazoa > Echinodermata > Ophiuroidea > Amphilepidida > Ophiuridae > Ophiura > Ophiura sarsii. The sequence continues at coordinate 41,913,502 of CM069445.1, read as the reverse complement.
TCTACCAATATAAGAAATGCTGATCACATAAATGGTGTAAAATTCGATAATGACATAAATCTAGAAGTTAAAATAACACAATTAGCCGATGACACTACAATATTTGTAAATGATATTCATTCTGTTACGACTGTTATAGATACAATAACAAAATTCAGTAATGCCTCGGGTGTAACAATGAATCTAAGCAAAAGTGAAGGCATGTGGTTAGGTAAAACAATACCTGTTAATTTAAACAAAGACATCAAATGGACAAACAATCCGGTGAAATGTCTAGGAGTTTATTTCAGCAAAGACAAACAAGTAGCAGAAGACCTTAACTGGAAACCCAAAATAGATAAAATAGATAAAACTTTAAATGGTTGGAAAGCAAGAAAACTTACATACTACGGGAAGGTAGCTATAATAAAAACATTGGGAATATCACAAATTTTGTATAATGCAACTTCTTTAAATGTTCCAAAATATGTCATAAAAGCAATCAATACTAAACTATTCAGGTATCTTTGGGGTTCTAACTGTGAAAAGGTCAAAAGAGATACAATCACTGGATATATGGAATATGGTGGCTTAAATATGCCTAATGTAGAATATCACATAATAGCTCTAAAAATCAAATGGATTTCAAGATTACTTGACCAGAATGAAGATGCCACGTGGAAACGAGTTGTGAAACAATGGTTTGATCCACTTGGTGGCTTATCTTTTCTACTTGATCTCAATTGTAAAAGTGAAGATGTATATGAAATAACTAAAGGTAAATTACCACCTTTTTATCAAGATTTATTAGAATCATGGTTTTATTTACAAAATAAACGTAATAAGGATAATTCAAACAATGCTATGTTATGGGGAAATGACAATGTAAGAATGTTTTTTCGTAAATGGATACACGCGCATATATATTATTTGAGTGATATTATTGTTGATAATAGATTTGTTAACTTGAGAGAACTCGAGAGTATTATAAAATGTCCTTTTAACATGTTTAATTTACACAAGCTGTTAACATCAATACCTAAACGTTGGAAAGATAGGATCAAAAAAGGAGATTTAAGATGGTTTGAACAAATTAAACAAAATACTTTTTTTGAAATAAATGACCAAAATGTACATGTTTCTATGTTAAGTTCGAAAAATATTTATATGATGTTAAATCAAGATAAACAACCAGCAAAATGTATTAACTATTGGGAACAAAAGTTGACACCAAGAAATGACTGGCACAACATATTCTTGTTTAAGATTAAGAATAGAATTCTAAACAAGATTGGTCACTTTCAATTTAACCTGATTTATAACCTACTTCCATGCAAAAAAAATCTATATAAATGGAAATTAGTAGAATCAGACAAATGTATTTTCTGTAATCAACTTGATGATTATACACATTTTTTTTGTCTCATGTATCAAGAATAAGTCCTTTTGGAAACAGATAGCAACATGTTTGAGAACTCTTAAATATAATTCTTTCAGAATATCCCTTGAATACGTAATTTGTGGCTGGAAAATAAATAACTCTGAATTTAATATAGCCAATGTTATAATTATCCTTGCATGTTATGCAATATACAAGTTTCGCATGATATATAATGAAACCAAAAAAGAGATTCCAATATTCCATTTGTTTTATTTAGAAGTTAAAAAACTTAATGATCTACTAGCTAATTCAAAAAAACACCAGAGGATTCCAATCACAAATACAGAACAATGGAACGAATTAAAAATGTGTGTAAACATATAAATTATTTGAATTATTTTGTTTGGTTTTGTTATCTATCTCTATCAAAATATATTGTATTTGTTTGTCGACTCGACTGAGAGCGTCATGTATCTTTGAAAATCGTGAACCACTAAGCTAAGGTTAAACGATATTTGATGGTATAGGAGACTCTCTGATCGAGGCATAATTTTTGTAACTTATCAACAAACTATTGACTGTCAATGCACATTATTCATTAAATGTTGGTGGCCAATTGAAAATCGCCCTTATTTTGAACCTTTTAATAGAGTCTGTATACCCAAAGAAGCTTCTTTGTGAATAGCTCTAATCAATACAAATGCAAAAAGAGGTCAAACATGCCTCATAGATACTTATTTAACCCATATACACACTTTATATGGGAATTTGGCGGCCATTTTGAAAAAAGCGCCCTCACAGAAAAGCTCTCAGGATACAGCCTGTTAACCTCAGATATTCTTGATCCCCATGAAAAACTGGTCTAGAAAAACCACATGAGAATTTCTCCTTCTCCAGGTGGCACCTCCCTCAGTTTTAACCTGTACTAAAAAGGGATGCTTATTTAACCCATACACACTTTATATGGGATTCTGGTGGCCATTTTGAAAAGCGCCCTCATTTTGAACCTCTTAATAGATTTTGTATTACCAACCTAGATTCTTTGTGAATACCTCTAATCAAAACGAATGCAAAAAGTGGTCAAACATGCCTCATGAATGCTTATTTAACCCATATACACACTTTATATGGGATTTTGGCGGCCATTTTGAAAAGCGCCCTCATTTTGGACCTCTTTATAGATTCTGTAATACAAACGTATATTTCAAGGGAATAGTGCATTTGTACAAAATGTTAAACGAATGGCAAGATAGATGAGAAAGAGTAGATAAGAATAATCACAAAGAAGTGTGTTTTTGAGCTCTGGTAAGCGATACAGAAATTACCACAAAAATCATATTTAGAAGGAGTCATACTTTATAGGATGGGGACAGATAGTGAAACATGCAAAATACCCTATGATGAATAATACCAACTGATGACAAATATCACTATGTAGGATTTGTTGTACTACACACACCCCATGTTAGACCAACCCTTCTAACATGTCCATTATGTATCAGATACAGCTCATCCCCAAATTTTATTTTCAAACCATCATATTCTTTAAGTGACATTGTCCCTAAAAATCAAGTTTTTGTTGGCAGACATGAAAATATGAATTTCCATTATACTTTGGTCATTGATAGACCTTTGGTCAATAAACACTAAAATGGAACTTTTTTTTTTTTTTTGCCTTCGTTGCCATGACAACGACACATATTAGAATTTTCATGGTTTTTAACAAAATTTTCAATTTTTCAGAAATTAAAAACTGCTATTTTACACATATCATTTTGAACAAACAATACAACCAGGATTTTATTTTCATTCAGAAATATAACCATACATGTCTCAACTTTCATTCTATGCAACAAAAAAACTTGTGCAAATTGTATTATGGGATATACCATTATTTGAAAAAGGGGTGTTTTTCATAATAAATCGTATGAAAAAAATACACCTTCGTAAATTAATCACAACTAGCAAAGTGGTGGTTTTTTTGCATTCACCTTCTACAAATGAAAGCTTGAGGGATGTCTGAATAATAATATATAGAAATATCCATGGGTAATTTATACCTGTTGGAACAGTGTTGCCAGAAAGTGTTGACTTTTTCCAAAAAAAATCGGTATTACATGGTATGAAAATACACGTTTAATTTCAGCAAATTATTTAATAAATCATCCTGTTATGTCTAAAATAGAGAACAACTATTTTTGGATCAGGGATAATGTTGCTCATGTTTCAAAGTGCATATTCAAAAAAAGTGTTGCCAGGTAGGTTGAGTTTTAACTTTATTCATGGCAGAACAGACTCGTATTAAATAAACAGAATTCTTCTTAAATCTGCTTTTGACAGCTACATCCATTTACTGTATCACTATAAGTTCGTTTACATTCATGTGTGAATAACAAAAGGATTTTGGAAAGGTATTAACCTCTAGTTTCAGAATATGGCTGATAGCAAATTCAAAGCGGTAGCTTTATATGAGTTTTCAGCCATTTTCAAAATGGCCGCCAAAATACCAACATAAAGCACACTAATAAACTTATGATGAATTTTGGAAACTCTGTTGGATGTAAATAACGCAGTCTTGTATGTATTAGACCACTAGACACTCATATCCAGAACCTTTGCTTTGTTAACACATCAAAATCCAAGATGGCCGCCAAAATGGCCGCCAGAAATGGTAAAATTCCATTATTGGCATATATAAACCAACACGTATGATCAGAGTATAGTTCTAACAATGGGATGCATATGTTAGACCATTAGAAACTCATAACTCGTATTTTTGCATTGTTAACATACTTTAAAACCAAAATGGCCGCCAAATTGATAGCCAAAAATGATCAAAAATTGTCAAAATTCCATAAAATAGCATAATATCAACCATAATGCATGATGAAAATATAATTTTAATGATGGGATGTATGTATTGGACTACTAGTAACGCATATACAGTATTCTTGCTTTGTTAACTTAGTACAAAATCCAAAATGGCTGCCAAAATGGCCCCAAAGTGGTTCCCGAAGTGGCTGCAAAAATTGTCAAAGTCCATAAAATGGGATAATATCAACCTAAATGTATGATGAAAATATAGTTTTAATGATGGGATGTATGTATTAGACCGCCACTAACCCATATCTAGTATTTTTGCTTTGTTAACATACTTAAAAATCCAAAATGGGTCCCAAAATGGGTCCCAAAATGACTGAACAAATTGTTGGAATTCCATAAAATGGGCTAATATCACCCAAAATGTATGATGAAAGTATAGTTTTAACATTGGGGTGTATGTATTAGACCACTAATAACTCATATCCACTATTATTTGTATTGTAATAACATACTTTAAATCCAAGATGGCCACCAAAATGGCCGCTGTAAATGTAAAAATAGTCTATATACATGAGTGTATGATAATCCAAAATAGATATTGTGAGAGTGTATATTACATCAAATCCACCAAATAGATGTTCTAAACTGGTAAGCTATTGCTTTTAGAAATAAGGCCCACATCTGTGACAATTTTGATTCCAATCACTTTCCAAAATGGCAGCCAGAATGGTTCAGTTGATGTTAAATGACCTAAAACAATTGTTTTGTATTGTAAATGAACAAACAATTGTTTTGTATTGTAAATGACCGGTACTATGTAATACCAATACCCCCAAATTGAATGGGACAGCATTCACTACATGTCTATGATAAAGCCTAGGGGCTGTAGATCTAGTCTTAGTATTCTAAAATATCCAAGATGGCTGTAAAAGGTTAAAATAGCTGAAAACAGTGTTAGTTTATTGTTAGTATTACATTATATATGATCACATTATTATTTCTACAGCTTTTAAGCCATCAAGTAAATGTGTTTGTATATGTGACAAGGATGATTGAATTGTATAGACTCCATTTTGACAATGTCATGTTATTAAGATGGGCATTATAATGAACATTTCATTAAAGTTATCTCCAAATGGCCAAAACAATTACCACGGGTGGCCACCAATTGATAATAATATATATGACCAGAATAAAAAAATGGAGTCTATACCATTTAATCATACTGTGTCACCTACAGATATGTTTACTTGGTGGATTAAAATCTATATATATAATCTTTTGGTCATATCTAATGTAACACTAGCAATAAAACTAGTACTGTTTTTCAGTTATTTTAACATTTTGCAGACATCTTGGATACTTTAAAATACTCAAACTAGATCTACAGCCCCTAAACTTGAACTTAGACATATGTTACATGCTGTCTTATTAGATTTGGGGTATTAGTATTACATAAAATGGTCATTTAAACAATTGTTTTAGGTAATTTAACATAAACTTAACCATTCTGGCAGCCATTTTGGAAAGTGATACAGAATCAAAATTGTCAAAGAGATGAGCCTTATATCTAAAAGAAAAAGCTTAGCAGTTTTAGAACATACTATTTGGTGAATGTGATGTAATATACACTCTTACAATGTCTATTGTGGATTATCATTCACTCATGTAGACTATTTTAACATTTACAGCGGCCGTTTTGGTGGCCATTTTGTACGTTATTACAATGCAAATATACTGGATCCCAAAATAACTGAACAAATTGTCGAAATTCCATTAAAACTATACTTTCTTCATACATTTTGGTTGATATTATACCATTTTATGGAATTTCGACAATTTGTTCAGTTATTTTGGGATCCATTTGGAGGCCATTTTGGATTTTTAAGTATGCTAAAAAAACACAAATACTAGATATGAGTTACTAGTGGTCTAATACAAACATCCCATCATTAAAACTGTATTACATCTTACATTTAGGTCGATATTATCCCATTTTACGGAATTTGACAATTTTTGCAGCCACTTCGGGAACCATTTTTGGGCCACTTTGGCAGCCATTTTGGATTTTGAACTATGTTAACAAAGCATGAATACTGGATATGAGTTACTAGTGGTCTAACACATACATCCCATCGTTAAAAATATATTTTCATCATACATTTCGGTTGATATTATGCTATTTCATGGAATTCTGACCACTTTTACCATTTTTGGCGATTCATTTGGCGGCCATTTTGGTTTTAAAGTATGTTATCAAAGCAAAATTACTAGATATGAGTTTTGTAAGGGTCTAACACATACATCCCATTGTTAAAACTATACTCTGATAATACATGTTGGTTGATATATGCCAATATATGGAATTTTATCATTTTTGGCGGCCATTTTGGCGGCCATTTTGGATTTAGATGTGTTAACAAAGCAAAATATCCGGATATGAGTGTCTAGTGGTCTAATACATACAGTACTGCGTTATTTACATCCAACAGAGTTTCCAATATTCATCATAAGTTTATTAGTGTGCTTTTTGTTTGCATTTTGGCGGCCATTTTGAAAATGTGCTGATAACACACAGAAAGCTACCGCTTTGAATTTGCTATCAATCATATTCTGGTTTCATGGATCCATACCAATACAAAAATCATTATTAGCCTTACTCCCTCGACATGGTTCTGACCGACCCTACGGGCTAATGGACTAATATGTTAATACTATACTCAACATTGCATATGTTGCAATATTGCTAATTTGAGGTAAAAAAGAGAACTCTGGCAACTTTAACAAGTACATTTCATATTATTTTATTGCAAACATTCACAAAACAAGTAATATCTTCAATATATCTCCTAATCAACGCTTATACAGGGTGTCCCAAAAGTCTATGCACGACTTTGAAGCTTTGTATTTCACAAAATATAAGTCGTATTGAAAATATGAATACATATTTAGAAAGAGGAGATGTGGGAAATAATTTTGATACACCAAACATTGGAGTAACATCTGTTTGTAATGCCACCCTAGAAGTGAAATATGTATTACTGAAAAAATGTAATTTTATACTTCGGAGGAATAAAGTTCATAAATCCATACCTATCGAGATTAACAAAAAGACGGGTAGAGTTGGTTACACGGATAGTGATCCGTCAATTGTAATATTTAAAATTTTACATTACAGTCATCCCATCATAATAACAAACTATATCACACATAGTTTTCGTTTCTATAGTGAAATCTACTTTAAATGTTTTCCATTTATACAGAGACGTGTGCTAATGCAAAAACACAGACCTAAAGTAATTGAATAACATAACAGAAAAGTGAACACACACATCACACAGCGAATAGATCTCTTTGGACTTTTGGCTACTGCATGTCTTATGACATCAATGTGACTTGTTGATCTTAACCAGTCTTTTTTCTACCACATCGAGACAAATCATGCACAGTTCCTGTGTTCAAAAATGTATCCACCAACTAAAGAATGGATATTCTTCCTGGTGCGCGTTTCACTTTAAAATGTTTTCTGAACTTTTATTGAGTAAGTTGAACTGAATTTGTTTCAGCGTAGAACCATACAATTTGTATTCGCTTATCTATGCTGTAAACCCTCTTGAATGAAGACTTTTGCTGTGCACTGCTGTCTACTTACGCCTATTTATGTTGTGAGTGACCGAGTTTAGTAATAACATTGATATTGCAAGGTAAGCAGTGAACTGTGACTAATGCGCAACGTTGCTTTCATACCGTTAATTTATGCGCATCTGTTTAAGCAACAATGTGTGGTAGTTGGTATGGGTGGGTCTCACACGGCCATAAACTTTCAACCAGTTTTATAATGTTGTGGGTTCACCAATAGGGTTGTATTTGGTATAAATTTTTTTTCCCAAACTCGTCTATCAAAATATGGTCAAATTTATACCATATGATTTATATTTTATGAGATATGACTCTTCAAAAACGTGCATAGACTTTTGGGACACCCTGTATATATGTAATTCACTGTTTAATTGGCCGTTTTTCGATAATAGGCATTTTAAGACTTTTCAAAAATACCTATCTTTCTGGAAACACTGCTGCCATGTTTAAAGATTACCCACACTTTTCTCATTGAAATTCAATTGAGCAACATTGTTACTCTCTACATGCAAAATATCTTTGAAAAAAAAGTGCCACTTTCAGGGTTAACGGTGATTAGATTTGGCTAATAATTGATAGTTTGTAAAAGGGACGAAACACCCCTATTTGGAAACATGGTATAGTCCAATTGCAAATACCAAGATTTTTTTTTTAAATATGGATTAGTTTGACTGTGAACTGACCTTTCATATATAAAAACAAGAATTTGTAAAAATGTATTTTGTATGCTACAAATGTGGGATCCAAGTTGAGCTAAAATTAGCATTTAAAACAGCAAAAAATGAGAAAAATCATCAAATAAATGGAATTGCCCGTAACCATGGTAACATACATGTGACACCAATTTTTTTTTCCATATTTGTTGACTTTGACCATAGGTCCATCCATGCACAAGGTATGAAGAAAATTCATATTTTTCAGTCTGCCACATTTTTCAACATTTCCTTGATTCTTACTGAATATGGTTCTTAAAATCTCCATTTTTACATCAGACCATTTTTTAGGGTACAAATTTTCCTGCCTTCACAGATTTTCGTAATGTATCTTTTCACAGCGTCAAATCAGACAAAACAGTTCACCTGAAAGTTAGAGGGCGGTATTTCAACCTGATGCTATGTAGCTGGCAGCCAGGGCTGGATACAGGGTGAGTGTCCGGTATTCCCTACTGTCCGGTATTCCCTACAGGTACCCTATCTCAACAAATTTGGTGGGTCTATTCAGCCCAAATAGTCAAATTTAAGGCAAAATTGTACATATAGTACATGTACTGTGCGATTTTTTTTGACCGTGCGAAATGTTTTGACCTTCCATCCCCCCCTCCCCCCCCCCCCCCCCCCCCCCCCCCCCCCCACTTACGTGAAAATCACGAGTTGGTGACTGGAGAAAAAAAATGGGGCAACCTTTTACGAAAATTTCAGAAATCTTGCCCCCCCCCCCCCCCCCCCCTGAACAAATTCCTAGCTACGCCACTGGTGTTAAAGCCCTAATAACAAGCTATCTGCCTGCCAAATGGCAATGGTATAGCTAATACAGAAAAGGATATACAGCTGTTTGATGTTTGGGGACCAGGGGTGGTGCTGGAAGGGGTGCCGCTGGAAGGGGTGCCCGACGCCTGTACAAACTCAATGGGGATAATCCCATGCTTTGTTCTTTTTATAATAACTAGTCATCTCCTATATAATGTTACAAACACCATTTTGGTCCCATTTCAAAGGATATTTAGTAGTCTTCAAGTATTTGGTTCAACAGACTTGTCAACTATTTGTAACAACTAATTAATTATGGATAAGACAATTATCATCAGCTTTCTTCTTATTCGCTACACAGTCAACAACATGAATAATCAGCCTCAATTTACCGGATTAATAAAAATGACTATAACAGAAAAAGTTTTCAACCTATGACAGGGTGGATAAGCCTAATTCAAACATTACTTGAAGTGCGTGTACATTCAAAGGATTACCGTTATATACACTGCAAAAACTCCGGTGTTAAACTGCAACACTGAGCCGGTGTTACGCTCCTGGTGTTAATGATGGTGTTAGGTCAACACCATAGGAATAACTGATGTAACACTTCTCATAGTGTTAAATTTCTTGTGTTAAACTTGGTGTAAGAATAACTCCCATGGGTGTCACTATTCCACACATGCGCACGGGGGTGGGTTATATTGGTTTTTTAACACTTTGGATTGTATATTTATACATTTGATCTAGTGATTCGATCTGCAACATGTACCATTCCATAATTAAATGGCAAGGAAGAACATTAATTCACAAAAACGTTCAAGTTTTAATAAATTTGAACTGTTGAACAGTGAAATATGTTATTTGCAAGTATTTTATTGTTAAAGTACTTCAACTTATCTAACATTAATATTTTAACACCAGAAGGTGTAAAAAAATAATATTTTAACACCAGAAGGTGTAAAGTTTTTAATGTTTTAACACCAGAAGGTGTAAAATTGTTACTGGTGTTGTCATATTGTAACACCCATTGGTGTTATATTTAACACCAACGTTGTAACACTAGTGATGGTGTCATTTTAACACTAGGTGGTGTGGTCCTATAGTGAATCCGTACTGGTGTTAAATTTAACACCACAGTTTTTGCAGTGTACATACATTAGATTATCCATCCTTTACCAACGGTTTTGTAATCTATCTATTCATATTCACAATGATCGCATTAACGGGACTGGTTTACGTATGATTAGGCACATTACATAGGCCTAATTAAGGAACACAACAGAAATACAAATCTCAAGCTATAAGCCTATTCAAACATTACTTGAAGTGGGACTGGAAGGCTTGTAAAAACTGTTCACCGTTATAGGCATGATTAGGCCAATGGAAATGGATTCATAATTTCCTTGAAAATCTTGAAAAGCTGACGAGATCAGATTTCATTATTCATTATTGGACAATATTTCATTATTTTTTATGAATTAATTATTTATTGTTGAAGAGGAGTAGTGACAAGAAATATCCGTACTTAAGTCTTGTATAGTGGCCTTCAAGAGAAAAGACTTATAACATATCACATAGCTTAGTATTTTCCCTTGTGCAAAGTGTAGTTATAAATAAATACATTTTTATGTATGTCATGAAAGCTGGTGTAACCTATGTGTTGTTCATAATAACTGTGCTGGTACCTACCCGTCTTCTCTTTCCTTTACTGTAAGGCCCATATATTTACCCAAATAGTTTTATGAAACACAGTTAGTTTATTTACAATCACTTGAAAGACAAAATAAACTCGACACCTACACTTATTTTCTTGAAACCACTGAGCTGTATTTATTCTGAAATTCTCTCTTGGTCATACACATGGATGACAGTCAGCAGCTGGATGCAGGAATTTGCAGCAGAACTTGACTCTCACCTCTTACACAGTGGTTTTGCAAGTAAAGGGTTCAACAAAAGAAAGTATACCACTTTGTTTATGTCATTTTGAGTAACTTTCAATTTGTTTTTGACAAAACAGGCTAGATAGGCATTTAGATGAATCTTTTAGGCATAATTTGATACCAAATTTGCTCCCTAACAACAAAGATAAACCATGATTAGCACCATTTAAAGGAAAATATCCCATTATCAAAAGTCGCATTTCCAATACACAGCACGAGAAGATTTGGTTAATCTGTCCATGTTCTCCCCATCCATTAACATTCCTTTACATTCAAATCCTTCACCCATTCATCAGTTTACATTTGAATTAGCCCGCGCATAATGCGAGGGATATGCGCGGTGATCAGTACGGGATAAATACGGCATGTGTGTTAACAATTGGCCCTTTCTTCTCGTGCTGTGTATTGGAAATGCGACTTTTGAAAATGGGATATTTTCCTTTAAATGGTGCTAATCATGGTTTATCTTTGTTGTTAGGGGGCAAATTTGGTATCAAATTATGCCTAAAAGATTCATCTAAATGCCTATCTAGTCTGTTTGGACAAAAACAAATTGAAAGTTACTCAAAATGACATAAACAAAGTGGTATACTTTCTTTTGTTGAACCCTTTACATGTATAAAGTTACGCCTCAACTAGCTGACTAGGAAAAAAGAGCCATGACCACACACAAAAATCCACTCTCCCATCCAAGGATTTGAACCTTGAACCTTCAGCTTTTAGACTGATGCTCTACCATTTGAGCTAAATGGGGTCATGGTTTTTTGTCTATGGCCAACACTTTTTCTCATATTATTCCTGGTTAAACTTTAGACTTACTCCACCGAACAACAAGAACAACATCACCTACACTGTTAAAAATATCCGTAAATTTACGCACTCCGTAAAGTGAAATATCGTCAGCCTGCTTCGATAATTGCCTAACTCATTTTGTCTAGTTATTAGAAAACAACAAAAGTTTGAAACCTGTTACCTGTGTACCTGTTACTCATTTTGCATTATTGATGGATGGATATTCATTATGTGAAATGAGGCTTGTATTGTTGATGTGAGGCTTGAATTGTTGATGTGACTTGGATTAGTGCATCCATGCACGCCAATTGAGGATTGGCGTGCATGGATGCACTAATCCAAGTCATAGAAACAGATGAACACAGCCATACAATAATTTGATTAATTCCATGGATTTGTCAATGCAAATTCAATAATACAAAATGAGTAACATGTTGGAGTGATCTGGTGGCCATTTTGCAACAAAGCTCTTCATTTATCAACACTTTTGATTGGTCAATGACTTAGGTATTATAACAGCATGTGCATAATGTAATGAAGTCATAATTTATGCAAAAAACTCAATTTTGCTGAAAAGTGAGTTAGGCAATTATCGAAGCAGGCTGACGATATGCCGTATTTTCTGCGTAATTATACGGATTTTCCCGTTAATGCAAATACTAATTATGCTAATTAGCGTGATTACAATCAGCCACGTTGGCCCAAATACCTGCACATAATATTGTACATCTAAGTAAACACTGTTATTCCACCAACAACCATGTAAAGATGTCAAAACTCAATTTAATGTTCTATTTATTTTACGGAATGAAACATTTTTGTCTGGAAATTTTTTCTGCCATTTTACGCACTTACTTTTTGGTTCCGGCTCTAATTTAGTATTGATAACAGCAATTGTACCAGAGTGGTTGTACAGGTATAGTAGTGGGGTGGTGTTGATGATTGGGTGGGGAAGTGCGGGGATGTGCATTTGTATTGTAAGGTGAAGGGTGATTAATGTATGGAAACTGTTTGAGGCCTTTGTAACATTGGAATATTTTTGGAAAAGTTAGTGGTAGGCTTGAAGCTGTTTCTTGTACGGTGGTGCGGTTATAATTTCACAACCCCTCAAGAAGCGGATTTGCAAACATGGCACTTTTGCGACAATAATGTTCATGACTGAAATAGGTCAATCTCAATGTTAGACTCCATTCAGCAGAGCAAAACCATATTTGAGTGTGCGGCCTCTTCTTACTTACATGGACACGTACAAACAAAAAAAATGGGGGGGGGGGGGCTGGGGGTAAAGTTGATTGTCTCTCAAGCCTGGTAGAAAATGGTTTTTTAAACTTCCTGCTCTCAGGCCCCCCCCCCCCCCCCCCACACACACAACACCACAGTTTATTGTGCATCCCTCATCCGCAAATATTAATTTGAAGATTTTCGCATAATATTATTAAAGTTTATATATAGGGAAACCATTTGATATTTAATTATTTGAACAAGAGTTGTAACTTGTAAATACTGTACATGTATTTCAATAAAATGATCGTTTTAATTATATTTTGTGAATTGTGTTATACCAGGGAGTCTATAATTATGGGAGAGGCCCACTCCTCAGACAATTCACGGGTGAAGGTTTTGTAGGGGGCGCACTATCATGGTCGTATAGCAAACCAGGACGACCTAAGGACGTGGTTGATTTTATCGGCTCAAAACATGATTTGTGGCATAAAAATAGTACATCAATGGTAAAAAAAGCTGATTGTGATTTAGAGTAGAAACTGATTTGCTTTGATGATGGCATTATTTTGTTCTTATATGACACGAAACATTCAAAATTGGTTATTTGAAATTAATTTACGTAGAACAAAATTACGAATTTTAAATTGTGGATGGCTTCGTCTGGCAGTGACAGAGGAGGGGCGTGGCGTTATTACATTTTATGAATATTGTAATCAAATCAGTTAGGAAGGGACGCCGGATCGCGACGATCACATCGTGTGAGGTCATGAATAGTCATGACTGACTATAGTCATTCACAACGAATGATTGACAGTTTACGCTGTCATTTCCGGGTGAAGGTTTTGATAGAGTGCGCTATACTGAACCAAATCTAAACAATGGGCAGATAGGGTGTTACATAGGCCCTGGTTATGCTTATGGTTGCACAGGAGAATGCCCATGGGGTGTATTGAACAAGAACCATCTTCCATTCAAACATTAGCTGCTTAAATATTACCAGATTGCAAGTCAAATAAATACCTATTCAACTATTTCGTAAATCCCTAGCCATTTTCTAAAGAAAAAAGGCAAATAGTTCATAGCATTGTAAATAAGGTTTTCATCACTGGAATGCTGGTGGGATGGGTTTATCTTTTGAAAATGCTATGTAATGTACATTACATTCTTTGTTCGAAGTTTGACCTTCGAACTTTTATTCGATCTCTAGACCCCTTCCGGGTATGAGAGATACCGTCACAAAACATGATATAGGGGAGGATGGGGCAACTGGTCCGGTTAAGCATATTTCATAATATAAAAGATTAAAGCTCGTGTAAATATTTATGGAATTGCTATGAAAAATATCACCCATGTAACTGTTTACATATAACATATAATCGATGTTAAAAAATATCTTAAGAAAAGGCCAATTACAACTAACTGAAAACTTTACTTGGCACGGACCAGTTACCCCAATCAGTGGGGCAACTGGTCCTATATGTTCCAACGGTTAGAATACAAAGAAATCAGTGAATGACAACACGGAAACTAGGCAGTATTTTTCTTAACAAACATTTTCCCCTATTATTTAACATATAAAAGGATACATGTCTCACGAAACCCATGTTTTATACAGTTTTCGTGGTTAACGTGTAAATAGCAGTATACTAATGGTGTACGAAGCAAGCGAAATTTTCGACTGCACATTTATTAGATAAAACGGTACGAACCTACATGTAGTTAAATGGTTACATGGTTGTGATATTCAGATACCCCATACATTTGTCTATATGCCCTTTCTTTAATGATTTTATTTACTTCATAAATCATAATTTAGCACTTATAATAAAACCATCTTGATATTTTAGCCAACATTTCATGTTAAAGGGAAGTTATTCAATATGACAATGATGACCCAATGGTTAATATACACAAAAAGCAGTGGATAAAATACACAAATCATGATATTTTGTCATTGCAAATACCTTTACAGACACCATTTAAAATATAATAAAGATGTAATTCATAATACCGAGGTTTTAAACCATTTTAAAGCAATTTTCATGTCATATTGTAATCCTTCAATAGCAGAAATAGTGGTATTAGAAGAGGCCGCACACTCAAATATGGTTTGCTCTGCTGAATGGAGTCTAACATTGAGATTGAACCTATTTCAGTCATGAACATTATTGTCGCAAAAGTGCCATGTTTGCAAATTCCGCTTCTTGAGGGGTTGTGAAATTATAACCGCAACCACCGTACAAGAAACAGCTTCAAGCCTACACTAACTTTTTCCAAAAATATTCCAATGTTACAAAGGCCTCAAACAGTTTCCATACATTAATCAACCCTTCACCTTACAATACAAATGCCACCATCCCCCGCACTTCCCCACCCAATCATCAACACCACCCCACTACTATACCTGTACAAACCACTCTGGTACAATTGCTGTTATCAATACTAAATTAGAGCCGGAACCAAAAAAGTAAGTGCGTAAAATGGCAGAAAAATTTCCAGACAAAAATGTTTCAATTCCGTAAAATAAATAGAACATTAAATTGAGTTTTTGACATCTTTACATGGTTGTTGGTGGAATAACAGTGTTTACTTTAGATGTACAATATTATGTGCAGGTATTTTGGGCCAATGTGGCTGATTGTAATCACGCCTAAATTAGCATAATTAGTATTTTGCATTAACGGGAAAATCCGTATAATTACGCAGAAAAATACGGCATATCGTCAGCCTGCTTCGATAATTGCCCTAACTCACTTTTCAGGCAAAATTGAGTTTTTTGCATAAAATTATGACTTCATTACATTATGCACATGCTGTTATAATACCTAAGTCATTGACCAATCAAAAGTGTTGATAAATGAAGAGCTTTTGTTGCAAAAGGGCCACCAGATCACTCAACATGTTACTCATTTTGTATATTGAATTTGCATTTGACAAATCCATGGAATTAATCAATATTATTGT
>CM069445.1:41713547-41897191 GCA_035610835.1 Ophiura sarsii | reverse complement strand
TTTATCAACTGGCAAGTTACTTTTTGATGACTGTATATAAACCAACTGAAATATGACTGTGAAGTCAGTGAAATATTTAAAATAACACAAGTTATCAGTTGTGTGACTGTAATCATGATAATGCGCACGAGTAAACAACGAATCTCAGTGCCGTTTTAATAGTGTACTATTAGAGATAAGAAACTATTTTTACAAAATGTACTCAATATTAAAGATAATCATTTTGATTGGCCAGCAGCAGAACTTGATTAAAGCAATGTTTAAATATGTTTAAATATCATCGCTATTTATTGAAACCAGACGATGGCGGTCATGAAAAAAATCATTGTGGCAAGACCCCTGGTCACGTGCTGGTATCGTAAAAACACACAGGCAACCCGAAAAAAAAACCCCATCGGGATCCACCGTAAGCCGCGCTGTGCTTCTTGAAAAGCCGTACTCTTCTATAATATTACATTGCAATTAATCCAATGTCATATTTCAGAGGAAAAAAAGCATTCGTATAGTATAAATTAAATTTCCAATGTTTAAACTTATAAAACGTCATTTGTTACAAAAAATAAAAGACAAAAGAAAAAGTGACCCAGTGAGATTCGAACTCAAGCGTAAACGTTTTCATTAAAACAAGCCATACCAACGCCTTAGACCACTCGGTCACCATGACAGTTATCGATTTCGGTGGCGGAGAATTAACAAAATACTTATTTAAATGTTATTATTTCCACAATTCATAAAACTATAATATAAGGCCTGAATATCGTCAAGTATATTATTGCCTATATAAATATCCCTTTTCTACCATTTCGCATCAAAATTGAGGTGTATAATATAACATTTCGAGCTAAACAGGTGACTAATTTAAAATTACCCGGCATGTTCAAGAACTGTTATTTAACTTGCAAGAATGAAAAGAAAGGACACTTAAAGTTGAATTGGTTATATATGTAAATGGTGTTACTAACACTGCAATGTGACCTGGTGTGACGTCTCATTTCAGGTGCAAGCCCCTGCAATTTTCTTCTTTTTAATACGCTTAAGAAAATCTCAATCATCCCCTAAATATTTGTGAAGTGTGATAACCAAATCGTTGTGGGAATGCAATAACGTTGTAAGAAGCATTTTGGTAATTAAGCAGGAGAAGCATTTTGTTAACTTAATTGTTTTTTTATCAATTCAAGCTTAGCTTTGATTAAAAATAATTAATTACAATTTCAAAACAGATGAAATGGCTTGCATTCCCAAAATGAAATATCAGAAATACAAAAAATCAAGCTACTGAAAGTCGATGTATTTTTCTTTTAAATTAAATATGATTGAATGTAATTTCCAAATTGACTATAGATTACTGATTTATTATGATATCTTTTTCGAGCCATTATTCTTGAGCTCCGCTGATCGAAGGGATCGTGATGATCACAAACGAGCTCAATAATAATGGCTCCAAAAGACATCTAAACTAATCATTACGATATGATCGAGTCTACATGCTGCTTTATTAATGATTAGTTTTAGAACCTTACCTTAAAGTAAAAAACAAGCACCGACAATTATATTTTTATGCAAAAAATAGTTGTTTTATTATTTACAGTACTGAATGTAGAAATACATTGTACATATCGTAAACATTTGCACTTGTACCATACAGGTATTTTGTTTGTTATAGTTTAAAATGGTGAGAATTTCAGAAAAATTGATCAAATAGCATTGAATAAGCACGACTTCAGATGCATTACATAAACAGGATCATGCCATGCTCAATTACCCCAAACAAATTGACAAACAGGTGCCCTCGCAATTTAAACTGACATTTTAACTCTGAAGCAATTTGTAAGAACGCCTAAGGTGGGTCGAACTTTAAAGTCCTTAGCGAGAACACTGCATAGGAAGCGCAGGGCAGTTAAAACCAATTCGTTGACTAAATCAAAATTCAATTCAAGGATAAATTGGGAAGGATTCCAATGCCATGCTTTCAATGGCAACCTCGTCTGTGCCTCTTCGGATGCGGAAATAACCCTGTTCTCCCCAACTAGTGCCCCAGCTATTCTTTACGATCCAGTACTTCTCCCCTGTAGTAGCATCGCTTCCATATCCAACGAGAAGCACAACGTGATTGGTCTCCTCGAACGGATTGAACTTATTTTTGAGCCCGGTATGGTGGTAGATTCCCCCTTTGTACGACATAAAATCATCAAGAACTTCAAAGCTGATCGCTATGGGTCCATTCTTGACCAACTGGATCATCATAAGTTCTTCGTTGCATGCTCCATAGTATCCGCCGACGTATGCGTAGTCTGTGGCATAGTAGCGCTTGCAATTTATGTTCTCCTTGCATGTTGTGGTGTCTTTTCCAGTGTAGGGATAGCAAGACTCTTCCACAAGCCCAAAGTCTGCTGCGTATTTGCCTGCTACTAGATAGGCGAAGCCACCTTCACAACCTGGGAAAGAGAGGGGAAAAGTTGGTGAAGTATGTAATCGGTTAAATCAGATTTAAAAGAGAACATGTTCATATTATAAGTGGCGTCTTGTTTACCAATAGAGTGCATTACAAACAACTCTTAGATTGAGTCCCTCTATTTGGCTATATGAAATAAATCCTTCCAATCTTGGCTTATACTTAGGGACCGTTCATAAATACTTTGGTGGGGGGCTGGATAATTTCATTTTTGGTATATAAAAACTTTTTGACTCCCCCCCCCCCCCCCCCCCCCCCCCCTCTCGCCATGCCACAAACTTTTTTGACCCCCACCCCCTGTATTACTGCCTGCACCTGATCTTGTATGGGATTTTTTACTGAATTTGACTGTGTATCATATTATATTTTGATGGACGCATCACATCTAGGAGGGCAGGTTGTAGAATCTAGAGTGAATCAGAACTCCCACTGCAGGTATCTTTGGCCATGGTCTTTAATCCCCTGAATAATTTCACATATTTATGCATGGATCTCTCTCTGTTCATGAAACCAATTAGGATGCTCCCTCAAATTATATATCCTGGCTTTGAATACTATGTGCTCGCAATTGTTGTTTGCTATTGATATGAATTTGCCCTTTCTTTTTAGCTGGAGTAGTACATGAACATAGGTCCGTGGACATATTCGCGTGTAGCGCGCCAAAAAATTAGCTATTTTTACATTGATTTATGAACGTACCCGCAAATAATGTGGATACAGGTAAAGCAGGGGTTTGGGGGCGAAGCCCCCAGAAAATGTAGGAAACTTAGTGTTTAAACTTTTTTGACCCCCCCTCTGTTGTGGTTCTCAAAATCTTTTTTGACCCCCCCCCTTTTGCAAAGTATCAAAACTTTTTGGCCCCCCCCCCCCCTATAATTATCCAGCCCACCCCCACCAAAGTATTTATGAACGCTCCCTTATAAGGATTCTTTGGTACATTCTTCCAACATGCCCTCGTCCTGGTTCGTCTACGGTAGTTGCGCTTCCCCCTCTAGTAGAATTTGCCAAAGATTCCAACAACTCCGTTTCCTGCAGTTCTGGGAAAACTGGTTCACACGGTTATGTAGTGGATCACAATTCTAATGAAATCTGACTGACCTAGTCATGATTAAACATTTTTTGTGAGTAATTTTCCCATAATTCACCTTTATCACTAGTTTTAATGAACATAATGATACTCTTTATATCAATCAATCAAAATCTATTATTTTTATTTATTTGGGGGCGGGGTATGTTTGGAAAATCCAAATCTTTGAAACACTTAAATTGTTTTGGGTAGTTAAAACAGAAGGTGGGATTTTTGTTGTTGCCGAAATGGAGTAAAGACCACTATGAAGGTGGGCCCCTGAATTTCATCAAGGTGAAATTCAATGGCTAATGCCCATCTATGGATTTATAAAAGCATTAAAAGAATCATCACTTTCGATTTTGATTTCTATGTAACACCTCCCTGCTGTAATCATGGTAATGCGCACATGTGTACATCATCAAAGACGAATCTTACTGTCGTATTAATGCATGTAGATGGTGTTACTAACGCTGCAATGTGATCTGATGTGACGTCGTATTTCAGGTGTTACAATATCTGCAAGCACCCTGCATTTTTTCTTCTTTTTAACACGCTTAAGAAAATCTTAATCAGCCCCAACATATTGTTGAAGTGTAATAACCAAATTGTTGTGGGAATGCAATAACGTTGCAAGAAACATTTTGGTAATTAAGCAGAAGCATTGTTTTAATTTAATTGTTTTATCAAGCGTAACTATTTGATTAAAAATAATTAATTACAATTTCAAAACAGGTCATATGGGTTATGACGTTCTTCCATTCCCAAAACGAAATATCAGTAATACATTATCAAGCAACTGAAAGTGCAATATTTTTCTTTTCAATTAAATCTGATTGAATTGAATGTAATTTCAAATTGACCATTACTGATTACTGATTAATTTAGATACCTTTTTCGAGCCATTAGGCCAAAACATTTTTTTTGTTATATTGGCGTAACCCGCCCGACCTTAAAAATACGCCCGACCCTACACTTTTTTCTTTTTTTTCAGTGAAAAAAAAAAAAAAAAACCAACCGACCGACCCTAAAAAATAAAAAAATGAAAAAAATAAATGTTTTTTCTCGAACGAAATATGACGGTGCTCCTCGAATAAACGGAAATTCCTTCCGAAAATATGGTTTATTGTGTTTTATTTGTATATAGACTTGTACTGAGGGGTACTTCTAACAAACAATAGGGAATGTTTAAACTCGGTTAACATTGTTCAAAAACAGCTGCTAAAAAAAAAAAAAAATAAAAAAAAAAAATCCCTACCTATCTACCCTATTTTTGTTCAGCCCGTTACGCCAATATAACAATTTTTTTTTTTTTGCCTTATTCTTGAGCTCCGCTGAATGAAGGGATCGCGATGATCCCGAAAGCTATGGAGCTCAAGAATAATAGCTCGAAAAGGCATCTAAACTAATCATTAAAATATGACCGAGCCTTGTATCAGTCTACATGCTGCTATAGAAGTTATTCATAATTGGCAATTTCAAGTCTAAAGAGGGAGGCATACTGGATGTGACGTCACTAATCATAACGAAAGCGAGGCCAACAATGGTTAATTATGAAAACATTGGTGTCGTGTGACGTAATTTACCATCGTTGGCCTCGCTTTCGTTATGATTTGTGACGTCACATTGAGTATGTCTCCCTGTTTAGCCTGAAATCGCCAATTATGAATAAAGTCTATTATTGATTAGTTTTAAAACCTAACCTTAAAGTAAAAAACAAGCACCAGGAAAGATATTCTTAAGCACAAAATAGTTTTATTTTATTTAAAGTACTGAATGTAGAAATACATATCGTAAACATTTGCACTTGTCACCTATATGTACAGGTATTATGTTTGTTATTAAATAACAAACAGTTTAAAATGGTGAGAATTTCAGAAAATATTATAAAAAAGCACAGAATAAGCACAAGTTCAGATGCATTAAACATAAACAGGACTATGCCATGCTCAATTACCCCAAACAAATTGCCAAAAAGGCACCCTCACAATTTAAACTGACATTTTAACTGCTATCCGAAGAAATTTGCCATACAAAGCCTAAGGTGGATCGAACACCTTGGAAAGAACACTGCATAGGAATTCTTATATCTGCGGCATTACATTGACATTTATTGAATCAAACATGTTAGGGCCATTTCCTATTTGTCTTCATGTTACAAATGTATGCATGCTCAAAACAAGTGAAACGTACAGAATTTGACAATCCTGTTGAAGGACAACAAACAAGATCTACAATCAAGGGAAAAAAGTTGGCACACTTCGTCCTAATTAAGGAAAAAACCCGCCCCCCTCTCCCCGGAGGCAATGTTGATCCGAGTCATATTATCAGAAGCCTTGGCAGTTCCCCTAACATTGATTGATGGGGTGGGGAAGGATATAAGAAAGGGGGAGACTTTTGCTTTCTATTAAACAGTGCTACATGTATGTCCCAAGTCTGATCTCAATTGCGAGCACAGGGATAGTTGTAATAAGTTGCTGCAAGTGTGCAAACTATTATTTACCTTGATTGTAGCCCATGTTAACAAATTTCTTAGGTCAACCAGTATTTGCTGTCTATACTCTATTTCCCTTCCACTGGACAGTGACATCACTGCGTCATTCACTAATTGCAGTGAATAAACGTGAGCGCCCTCTAGAGGTGCTGGCATATTACATATGTAGAAGTTACGTCACTGTCAAGAGGAAGGTAAATAAACTATAGTCATGTGTGGATAGTTTGAAATTTGGCGGATACTTTTTTCTCTAAGAGGGGGGAGGGGGCAGGGCAGTAGAAATCAATTCATTGACTGAATCAAAATTCAATTCATGGATAAATTGGGAAGGATTCCAATGCCATGCTTTCAATGGCAACCTCGTCTGTGCCTCTTCGAATACGGAAATAACCCTGTTCCCCCCAACTGACGCCCCAGCTATTCTTTACGATCCAGTACTTCTCCCCTGTAGTAGCATCACTTCCATATCCAACAAGAAGCACAGCGTGATTTGTCTCCTCCAAGGGATTGAACTTATTCTTGAGTCCGGTATGGTGGTAGATTCCCCCTTTGTACGACATAAAATCATCAAGAACTTCAAAGCCGATCGCGATGGGTCCATTCTTGACCAACTGGATCAACATTAGTTCTTCATTGCATGCTCCATAGTATCCGCCGACATATGCATAGTCTGTGGCATAGTAGCGCTTGCAGTTGATGTTCTCCTTGCATGTTGTGGTATCTTTTCCAGCGTAGGGATAGCAAGACTCTTCCACAAGCCCAAAGTCTTCTGCATATTTGCCTGCAATCAGATAGGGGAAGCCACCTTCACAACCTGGGAGAGAGAGGGGAAAAGTTGGAAAAAAGTATGTAATCGGTTAAATTAGATTAATAAGGGAACAGTCATGTTCATATTATAAATGGTGTTTTATTTATCTACTGAAAGTATGCATTTCATGACTAACTCTTAGAAATTGAGTCCCTCTTCCTCTATTTGGCTACATGAAATGAATCCTTCCCACCTTGGCTATACATATTTCAATTCCTGCAGTTTTGGAAACACTGTTCCTCACAGTTCATGTAGTGGACCTAGTCATGATTAAACATTTGTTGGTGAGTCATTTTCCCATAATTCACCTTTATCACTAGTTTTGATGAACATAATGATACTCCTTATTTTCTTTACAACAAAACCTGATAAACTAATACAAGAATTTGGGAATGAGTAATAGTTTGAACACTACTTCTAATTAAAATTGTAGCAAATAAATCAAAATACATGAAATCAGATACCCTTCAAAAGAAGACACTTTTCTATATTTTTCCACATTAGGGCCCTGGAAAATGAGTGTGTTATATTAGTATGAATGTTCGTCTGTGCTGGTGGCAATACGATAAGATATTTTAACTGTTGGTCTCAATGTAAAGTAGACATAAATACCTGTAACTTTCAGTTGTTGCTAGAACTTTCGCCAGAATCTCGTCAGAACTAATACTTTCGTCAGTCAAGACAGGTATCAAGGAGGCCATAATATATCAGAGTCAACCAGACATCACTTTAAGACAGGAGCTGTATCTGATTACTAAGAGTCTATGACTCTAATCTGCAATTAAATTCCCTTAAAGGCAAAGGTCCACTCTAGCCAGTTCACCCTTGGTGAACTGGCTTACACCGGTTCACTTGGTGACAGATGAAATAGAGTTTAGATGGAAAATCTCAACCTTGGGATATTCCCAAAGGATCTGGCTGGTATGGGTGAGCCCAAGGGTTAGAGTTAACCAACGTCAGATGGGGTCATTCATCTGCTGACACAAGTGCAGCAACAACTAAAAATTGCAGGTATCAATTTCCACTTATTTTGAAACCAAAAGTTGAATTTTCTTATCAAGAGTTAGTTATTACTCTGGGTGAATTCCAAAGTATGAAACCGAGTGCTCAATAGTTTCCTGGATTATACCGATGCTGAACCTAATAAAGAATTTATCCTATCACTCAGTTATTCTAATAATAATATGTTTTAAGACATTTTTTGCCATACTAATCTACTGCGTGTGCCTTGATGCACGTAAAGCAGGGCATTGCTCCGTGAGGTGCACTGGTGCAAAGTGACTTGCGTGCATATGCACCTAGTATGAGACAATACTAGGTGTGTAAGCATATATCGAGTGCTTGAAGCGCAGATGTCTTAAGTGCATTTTTTATGAATTTGAGATTTTGCATAATAGGAAAACACTTTGACATTCTCAAGTATAAGCTAGAGTGCAAATGTATCTTTTGGTGGTGAAAATTGGATGGCAACTTCAAATTCCCCATTGCCCGACACAGAGTTTCTAGTTTTCAAACACGTTAATCTCAAAAAGAACAAAATGCACTTAAGACATCTACGCTCCAAGCACTCAAATTATAGTCGGCGTCATAATGCTATGGACATAATTCCAACAACGCGTGCGTATGTGCGTAAACCCGGAAGTGCTTCCTGGGCGATTTTAAAAAAACACCACACGTCCTGATTGGTTAATCTTGAAATCGTTATGCAAATGCATACATAGTTGTTCACGCACTCATGCATCTGTTCGCAGCTCTGCGAACAACAACAAAACATTGCGTGTGTGAAATAGCTTGAATTATGTCCATAGCATTATGACAGTGACTATAGTGACTAAACAAACTTGCGCGCCTAGTATGGGGATAACCAGTGTAAGTGGAATCTTTGAAGTTTGCATATCTACCGAAAGGTGTGATGATACATTTTAATGCCTGCCTAAAGGCTCACCTTGTGAATATTCACTACAAGATACCACATCTTGTGGTGACAGCACCACCTTCAGTGTATCATTGCTGGCTATGAGTAACCTGGCTTCTATCATGGCAAGAGAGGCAAAGGAATAACAGCTACCGCAGGCTTCCTGGTTACGCACTGGAGACACAAAACTCTGCCCGTTCACGTTTCGCCAGTCGAATTCTGTAGGCATGTTTGCTGCTGTGGCCTTGAGTTTGTCTGAGGCTTCTGCAGGTTTGGGTCTCCTTTTGGGTGGTATAAAATGAAATATGTAATTATTAATTATATTTATTATCTTGCATTATACTGTAGTGGTCTGTGGACGAAAATAGCATTTGTGGCGAGTCACAATTGTGATCCACATTGCTTGCTTTGGTGGCGAGAGAAAAAAAGTTCAAGCTGCTCATATTTTAAACTCTAATAAATAACAATCTATCGGGTGGGCATAGTCACTCTCTTATCAAACCTCTGGATTTGTTATTCAATTGCCATACTGTCATGCCATGGATACTGGCCAGCAAGTCTGATCATTACACCTAAACTAAAACCCTATATAACACAGTGACAGAACTGTGCCATTGACTTACTGCAGTAGATTATCGCATGTGACTATTGAAAATGAAAGCGCTGGCTTAAAAGTACACCAAGGGCGCGTTCCCACTGTAGCTGTTTGATACCAGGACGTTGACGCGATGCTACATCAAGTCTACTTCGAAGCCTAGTGGGAACGCGCAATAAGGGGTTTTAACCCTACATCGTGACCTAAGAGGTAGTCTCGCACCTAGAACGTTGTATCAAAATCACTGGTGAGAACACGTTTTACTTATCGTATGTGGACTCGTACCACTTGTTCCACAATAACAACCCTGTTGCGCTGCATCAGACTGCGCCGCTGTCTGTCGCACCCTTCAAAATGCAATTTCACACAGCCAAATGTCATGCACGCGTGGTATTTACGCAGTAAGTACCACAGCGCACTCGCTTAAACTTGTAAACAAGTAACATCCAAGTAAGTGGACTCGATACCACATCGGTATTTTGATGTATTTTATCACACAATGCGAATGCAACATCACCGTTATGCATGTAGACTCGCACCTAGTCCCCATTCGCACAGTGAAAACACGCCCCAACATGCAAACACCTGTGATACGATATGCATATAAATGTTGCACCTGTAAAGATTCATGGATGTTCAGGGGATAGCCACCATTGATTCTTGAATCATTCTCTGGATATTTAGAATTAATCTCAGAGTTCAAAGTCAAACCACTAAGCTAACCTTTAACCCTAACTTTTAATAATATGTAATAAATTGCCATTCCCCAACCCACTCTCTTAATTTGTTATTCAATTGCCATGATATCATATTTTGGATAGTGACCAGCAAGTCTTGAAAGTTCTTAGCCCTAATCATAAACACTCCTAATAGATGATAATCTATACGTACATTGCCACTCTCGATTTCCTTCCACCAGCTTTACGGATCATTTGTTCCATGGTCATACCATCATACTCGGGATAGTGGCCAGCAGTCCATGAGTTCTGAACAGAATTGATCTTCTTGATCAAATCATGGTCTGTCTTGAAGAGTTGCTTTGTGGCAGATCTGTAAATAAATGAGAATAAATCTGTCTTTAACAATAGAAATAAAAAAATAAAACACACACAGAGCTGGTCACCTTTAGCTGTCATCTATGGCAGCTAAAGTAGTGACCCTCCCAGACATGTTTGGCTACCTTCACACCATCAAGACCTCTACTGTGAATGCTTATTAACCCTAACCCGGGCCCCGCCATATACAAAAGTACCACCAAATACCCCCTGAAACATTGCTTTCGAGTCCCATCTCAATGTGATATCATGGAAGGGTGTACTATAATTGGTGAGGATTAAATTAATTATAACAACTATAAGGTCAGTACTTCCCGAGCTCTGCTCTGATTTGGTCAACCTACATGTACCATAGTATATTAATTGTATTGTCATTATTATGTATCTCATTTGTGGAAAATAAACTGAACTGAACTGAACTGAATTTCTTCAAGATAGAATTGTTGTGAAAAGGTGTGTGGAATAGCATGATTAAAGTTGAATACCTTTGACTGTTTATACCAGGTTCCTAATGACCCACTGAAGCCTTGTATCTTTCCAGGGTTGCACAAAGTGCGGGAGCAGGGAGCACCGCTCCCGGGAAATAATGAGCAGAATTGGGGAAATAATGCCAAGTGGAAAAAGAACAAGTATTGGGGAAAAAAAATGCAATTTTGGGATATGAGCTGTGGTTGCACAGGTATACTAATGTGTTTATTGTTGTATTGCTTTTCCCTAGTGGCAGAGCTACAGGGGGGGCAAGGGGGCATTTCCCCAAACAATAGTCCCCCCCCCCAAAAAAAAATCAATTTAAGTTAAAATTAGAGAAAAATCATCAATTTTAGCATAAAAAGGGCAATTTTGTTCGCGCTTCGCGCACATTTTAAAAATAAATTAGGTTAAATTAGACAACATTTGACAATTTTTAGAGTAAAATGCCAAAAACAAAATATCCGCGCTTCGTGCACATCATTGTTTTTTCAAGCCCCCCTGAAAAAAATCCAAATGTTAAATTAGTACTGATATATCTAAACAACATAGCTAACATTGTAATCTGATTTTTATCAAACCTGTATGTGTAGGTGGGGAAATGTTAAGCTCAAAACTTTGCTCCTGGGGAAGAAACAACTTTGTGCAACCCTGTATCTTTCTTTTCTTTTTTCCCTTGTCTAATTTCACCAATATCTCCAAATGCATTCTACCAACAACTGCACCCCTTTGCTGCGAGGGCACACAAATTGCATCTCCAAATAAAATATAACATGAGCAACCCTAAATCAAAGTGTGACCAATGTAATTCTCTAATTTAATCAGTCACAAATAGGTTTAACCTTCAACCATCACTTACTTATTTTGTTCATTGATCGTTGTCACCTTCTGGCCTACATAGCATGCCCAGTCAGATCCCACCACATTATGCACCCATCCTGGCAGAGTCTCCTCGCACATACTGGTCACATGTTGCCCGTCCATCTTGTATTTAGAGAAGGCAAAGTATTTCTTATTGTTGAGGACCACTTCAAAACCTTGGTTGTAGATGAGAGTCCAGAAACCTTTGTGGCCCGTGGTCGAGTCGACGGCCAAGTCCGGGTAGAGCAGATCTACTGTGACGTTGTAGGTTACAGACCCTGCGGAAATAAAATAGTATACAAATATTGAATGCCCGAGCGTGTGATAGTATACAAATATGGACTGCTCATGAGCGAAATTGGGTAAAATATTGCCCGAAGCCGGAGGCTGAGGGAAAATAATAGGCTTACGGTCTCCAGATCACCGAGGGACAATATTTCACCCCATTTCAAGAATAAAAAACAGACCATATTTGTTTTATATAACGACTGAAAATATTCACACTTTAACACATAGATCTTAGTGAATATGCTAGTCAATTCTCGACAAAAATAAGCTAAGTACTTTTAAAATGTTAATTAGTTTAGGCCTACTCCGAGTCCTACTCCATCAAGAAAAATTACTCTGATGCTGAACTCACCTCATCGATAGAGGTCTAGACCTCGTTGCAGAATGCCCTCAACCTCAGGTGAATTGACAACAAATAAATATCAGGGCTGTCAACTTTTGGGATTTGCTGGGAGGGAGAGATACAGACTCCCAAAAAAAAAAATTGCTGCCACCAGCTGAAATATTGATAAGTGGGGGGGGGGGGGGGGGGGGGGTAGTGATGCGATGGTGTTTCCTCAAATCCGCACGAAAATTGCATGGTCAAAATTGCAAATGTACCGACGGAAGCTACAAAGGTGTTGATAAACATTTTAATTGAGGTAATTTTGTTGAGGCGGGAGATTTTATATGCTAGGCGGGAGTGCGGGAGAAAGAGTGTCTAGGCGGGAGACTCCCGCCTAATGTGGGAGAGTTGACAGCCCTGAAATATTTATGATTCATGACTAAAATTAACTGAAATGTTAATTCAGCCGATAAAAGATCTGTGCGGTAAACCAAATAATAATGCAATGCAACGACTTGTTTACATTTGAAGCGCTTTCCTCTTTTGCTGTTGTGCACTGAGCGGACTTCGTACACACAGACGGTGGTGGAATTGATTTATATTGTTTATACCGAGTTGGGCCTTCTAGATTTGTCGAAATTAGAGAAAGCTTTATGTAGAATGACGATCACATTCAGTGTCTCTCAAGACGCTCCATGTCGGGATCGTACGAGCCTACGAGGGAGGGCATTTTTGGTCTATTCAAAAAGTACTATTGACTGCCCGGTCAATAGTACTTTTTGAAAGACACAAATGACCGGGAATGACGTCAAGCATGAAATAGGCCAAAATATTTTGTGTTGTGTAATGTGTTATCCAACAATCAGATGGCTAGAATATTTTCATGGGTTATATAATAACAACTATATCACAAGGTCAAATTTGGATTTTTCCGAGTGTAATGGAATAATCCAAATTGGACCGAGTGATATAGTTTTACTAATTGCACAAACGAAAGGCATTCAATATTTGTTTTATATCATGATATCACATCATTCTTGTCCAGCTATAATGATAGTAAAAACTATCACATGGTTGAAATTATGCCTTCCGTGATATATAATAGGTATTCAATGTAGAGCTGTTCTGATTTCTGGCCTGATCTAATCAGATTTTGAAATTAAGTTGTCAGATATAACCAAGCAGTTTATTTTCTGAGAGGTTTTCTTTTTCATAAATGAATTCCATGGTTTTGACACATGTTAAAACCATTTACAGTGTTTCTGCATGGCAATGATCACAACTGTACACAAGACACAAGTGAATAAAATGTAGAAGGGAAATTTGTTTAAACAATTTTTTGACAAATTTCCAAAATTGAAAGCAAATTTCCTTTATCATTCAGTAAAGTTCTGTGATAGTTTTTTACGAAAAATATGGTCAAGATAGATTTATGAGTACAGTTCAAGAAAGTCTTTCCTGAAAAGTCGACCTTCACATTATATTGCTTTAATGTTCAGACCACTTTAAAACTTTGGCTATAGATGAGAGTCCAATCCTTTAACCATTTCTTGTATTGATGGTAATGTTTATAATAACCCTAACCCCGGTTTAGGGTTTTTGACCAGGATCACGATTTTCGAGGGAAAAACGCCAACTAAATCTCCGAGAACCTGCCGGGATTCGATCCGGGGATTCTCTGTTCTCAAGCCCCACGTCCCACCCACTAAGCCACGGCCCTCAGCTACACATGCTCACTATATAGGCTAGGTTGACTACGTCATCGAAACCGACGGCGCATGCGTTTGGAGAGGGACTTAGGATTAGCATTTTTTAGCACTCGGGGGGGGGGGGGGGGGGGGGGGGGGTAGGGTTAATACAATAATACTCTGAGTAAACCAATAGGATTCCTCAGGGGACAAGAATGACATGACATTTGACATAATAACTAGTCTAGCAAACAAACAGCATTATGGCTGCATTGGTATAACATTCTCAGGGGGGGGGGGGGGGAATAAGGGCAAATGAAACAATTTTGTAAAAGAGAGAGAAAAATTAGAACAAGATTATGTTGCATACCTTTTGCTAGCTAATTATTAATATCAAAATCCCTTTAAATTTGGCCTGACAGTTAAGCATTTCAGACCAAATTTAAAGCAATTTTCAGGTTATCTAAGTCAAGAATGTAAATTGCTTTGTGTGGTGTTGGGGCAGAGAAAGAAAAAGGGAGGGGAAAGAGAGGGAGAGGGGAGCGAGAGTAGAAAAGATGGCTCAAGCTGATCGGGGAGGAGGAGTTAATTGGTGGGGTAAGAGCACTTCAAACAAAGTTGGTTACAGATGAGAGCGAGTTCAAACCCAACTCCCCTGCCCCTGTGTGACTACAAACAAATAAATTGCCGCGAATTGATGTGTGTGAAGTTGACAGTAGTGGTAGAAATTTTAAATTCGCGAAACTAAGTTACCGCGAAAGTAGTGATGATTAGCAATTCGCGAAAAAAAGTTGCCGCTAAAATTAACTTGTTTTACAGTATTCTTTCTCATGAGTCATTTGTTACAAATTTTCCCTCAACAATTGCATGCATGTTTACCAACCGGATGACCAGGTTCCCGAGTTCCCCATTTTTTCTAGCCATGCTCCCACTGGCACTGGCCTTCGAAAAGTGAACAACTAATTTCAATGAAAAAAACCCGAGAAACACTCGTTGGCATAACCGCATAGCCATAGTGATACGAATATCGAAACAATTCTTGCAAAAATTCTTGTAATTTGGCTTCTGAAAAATAAAAATAAAATCCAAAGATAACAAATGGTAAGGGCCGCCCTCACTGATTTTTAAAAAGTCCGGACGAGAAACACGTTATTTTTATTACTTGGCCTAATAATAGTATTATATAAATAATAAGCTTATTTTATTAAATTAAATACCTACCTGGATTTGTACAGTTGATTTTGTTGGTTCCGCCACCGCCACTAACCATGAAAACCCACTGTCCAGCAATATCATCGTACGAACAGTTTGCTGGGGTATCGGCTGATACATAAGATAGTGCGATCAACGCACAGAAAAGAGGAAACATCAAAGTTTGTGACATTATGTTGCGAGGGCACTGCAGGAAGTGAACTGAAAAAGTGTCAGCAGATCAAATATATTAGTCATCGAGTCACATGATACAATTGCAAAACAAATCTTTGGTCATGTGACTGATTTAAGCTATATCGCAGGAGATGGAGGACACAGGCAATTGATTCTGGCGAGCTTGATTTGATTTGATTTGATTTGATTTGATTTGATTTGATTTGATTTGATTTGATTTGGGTTGGGTTGGGTTGGGTTGGGTTGGGTTGGGTTGGGTTGGGTTGGGTTGGGTTGGGTTGGGTTGGGTTGGGTTGGGTTGGGTTGGGTTGGGTTGGGTTGGGTTGGGTTGGGTTGGGTTGGGTTGGGTTGGGTTGGATTAGGTTGGGTTGGGTTGGGTGGAGGACACAGGCAATTGATTCTGGCGATTTTATTTTATTTGGGTTGGGTTGGGTTGGGTTGGGTTGGGTTGGGTTGGGTTGGGTTGGGTTGGGTTGGGTTGGGTTGGGTTGGGTTGGGTTGGATTGGATTGGGTTGGGTTGGGTTGGATTAGGTTGGGTTGGGTTGGGTGGAGGACACTGGCAATTGATTCTGGCGATTTTATTTTATTTGGGTTGGGTTGGGTTGGGTTGGGTTGGGTTGGGTTGGGTTGGGTTGGGTTGGGTTGGGTTGGATTGGGTTGGGTTGGGTTGGATTGGATTGGGTTGGGTTGGGTTGGATTAGGTTGGGTTGGGTTGGGTGGAGGACACTGGCAATTGATTCTGGCGATTTTATTTTATTTGGGTTGGGTTGGGTTGGGTTGGGTTGGGTTGGGTTGGGTTGGGTTGGGTTGGGTTGGGTTGGATTTCTTTTTTTGTTACATAGTAAGTTTAGTTTCCATGCCCCACCCCTTATTTTGTACGTTCCCGGCACAGATCCCGGCATATCAAGGCAATAATGGCGTAGCCAGAGGGTAAGAAGGGGCCGACCGCTCCTTCTCTCCTGTCCCCCAATTTTGCCATTGTCGCCTCAATTTTGATAAGAGAAATCATAGTTAAATTATGACGTTCAAATACAAAGATAGCATTGTTCGTTGTATGTGCCCCTTCTCCAAAAAATAAATTAATTCCAAATTAAGAAGATCGTTTGAAGCCAAAAGGTACCTCAACATTCTCAATCCTAGCAAAACCGGGTAAAATAGCAAAACATTTAACAATAAAAGCAGTGTCATAAGGCCAAAATATATCTTAAATGTGGCAAATAAGTATAAAGAATCCAGAGGTTTTCGTAAAAAAATACAAATAAAAACATTTTAAATAGAAGCAAAAATGTATCTCAATCTTGGCAAAATTAATGTAAAGAAGTCAATTTCGCGTGGTTGGTATCTCAATCGCGGCACAATTTATGTATATAAAATAGCCCAAAAAAATCGCGCGCACGTGTCATGAACGTTAATTTTAATTTTGGAATCTAGTTTTAAGCCAAAGTGTATCTCGATCATGACAAAATTAGTTAGTGTTGAGAAGCCAATATTTCGCGCGTTTTGCTCATGTGCCTCGAAATATTTGCTTTAGTTTTTTTTATAAGCTTGTACCAGCGAAAATTGGGAAAATATGAATAGCACATGTCCCAAACGATAAAACGTGGGACCAGTCCCTTGTGTGACTTCATTTCTTGTTGTCCGTTTCGGAAGGGCCCGAGGGCCAAGAGGTTGGGTGAAGGGTATAGGTGGATGTTTTAGAACCTCAAAATATTTACTTTTCTTTTTAGAAGTTTGTTATCAGCAAAAATAGTCGATAAATAATGACAAAATTAGTGTAAAGTATCCAATTTTGCGCGCCAAGCTCGCATGAACCTTCAAACATTACATTTAGCTTCATAACAATTTAGTATCAAATTGTGTGCGCTACGCGCTAATGTGACTTCGAGCTTTTAGACCATTCTATATTTGAATCAAGAATATATCAGTATAGGCTCAACTTCTTTCGTCATGTTCGTGCATTGATAAAAAAACAAAATATTTATTGGAAATGAAGAGGTGGCTTTTCGATAAAATTATGATCAAAAGTATACACCAGATCGCACCAAATGAGTTCGAAAATTGAAAACATTTCCAATTCTGAGGGTGGCACATCCCCCCTCCTGTTCGAGCTTTTAAACCATCTATACTTAAATCAAGAATATATCAGTATGCTCAACTTCTTTCGTGCATTGATAAAAAACAAAATATTTATTGGAAATGAAGAGGTGGCTTTTCGATAAAATGTTGGTCAAAAATACACCAGATCGCACCAAATGAGTTCCAAAATTGATTTTTTTCTACTTCTCATGGGGGCACATCCCCCCTCAGACACCCCCCTGTCCGAGCATAGCTGCGCACCGCTTGGATGGTACCTGATCAATTTTATTTTTTGGGGCCCCCCTAAACTTTTCTTGATCCGAGCCTGAGTGTCCCCCGGATAGAATAATCCTGGCTACGCCTATGAATAGAGTGGTGCTGTTACACTTTTTAGTTTCATGCTGTCATATTCCTTAAATATTTTTAAAACCACAAAAGCTATCTCAACAAATTTGGTATCATTTTAAAGCCCTAACAACAAGCTATTTGCCTGCAAAATGGCATTGGTATAGCTAATACATAATACGTATATAGCCTATGTAAAAACATTGAGGGCTCCCCGGTGGATATCTAAATACTTCTTTTGATACAATATACTTCATACTTCATGGATTGTAGTTGTAATTCGGCCTTTGGTGGACATACCCCACTATAATAGAAGGTCACGTACATGTACACTAAGTTGTCAATTATTTCAATGAATACTATATACTAAGGTTAGGCCAAATTAAATTAATTGTTTGTCTCAAAGCTCCTTTCCTGTTGTAAAACTAATGCGGAATGCGGGGGTTTTTTCATTTTATTTTTTTTAAATATAAAATATTGAAATCCTTGTAAAAGTGAACTTTTGTATTTAAGATGATGTGATCAATGAAAATCTGAAAAATCGGTGAAATTTTGGGATTTTTTCTTTCTTTTTAAAAAAAAAGAAGTTTTTTTCAGATTTTTGTTTTTCTAATGCGCATCAATAAACTAACGCGCGCGGGAGCTTTGAGACAAACAATTATTTTAATTTGGCCTTAGCACCTCGAATCACCCCGTGACAGTATTCTTAAAATCACCTAACCGTGACATACGGTATACGGTCAGACGGCCGTACACCGGCATTACCAGGTGAGGTAATGTCTAATTTTTTATTTGGTTTACTTTAAACGAGACAAAGTATAATTTCATTTGATAACACAGAAAGAATGAAATGTATATGGTCAACTAAAATTGTGAGCATTTTATTAAACGTTTGTATGGTCCTGTCTGTAAGTCAAATCGAAGTTGATCCGTTACACTGGCAATTATGGATCCTGAACGTAAGACACTTGAACGTGTATTGAAAGCATATACGACGGAATTATCTAACGAAGACAATGCCGTCCGATTATCACAAAAATCAGTTTTTACGGATAATGATAATGATGAACCATCAGAAAAAGATGTCGACGTCGATAGAAAATGGAGCTTTACATTTTCACTACAAAATGTGCTTTTTAGTGCTTTCTTTTTTCTGACGTCTGGTGCATTGAATATGCTACGTCCGTATCTGTCGGTTTATTACCGACAGTTGGGATTAAACGCACAAGAAATAGGAATAATTCGCAGTGTGCAACCGTGGATCGCCATTCCGTGGACTCCATTGATGGGATACTTATCCGCGAAATTTAACATTCGAAAAGTCATGTTGATTGGATCACTATTGGGTACTGCAGGCATCTACATGGCTCAATATATTGTTCCGGAGGTCAGGAGAGGTGACTGTACCTTACTTCACATGTGTGTGACACAAGACAGAACAGGACTCGAACATGCAACCACAGACGCTGCAGTTACGTTCATGCAGTATGATGAAAACAATTTGCAAAATAATGTCAAATTAAGCACAGGTTCGAATCTCTCAAGAGCATGTCCATACCCTCAGACAACTAGATACATGTATATGGAATACTGGTATAATAAAAATGACATTCGTCGACTAGTCATCTATCTTATACTGATTAACGTAGCATGTCAGATTTTAGGAGCTGCTTGGAACCCGTTGGCAAATGCAGTTGTTTTGGAGGCACTTGGAAAAGAAAAGAGAAACCAGTATGCATATTTCAAAGCTTTTGGTGCCATTTCTTCTGCTCTGTCGTAAGTTTCTGCTTGTCATGAAAAAGACAAATATTATATTTCTTAAATACAAATATCATGATCTTTATATTTGTTGTTGACATTTGGTGGAGTAAGATTTGTATTAGTCTTGCGAAGTCTTGCAATTAGTCTTGAATTCTCTTATGAAGTCTGAGCAATTCTGTTCCTGGGTCCAACCTACCAGAAGCTCAGTGCATCAAAGAAATCTTTGGAATCCAGTCTCTGGAATAAGACTCACTAGTGTTTTCAATACTGCTCTTAGTGCAATGAACTGGTTACCTGTTGATATTCAACTTTTATCCTATGCATACATTTCGTCCTTTTAGCTGTGTATAATATCATAAATATGATAATATCGTGATCATTTAAATTTATTTAATGTGAGTAGTAGTTTGCTTTGAATGTATGTGGATGTGGTGGGTGAGTGGTGGGCGTAAGGTGTTTCTGTCTGTGTGGGGGTGGTGGGGGTGGGGGAGTATGTAGGTGTGTGTAGAAGGTATGCCAGGTGGGGGTGGATTGGTTTGTGGAGTGTGTATGTAATGTATGGTTCATTTATTTGTTTAAATACTGTTCTTGATATTATATATTTTAATAAATATAAGAGGACCTGACGTTTCGAAACGTCAGGTCCTCTTATATTTATTACATTTACTTACACAGGCTATTTTTGTGGATAAGCAGTTTGCATTCAGCTTTTACATTATATTATTATATATTTTAAATAATTATTGATGGCTTGTGCAATTGTATTTTGATCTTGTAAAATTGTTGCAATGCAGATGTTATTCTGCTATAACAATTATGTTAATAAACCTTTTATGAATGAAGGATGAATGAATGAAAAGTCTGCAAGATTTCTCATATACTACAGTAACAACTCCTCATTATGAGCCTTTGACCTCAGCGATGACCTTAAAATGGATTTTATTTGGGACCTCAAATAAATCTAAGTGGACGTATGATGATGGATTATTTTACTATTCTTAAACCATTTTGAAAGAAGTGCATGCGAATTCTTCCCGTGTTTTTTTTTTTACAAAAACCAATTCATGTCTAATGTAAATCTGTATCTTTATTCGCAAAGATCAACTCATTTATTTCTGAATCATTCTTCTGAAGATGATTTAAAACTTAAGGGGGGACTCAAGGAAGTTTTTTGTTTTGTTGTGAGTGCTGTAATTATTGAACTATTAATCAAATGCCTACAAAAGTATACATTTTTGAAAAGGAAATGGATCAGAGAATCCAAATTTGGCGTCGATTTTGAACAAAAATGTTGCATTTTTTAGAACAAATCACAAAATTCACTTTTTTGAAACAAGCTAACAAAATTATTTTTGAGTAAAGAATGCCCAAAATTGCTTGATTCTAATTTTATGTCACTAATCTTTCATTTTTTCACCTAAACTTGTATTTTTGAAATTTCGACCAAAAAGTGCCAGAAAAATTGAGAAAATCGTCCCTAGATTAGTGTCTTAATAGTATAATCAATCAATATTGGGCATTTTTTAATCAAAAATAATTTTGTTAGCTTGTCCCAAAAAAAATTGGTCAAAAAAATCCCATCCAAAAATGTATACCTTTATAATATGCATTTGATTAATAGTCAATAATTACAGCACTCACAAATTTCCAAAAAAAACTTCCTTAAGTCCCCCCTTAAGAAGAAAACCACTCTTCTTATGACATTAATCATATTCAAGCTGTATTAAGCATCAATAACAATGGACAAAACTGATTTTGTTTTTCAATGGACAAAACTGATTTTGTTTTTGAATAGAATTTTTGTATTTAATGGCGTTGTGTGTCAACGTAAACGACATATGACATTCAATTCAAGGTTTAATAAACATATCATTATCGCAGCAAAATGCTGAATTACAACAATATTTACAATATGTAATATATAGAACAATAGAAACAATATATATTCATAGAAATAACTAAGCATGCATTGGAAACAGAACTATAATGTATGATTTAAGAGTTTGACCATGTATGGAATTGAGCTTCGAGCGTAACGCAGGGTACGTGTTTTAGGAACAGTTATTTTGTGAGCACTACGGAGAGTCATATTATGCACTTGTTCATCTCTAGATTTTGGTAACCAACCACGGAATTCATTAGATTTTAAAAGGGATTTAGCAAATTTAAACAAATTTGGTCTCTACGGTTCCTGAGTTCCGGAATAGCACATGTTATTAAGGCATCCTGATAGCCAATGTAGTTAAAACCTAAGATGATTCTACACGCCCTCTTCTGAATACGCTCCAAATCACAGGAGAGATTTTCTGTCAGACCAGGATGCCATACTGGTAGAGTTGTTCGCCCCCTTCTTGAGTATGCTCTACGGTAGAGCATACTCAAGAAGGGGGCGAACAAAACCAACATAGATTGTTACCAGGTCTTTAACACTTAGCCCATGCCGTTTTAGGATGTTAAGCATAAATAGCCGTCCACTCGCACGTTTCGTAATGTCACCAATGTGGGTCTTCCATTTCAGATCTTTAGCAATTTTTATGCCTAGAATCTTTACCACGTCAGTGCAATGAAGGTTTTGATCATACAAACGGAGGGGGGTAAGCATCGGTGGATCCATCGCAAAGGTGACATCCATAAACATCCATTTGGTCGACATTTCATATATTCTGTGTTATTTCACATGATTGAAATCAAAAACAATTCAATAACAAAAGAACAAGAACAATAAACTGTTTACTGATCATGGATATAATTAGTAAACGAATACAATTTTATTGTCTGTCTGACCTGGCAAATTCTCTTAATAAACTTTCAAGGGAAATCGGATCCTGATTAGAAACATGCTCGATGGGATGAAGAAAAAAATCTGACCATATTTTAACCAAATTATTTGTGCCAAAGTGTATACCAAAAAGCAGAATGTGTACCCAAAATTGCTTATTAGCTCTTCGCAGAAATTTCTTTGAGTAATAGTGCTGTACGTATTGGTCAACATATTCATGACGAATTATCATTCTCATTGCAGCGTCTGGGTTGCAGGGCTTCTATTGGATACAACCAGATACACTGTTACTCATTGTGGCACCACTGCGGAACATGCCAACTATTTTGTGTGTTTTGCGGTTTTCTCAACACTTATGGTGCTTGCCATTCCTGTGGCAATGGCTATGACACCATCTCAGGTTAGTACACAGCAAATTTCTTATGCCCGGCGTCACGGTTATACTTGGCTGCCAGTAACTGTACAGGTGCTGTATGCTTTGTACGGGAATGGTAAGGTACCTGCTGTGTGGTACAACCAAAGTAGCGGCACAGTAACTCATGGCACTGTACTGTACAAGTACTGGGCATATACAGTACCTGGGCAGGTACTGGGCATACAGTACTTCTGTATTTTTAGTTAAGAGTTTTGACGCTAAGTAGATTCACAGACTTAGGACGGTTTTCCATTTCAGTGAAGGTTATATCTGAGGCAGTTATTTGAAATCTTATTTGATCATTGGTACATTATAGTTCTATGCTTCTCTGTGTCTTGAATCACATCGTAGGTCGCTCATATCCAGAATAGTGACATCTTTTTTTCAGGCCGTTGTTAAAATTGATTTTCTTCTAATTTAATCCTCATCTATACAAGAATGATATACAAATGATGATCAATATGTGTCACTTAACATGGTTACAGATGGTACGTTTGAATAGCGCGCTATTTGCTCTGGTAGTTTAAATTCATGCTTACGTAGTGATATTCTGGGATGTGTTGCTCCGTCGCAGCCAGCGGAACCTTTATAACATCTAAACGATTTTCATTAAAGCTCAATAATATTTTTATACCTATCCCGATAAAAAAATTACTGTGCATATACTAGTTTCTCATGCAATTACCCATCAGAACATAATGGTTGTCAAGGGTAGCTTGTTGAAATAAACTATACCGGGAAGTGAATGAGCACAAACGTTTAAATTTCATATTTATTAGAGTTTACAAATATATTTTGGGGGTATGCACCCTATCCTGATTTAAACGCCATTTTTGAATTCCCCTATTTGAGAGTTTTCCAAAAATGTATAATTTTGCTATCATCGGTTGAATACCTTTTTTTTTATAGTCATGTATGTAAAACCGATGAATTAGGGCACGTTCACTGTGTAATTAATAGGGAGAAAGCCAAGGACAATGCAATCGATTCATGATTACAATTGTTACATAATAGTTGACACGTTTGTTGAAACAGAAACTTATAGAATATAAAATAATCTATAAAATGAGAGCAAAATTATGTTTGTACCATACAGGGATGAGGAGTTATTGTAAAATGACCGTAGAATTGGGAACATTTTCTATAGATATTGTGCACAGTGCCACCGCCACCACCGCCCACCGCCACCGCCCACCGCCACCGCCCACCGCCACCGCCACCATCCTGAATTTCAAAATATAATCAATCATATCTCATCCAAACAGTTACGGAAATACCTGATTTATTCATACAATGTAGCTAGATAAATAGGCTATCGAATGACACCTAAACAATTATGTAGCTCTACCACATTTAGTTGTTGAGTTAATAGAGAGAGAGATGGATGATTCGTCACCAAAAAATGCAACGCCACCACCTTTTTGGGTGGTGAGTTCAACACATGGCCCGTAACGTTCAATTGAATAGGTCCAAATTAATAACCGATCGGCCAATGTATATAATGTAAATCTACTATATAGTGCTTTCCCTTGTGATGAATAAGATGACATGATATTATCAAAATTATAATTTTTTCTTGTTTCTTTATTTAGGATCGTACGGGGGATCCCAGTAGTGATACCAAAAAGGAGTACCATTTTGTAGAAGTATTTTATTCTCTTTGCAATGTGCGTTATGGCAGTGTGCTCTTGACGGTGCTGTGGTTGGCTATTGCTACAGGGAAAATGAGAATATTTGATAACTGGTACGTCGAGTTTCTAGGTAAGTCGTGAGAAACTTGCGTTTGCTTTATTTTGAGAATTCGATGTCAAAACATTATCTTACGGTTTTAGGATGAAGTAATTTATTTTTAGCAATTTCTTCAATATTTACGTTGAATCAATTGGGAAGTCACAGTCAATCGTATCCACACAGCATCTGGCTACGAGAATACTTGCATTTATACTGCCATCTATTAACGAATTTTAGAAAAATAATGGATCACTTCCCAAAGTTCGACAAAAGAGGGCGGTACCGTCCTTAAATCAGACTCATTAGTCAGTCTGTCTTTAAAGGGGCACGGATTAAAATGAAAATTTGAAGAAGAAAAATAGTTTCAATAGATAGGTATAATAGAACCATGAAACGTAATATTTCCTGGGAAAAGGATTGAAGTGATGGCGCTAGACCGCATTCTGGTGAATTATATGTGCCGAATTCTGCTGATCAATTTCGATGTGATCTACATCGAAATTACCAAATTGTGAAATATTACATGATATATATAATGCGAATTAAGGTAAACGGTTTAAGATGGTAGTTAGCATATGCCTAAATATTACTTTGGTGCACAAAAAAAACCCAAATTTCCAGGAAAATTGAGGGCGCACTCCTATACGTATCTCTCAATGCCCCGTTAAATAGCATTAAGTGGTTTTCTATGTAAAATCACAACAACACACACAAAAGGCAAGTCTAGAATAAATGGAAATTAAATGTATAAATGACAACAATAAAAAATATTAATTGAAGTTGCAAGCATACCGTATATTCCTCCCTAATTGAGTCGATACTTACTGTATGATTTCAACCATAGGTGGCTCTTTCACGCTGATGGCATGGGGCGGACTGATTGGTCAATCGTCAATGATTGTCACATTTTTCGCACTGCCTCTAGTCAACGATAAAGTTGGTCATATTCCTGTGCTGGTGATGGCATGCCTTGCTACTGGTGTGGGATGTACTATCAGTGGATTCATCGCAAATCCTGCGTGGATGATGATCCCGATGTTTTTAAGAGGTGAGCGTTTGGAAATACATCGTGTTCACATTTACAAACTTAAAGCTGTCGTAATACGATTGAATTTGTCCTTCTTTTTTTTTAATTTAAAGATATTATTATAAACTTCCATGGTGTTTTAATGTTATCAGCCTGTTATCCTCCTCAAGGGTTATACCCATACCAGATTATTATTTTCAATATGCACTAAATCAACTAGCCTACTAAACAAAGGAAACATGATCATGAATATCAATATTGAATTGAATTTGTTCAAACCTGATATCGCAGCGCCACTCTGTTACTCAATTTATCTAGATTTGCAAATTGGCTGTATCACTTGGAAATGAATAGACACCCTTAGGTGTTTTCTATCTCCCATTTTATGTGCACAAAAATGACCGACATGCAGGAAAGTGCTCAATGTTCCCTAAACCTGCACTAAGTAAGTATGCATTTGACAGCTTGTCTGGCGAATGCAAAAATTGCCTTTTGGGACACCCTGTATTTTCGGTTGGTCACACTTTTTGGGGATGAATTGAGAGCATTGTAATTTAAATCACCCCGTTATCGACCAACTCGCCATACGCGGTTGACAGCCCATGCGTGGCTGTGTACCGAGGTGTATATAGTCGTCTGGTAGTGACACCAGCCAATCAAAGGCTCTCTATTCTTTCGCGGTTTATTTCGGTTGCGCGTTGCTTGTCACATTGTCGGTTGAGATCATCAGGGCTAGTTGGTAAATTTCCCTCCCACCCACCCGTTGTGCTTGCATCTGGGGATGGAGGAGGTCATCATGTGTACTGCTGGGCACCTGGTGCGGGTTAGGTAAGGGGGAGTTGGGTGGTATCCCTCATGTGCTATGTTGGAGGGGGGTCCTGTTTGGTCCTTCATCCTTCCACACCCCCTGCTGCTTTTGCCGCAGTGAGGTCCCTCTTGTAGTCGGTCCCTTGTAAGGCGTGAAGTGGGGGTCGGGCGGAGTCGGGGCGGGGGCATTTTCCGCGTCACCACTGATTGCGGTGACTGAGTCTTCCGTTGCTGGGCTCATGGGAAATGTTTTCGCCCTGGCTCCCTCCGGCAGCTATTTCTGTCATGTCCACGTTGACGGTGTTCGTCGTGTACACCGTTGTGTTCCTTGCATATGTCATGTCTGCCTCGTCTTCGTATATCCTGTTGTCCATAGTAGTAAATGTTATAAATTAATGTGTAAATGTCATATTAAAGTCGTGGTCATATTTGATGAGTATGTCGTCGTCGTAACCCATATAAACTGGGTATGCTCTACAATAAAACTGTCCCACTATGGTCTCAGCCAGTCCTGCAAATTCCTATCTCGTATTTGTCTTATTGGTGTTTTACGGGGGGGGGGGCATCTAAGGGCAAGTTGCCAACAGTGCATAAAAGTGTCCAAAATTGCACTTAGTTGACAGTAAATATGCAACATTTTCTAAACTGAGGGTTGCAATAAGTTGCCAAACGTGTGCATAATTTGGGTATTTATTTCCACACACCCGAAACCTTTGTCCTTTTGGGCAACTTTTGGCATTTACCTGTGACATAAGTCCTTTCCACAATAGTATAATCAATCAGGTCAGTTGTTCAAACACGCTGAATTGTGATTTGTTATGATTCTAGTACACAGTGAATCCATATCTGTCTCATTTTGCAGAAATGTCTGTGGCAGTATACATGCAAACATCAGGAGCATATTTTTCAGATGTCACAGAGGGTTACAATATGACATCTATGCAGACCATCATGTCTTCCGTTACGTATGGACTTGGGAAAGGAATTGGCAGTCTCCTTGGCGGTGGTTTATTTCAGACGATATCGCCCACCCGAACCTATATTATATTTGCAGTAGCGTCTTTTGCCTTTGCTTTGTTTTTACTTGTAACACACCTTTTATTGGAGACAATTGTGAAGGGAATTCGATATAAGGAATACAACCCTTTATCCAAATATGATGATCGATGATATTTTGTCGAGATACGGAGTGTTTTCATAACCTGACTACCATTATCTGACCAATCAGTGTTTTGACCACCTCTTCTGACCACCTTTTCTGACCGATTTATTTCACGATTAATTTGGCACTATAAATTGAACATTATTCTTGTTATCAATCCAAATTCAAGATTAAGAGTATATCACTAAATAAAAAGTAAATGAAATCTGGAAGGACTTACAGCACATTTAAGGTAAATTAATTTACCATCCTGATATTAACCACTTCAAATGATCATAATTTTAGTTATATGGCCGTTAAGTAGTTACGTACAACGTCCGACATAAATGACACATTGATTTTAGTTTAACCAATAAATGATACATTTAGTGGTGATGAAACTAATCAAATGAAGGGATGTACTGTTCCAATTTAAGCCATATTAAGTGTCATTTAATATTCATTAAAGAGTACGAGTTAATATTTAGGTGGTAAATTAAATTAGGTTCAAATTTTAGTCTTAATATGATGTAGAGGTTTGTTCTGACTTTCAGAAATGAGCTCTTGTCGTTCTTGAATGTTGTGTATCTTCCCAAAGTAAGTAGAGTATTAACTGCATGTATATTATCGTTGTCTCTTACTCTCTTTATCTTGAGACCCAGAATGAGTGTTTTGAAGTTTAGATTAATGTTTCGATTGAACGTTTTTTAGATTAATCCGGCTATATCGGTCCAAAAACTCTTTAACCAGTGACATGAAGTAGATACATGTTCATAATCATCTGGAACATTTCATACCATTCATAGATTTGAATTTGACATATTCCATTCATGTAGGACGGTTTGAAAGTTTGAAATTAAATTCCGCCAACTTTAAATGCTTTGTTAGGTTGACAAACTTTTGGACACGCCATCTCTTAGATTTTGCCTAAAGTTGGGGGAGGTGAAAGACCTGTTCTGTTTAACGCAGACGACGGTGGCTACGAACGGCCGTTAATTTTGAATTTCCGTTGGTTTCAATGTAACAATGGATTTTGATTATATGACCCCATAAAATTCATCATAGGTTAGAAGAAAAATTTTCCAATCCAAAACCGTTCGGGATGGCTAATCATCCCAATTGTAAATGCTATTTTTTGAATTTAAACCGTTGTT
The DNA here is from genome assembly GCA_035610835.1 of Ophiura sarsii. NCBI lineage: Eukaryota > Metazoa > Echinodermata > Ophiuroidea > Amphilepidida > Ophiuridae > Ophiura > Ophiura sarsii. The sequence goes on along the minus strand of CM069445.1, from coordinate 41,868,553 downwards.
AAGCGGTCGTCCCATTCACTTGATCAGGTAACCTCGTTCGCATATTTTAACCTGAAAACTCGTGAATACGCCTATGTCCAGCGTCGTCTGGTTTAACGGTATGCCTGTCTAGCGCCCTCTGGGCTGGGCTGGTAGATGCTTCCTAGATAGCCTAGGGTGACGGATTTGCACGCCGAGAAACAGTTTTTTCTCCCGTTTTTGGACATCTTGGAACTTTAGAACCATTTTTATCTTTCAACCGAGGATGTGATTATGTTTTGTGTCATCATTAAAGACCTGTGAGACAACATCAGACGTCGTCATGAGTGGTTAAGACCCGTGTTCGATACGCGTTTGGGAAGGAAATAGACGGCCATCTTCTCCGCCGTAGGAATAGTTTGTAAACTCCTACAAAAATCATCAACTGCGATACAACAATAAGGCTGGTGCAAAATTGCGATACAAGTTTTTGTAGCCCTCACAAGCCTTACACAAGGTAAAAATTGGACATTATTACGAGCGCCCTCTTCGACGTTCAAACTGTGTGTTTGTGAATAATCATGAACCGGAAAGGTACTGTGGTCACGCCTCCTGGATATAAACTGCAATATCAACGCCGCCTAGTGACGCTATAGGGCGTTGCTTCGTCTGCTTCATTTTTTTATTTAAGTATAATAACAGGGGATGTAGTCTATCGTAGCTATATTTAAATGATCATTATGTTCCAAAATGTTGAAATATTAGAGAAATAGCCCATCAGATATCACTATCTATAGGAGTGTTAGATAAATTATTAGAATAGCAATTACGGAATTATTATTCCATGATGGTAAGATGTTTTAAAGTCTATGAAACAAGTACGGGTAAGATTCAAAGCTCATTTTCTCAATGAATTACGTTCATATCATATTTATTTTTAGAATTCCGTACTTCCTTATATACTCAAGTTATATTTTATTCTCATTTGAAAACAATCCAGGTAATACAACGTCTAATGTAGTGATATTAGAATTACTAAACTTTGTTCACCAAAACTACTAGAAGTAAAAAGCCCATTTCATAATCATGCGAGTTTACTCTCCTTTCACATATCCCGCGTCAATCCCAAGAATAAACTGAATGGTCTGTAATATCGATGAATGACCCATGATTGATTTCTTTTGATTCACTTTCTACCCGAGTCGTCGGTGATCATCAAAATACACCGTGATGCAATGTAACGCAAGGCCAGTCTCTATTCAATGTTATTGATTGAGATAATGTTACGAATACTGCATGTAGTATTGAGATAAGTCATTGATGTCTGACAGTGCTATCGATTTAGGGATTATAATTCCGTAGACATTAACTCTTCTGTTTGATTTACTGATTAACATTTGAATTGCATAATGTCTGGTTTACCGCGAGCTTTGGGATAATATATAATAATGTTCTCGTGCAATTGATTGACCGGGAAGGGACCTTTATGGATTTTAATGGAAATCAGCCCAAACTTACAACTGTGTAAGGATTAAGAAAAATCAGTTGCCTTTGTGCAATAACACGTTGTTTCAAAATATTCTATCCCCGGCTCGGACAGATTTTATGGTCATTGGGAAATAACGACATTCAAATAAGTATTTGGTATTTGTTAATTCTCTGCCACTGTAATCGGGAACTGTCACTGTGGCCGAGTGGTCTAAGGCGGTGGTCTAATGGAAACCTTTGCGTGTGAGTTCGAATCTCACTGGAGTCACCTTTTTTGTCTTTATTTTACTTATGATTTTGAAGTAATTATGAATCGTATCGCCCTGTAACTCAGAAAATATTCATGATTTATTATCAGAAATGTAATTCGGCATGAAATCTACTTGTTAAAAAAAAGTTTGGTACATAAACTATGATGTGACTTTGATAAAATATGTACACAAATATTATCTAAATATGTTCATTTTGCATGTTGGTTCTCGGGGAGGGTCATCCATTTTCAACTTATTTTCTACTACAAGGGAGTTTGTTTCCTTAACAGAATGCCCACTGAAGAAAATTGAAGCTGCATACATAATTTGTACCACACGCAATTTCTATAAATTGATGTATGTGTTATTCGAAACATTAAATTATAAAAATACATTGATATCACGAGGTTCGAAAAAGCTCAGTCGGTAGAGCTTTAGACTCTCAATCAACAAGCCGTAGGTTCGAATCTTGATCGAAGTTCTTAATGTTATTTATTTATATTATTTTACGTTATTTATTTATTTATTTATTTATTTAATATTATTATCTATTTACATTTATTTTCTTAAAAAATTGACATTTATTCATATTGATTTTCTTCTTTTTTAAACTTTCTTCTATCTTGATGGGTTTATTTATTAATTATGTGTTCATTTGATTTTCAATTAATTGAACATTAATGTTATACATTATATTTATTTATTCATTTGTTTGTCTAAGGATTTTTAACTTACCTAATTAATGAATTAATATATTCATTTATTTATCTATTTATTTACCCATTAATTAATTAATTATTAATACATATTTCGATGTGGTCGAGCTCATAAACTTATCTTTTCATAAATAAAAAGATCACATGGTGTTTCAATTCGTATTAAAGCAAACACAAACTATTAACTTCAATTTTATAATACATCGTTTTAATCATAATTTCAAAATCTGTCGTAACCAGCCCATACTAAAAGCGTGTTCAGGTTATTTGAAATGACATTGGATTACAATATCGCTGACGCTAAACTGAATGACTGGATTAATATATCGCGCTGACGCTAATAACGAGGTCGTACTACAAATTAAATTGAATGATGATAATCGATTGGCCATCCACTATTTACTATTGAAGTATTACGTGTAATGTAAACCAATTATTACCATATCAATTGGATCACGCTTTCAAGTCCTGAACACTGATTGAAAAGATCGCTACATAAAACCAATGGGATGTGCTAGCATTAATAAAGGTGCGTGACCCATTTACCAGGGAGTTACATAATCACTTCGATAGTGAAAAGCAATTATGCAGTATCAGACCTGGATCACTGCGCATGAATGGTATGAATGGGCGCTTATCCCTTTAGGTATACTTGTCTCAGGATAAAAAATCTCGATAAATACGAAATAAAATAACATTGACAAAACTACATGCTGTGATAGGATTCGAACCCGTAACCCGCTGCTTTCAAATCCGACACCTTACCGCTGAGCTAAATCTATTCGATGTAAATTAAGTAAGAAAAAAACATTATACAGTTCAACATAAGCTTAAAATGCTTTATATTTCCTATTTTAAGCGTTTTTAACACAGAGTTTTCGCCTAAAAGCAGTTAAAAAGCTGTTGCACTTAAAGAATCTAATTTTGATTTAAACGACACTTAACAATTAAGGACATCTATTTCGTTCGTACACACTTCAATGTGTCGATTAACAGCTAGTCCCAATAGGTACCGTGCAAGTGTATCTTTGATATGATGAGGCATGAATCATAGTACAGCCACCATTGGGTCTAATTAACAGCCACAGTCTATCGTTGCATCATGGGGGTTTACACGATGGGTACCTGATGACTCGGGTACGTACATCGACTCGTGTGACTTTTGTCTAGGACAATCACTTGAGAGGAACAAAAGATGTTACCTGTCAATCAAAAATAAATTGAGACTAGATAAACTAGCCATCAAGCGATGGCGCTCTTGATAATGTCCCTGCTCTAAGGCTTGTGCCCTAATTAGGTTGCTATCGCGATTCACCTAAAACTGCACCTTCACTTGAAGGAATTGCACCTTGACCTCAAAAGTAAGGTGCAATTTTGCACCTGAAGGAACATTTGAGAATGTCAGCCCATGTCAGCACTGTCTGCCTTACATTGTTTAATGTGCTTGCCTAAAGGCCTATATTATGGGTTTTTCACTCGAAATAGTGGGCCAATCTTTAAATTGTCACTTTCATGCTCCCTGAGTGGCCTCGTGAAAGGTTTATATTATGATGATTATCCTGAATTTATTCAACTTTCCGACTCTTTTTAGGGCAGTATGGAATTAAGAGGCATGACGACTAAGGGCTAGTGCTCGCCCGGGCCCTTGGTACCCGCTCTCCAAATAAAACCCATTTGATATTGCCTAAACATAGAGGCATATTACCCCTCCACGAAATTGAAAATTGAAGACCATTTTTACGTCGTGTTTGGGTATAAATAAATTAAGGATTCAGTTGAAAATGATAGGCCTACATAGATGATTTGCTTGTGGTAAAATGGCATATTTAAAATACAAATAAACCTTTAAGAAAGTCATGAAAGTCAGGGGACAAACAATTAAGCTGAGATGTTATACTTTCATAGAAAATGAATTACATTTTACCTAGTGGATCAAATAAGACATAATTTTATCAAGATTGTTTCTCAAATAATAAAGATAACATATCGTGACTTTTAAGTGATTATAATGTCCTAAATGTATCGGAATGAAACAATTCAAACCGAAAAAATAAAGTCAAATCTGAGTTTGTTACAGTGGCGTCACCAGCATCAAAATTGAGGTGGGGGAGGAAACGGGAGCAAGAACAACGGAGTGGGGCGGGGATATTTGGTGGTGGGGCATGCCTGCGAATCGCCCGGCGAATCGTGCGAAAGTGTTGGCATATATTCCATCGTTTTCTCCTATTGTGATCAAAAGATCGGACCTATTATCCAAAATGATGAAACTTCATCCATTGCTGTTTATGGCAGAGCGCGGTCGAGGGCCTAGTCTACTATATACCTTTTCCTTTTCTTTGTCACTCTATGAACATGTACCGATAGAGGGCTCACTCCCCATCCTCTGATCTCACCCCGGGAAAAAAGGTCTACTTGTATTGGATTGACCTCGTTGACCTCCGTATACTTTTACACTCTAGCGCTAATCCAAAACTGGATGCATACGTAATGAGCAATTTGTTCGCGTGGGGCTCAAAATTGACCAATGGCAGACACGATAAATACGAAGTATATGCATATTTATATACCGTCTTCGCAGAGAGAAGAATCTTGCTCACTTTGATAAATTCAAAATGTCGATTTTCTGGCACTGTATAGCCGCCGTTTCGGTCTAAAATCACACTTTAGGAGTTATCTTTGACATTGTCCTCGCCCAAAATATTTTCCTCAGAGATATAGCTACATTTCCGCATATGTGACTATTTCCATGCTATTTCCTATCTTTCAATATCGTGTAATAAAAAACCTTTTTACGTCCAAACAGAGACAAATAATTTGATATTTTTTACGATAACTAGAAACTCTTACACAGCCACAGAAATACCACCTTCACGCGTTTCTAGATGTACAAACAGCAAATTCAATATTAGCGCGTTAAAGGCCGGATGTGATACTATCGTAACGCATAAAAAGCGATGTCCCTATAAAAGCACAGTTCTTTGGTAAATCCAATGCCAGTAGACCACCTTGTATTTGGTCGGTTCTCGGATGGGAAGTATCAGGGGGTGTTGTTCGATTGGGTGACAGTGAAATTATACAAGGAATACGAGTAGACTATCGAGGGCCGGGCACTGGTCATTTAATTTACCAATAAGCCAAAAGGGTTTAGATCGCGAGCGATCTGAAAAAGGGTACCTGGCTGCTGAAAATTAGTAACTCCCACAATACAGCACGGTCGATACCTCAAAAATACACTACAACAACAAGTACCGTATACACTATACGAAAAATATTATTTGTAAATAAATCTTCACTTGATTCTGTTCCGTGCTCACAGTGTCAAGCGGGCCGAAGGCACCGTACGCGGATAGCCCGCCGCGCTAGGCGCTAGTAAGAAAAGGAGCCGCAGGTCGCCTGCGGCCGAGGCGACTAAACCCGGCTTGTTACGAACCGATTTAAGTTAGGTCCAATTTAAATGAGCCCACCGTATCGCGACCCGTGTAGAATTTGCGAACTCAACCCCTATTTTGCGCGAACTCTACCCCTATCGTAGAGGGCGCTGTTGTAACTAGGATGCGTGTTTTTTCAGCAAGCTAGCCTCGGTTCGCCGCCAAAAATATGCGATCTCTACCACTATCGCAATACTAAATGATACACTCGAATAGCTTGAAGTTGAGGATACTTGGTATTATTTTATTCGCATATTGTTAAAGATGGTTTGCCTCGAAGAGACTTCTCGCTTGGAGATCAAAACGTAATGATGTGTTACTGATGTGCATGAGCACATACAGGAGCTACAGACGGAAGTAGCATGAGCACATACAGGAGCTACAGACGGAAGTAGCATGAGCACATACAGGAGCTACAGACGGAAGTAGCATGAGCACATACAGGAGCTACAAACGGAAGTAGCATATAATAGTCACAAGACTTGTATTAGAAATACAACTTTAAAATTATAATTGACATTTGTTTTGGTCTACCTACCACCATTCAACTAGGAGTTCATTGGACCAGTTAGATGTCTGTAAATCATCACTGGGACGTCATCACAGTGATGTCAGATGACAAGCCTAATGCACTTTGATAATGGGTATAGTGCACTAGGGTTTGTCACACTGTTATAGATTAAAACGTAACGAGAATAACCTTGATTGATAAATTGTATGCGCAATATTACTAGTTGAAAAAAATAAAACAACAAATACAAATAAATTATGTTATCTTCGACATAAGTATTGATTGATTTCTTGTCTGAATCACTCAACCTGAGCAAACTTGGAGGTGTTTCATGACTACTATACTAGCTGTAATCGTTCATGTTCTCCGTGACTTAACCCGAATTAAAAATAGCAAACTTTTGATTTTTTTTCTCTCCATTTATGAATGGTCCTTACGAGACTTAGTAAAGAAGTTGATATAGCCAAATATAACGTTGTAATTTTAATGGGTCACCCTGTCTAATATTAAACAGCTAACTCGCGGCACTCCATGGCCCAGCCGTCTTCATTCACGTCTCATTTCAATTACTATAATAATTAGCCCTGTGGGGTCCGATCCGCAACGTACCGTTCGGCGCGCGATTAACAAGTTGTTTGGTGCGCTAAAATGTGCGGTACATAGTACACTGGCTGTAGCTGCGTGAAAAAGTTCCCCAATAACAAAAAAATACGCGGTAAATCACTGCGTACTTGCTTTTTACACGCGAAGTTTCCCTTCTAGCCTCTTACAAGGCGTATCTTTCCTTGGCATTTTCCCAGTTAAAAAAGTATTCACGAACAATCAAATCAGTCACAGATGAAGCTTGACATTTCAGATAATTATTCACCTTGATTTTGAGGAGAAATGGTAGAAAAGAGATAGTCATAGCCAATAATATAACAGGCCTACTTGACGATAATAATAGTGTGTGTGTAGTGGGGGGAGGGGGTAATTATATTACAAGTGTTTGAGTAGTAATAATAATAATAGATGGAATAGTGTGATAATAATAATAAATAATAACAATTGATGATGGCCTATAAGCTTGATTCTAGCAGAATCTATGACGAGCGAAACTTAATTAAATAAACGCGAGGATCAAGCAAATGATACCAGCCGAGTAATTGAAATGAATAAATAATATATAGACTCGGACAAACTGGCGAGAATTAAATTAACAAAGACCTTAAAAATACACAGCCTCGAACCCGGTCCCTCTCGCTATCGCGGCGATTGGTTACTCCACTGCTACAGGGACTGTGATTACATGGATACCAGACGAACGAGCTATTATGTATAGATGAGGTGACCGTTGTTTACATTTATGATGCCCTCTGTTGATTTGAGACAAAACACACCGGGCATGAGTTCCTATAGTTTACATAGGCCAGATCAGGTTTTCTAACTAGATTGTGGTGTTACAGCAAATTGTTATCAAAACTGTCTTTAAACTTGCTTAGGAATGCTATAAGCTATCGCATTTCACAAAAGGAATTAAAAATAAATGAGTTTTACAATTCATTAGAAAGAAATTTCATGTTGTCTTCATTAACTTTACTGTATATTCTGCCCGGAGGGAATCAAGAGAGGGTGTCCCATTTGTAAATACATGACGTCACCGGTCACACCATCTATACAAAGTCTTTATTGAAATGATAATAATAATAATTTAATGATAATAATAATAGATAGAATAGTGTACATGTTTAGATTATCGACCCACAATCACAAGGTTTTTCGTGATGGTTCTATCCCCGCGCTCGTCATGATTTTTCACTCATTTATTTTTGTCACAAATAACGTGTTTTATTAGTCAAACATTTTTGATTTATATTATTACATCTATACATTTCCTCCATCTAAAATATGAAATTTGAAATAATACTGCAAATAACGTATGTGTATATTTTTAAGAAACGCGGGATTTTTATTTTTTTATTTTTTTATTCACGGTATAAAAATAGCCAGCAGGCAGCATAAGCTGAAAAAGCCGGCTTTACAATAAAAAAATATATATAAAGTCGTTATTACATGCATAAAAATATTTCAGCCTCCTGTCACGGTTCTGCAACACTGCACGTATTGATGAGGTTACGCCGCGTAGGATTATCAAAGTTGAATGAGCATTATTCTGTTAGCAGGTTAGTACGGTGGTAGTCATCGAAGTTGATCCGTTTCATTGGCAATGATGGCTAAGTACCCTGAACGTCAGAAACTTGAACGTGTATTAAAAGCATTATATACGACGGAATTATCTAACGAAGACAATGCCTTCAAATTATCACAAAAAGCAGTTACTGAGAAATCAGTTTCTACCGATAATGATGAGCCATCTGAAACTGATGACGACGTCGGTAGAAAATGTAGCTTTATATTTTCACTACAAAATGTGCTTTTTAGTGCTTTCTTTTTTTTGACGTCTGGTGCATTGAATATCCTATGTCCGTATCTGTCGGTTTATTACCGACAGTTGGGATTAAACGCACAAGAAATAGGAATTATTCGCAGTGTGCAACCGTGGATCGCCATTTCGTGGACACCCCTAATGGGATATTTATCCGCGAAATTTAACATTCAAAAAGTCATATTGATTGGATCATTATTAGGTACTGCAGGCATCTACATGGGTCAATATATCGTTCCGGAGGTAAGGAGAGGGGACTGTACCTTAGTTCACATGTGTGTTAAACCACAAGACGGAATCAAAACAGGACCCGAACATGCAACCACAGACGCTGCAGTTACGTCCAGGCAGTATGATGAAAACAATTTGCAAAATGATGTCAAATTACTAAGCACAGGTTCGAATCTCTCAAGAGCATGTCCATACCCTCAGACAACTGGATATATGGAAAACTGGTATAATAAAAATGACATTCGTCGACTGGTTATTTATCTTATACTGATTAACGTAGCATGTCAGCTTTTAGGAGCTGCTTGGTACCCGTTGGGAAATGCAGTTGTTTTGGAGGCACTTGGAAAAGAAAAGAGAAACCAGTTTGCATATTTCAATGCTTTTGGTGCTATTTCTGCTGCTCTGTCGTAAGTTTCTGCTTTTCATGAAAAAGACGAATATTATTATTTTTTAAAAATACAAATATCATGATCTCTATTGTCATGATTATTGTTGACATTTGGTGGAGTTAGATTTTGTTTTGCGAAGTCTGCAAGATTGTTCATACTTTAGTAAAAACTCCTCATTATGAGCCTTTGACCCCAACGATGACCTTAAAATGGATTTTAATTGAGACTTAAAAAACAACTTATTTCATAAACAAATGAATTGTATGAGTGGATGTATAAGACGATAGATTCTTTTACTATTCTTAAAACCATTTTGAGAGGAGTGCATGCGAATTCTTCCCGTCAGTTTTACAACAAAAAAAACCAATTCATGTCTATCGTAAATCTGGATCTTTATTCACGAAGATCAACTCATTACTCATTCTTCCGAAGAGGATTTAAAACTGTAGGAAAGAATCACTCTTCTTTAACATTAAAAGAAATCTTTGCCATGGAACTTTAGCGCTCAAATAATATGTAGCATTATTATTATACAGACCCCATTCGTAGGTTAAAGTTTTTTAAAGTGCCGCGTTAAGACAAATTCGGCCTTAGAAAGAAAAACAATCACCTGTATGGACCTCGCCATATTGATCGAAGTTATGATGAAACAGTTTCGTGTATTGATATTTTCGATTCATGCATTGAGTTCCTGCATGATAACGTAAAGCGATCTGTCACTGGTGAGGCGGTTTAGTAACGATGATGTCACACTATTGGGTATGGCTATCCCATCAGCACTTTCGACACAGACAACGGGCGCGAATTTCAAATAATCACAGGTTGAGGATGTGCAGTTTAAATTCGTTTTATTGAATACGGTATTATAGTTCAGTGTTCAATTAAACTGGTCAATACACATTAGATAATTATTTTCCTGTACGCATTCACTCACAATGGACAAAACTGATTCGGGTTTTGACTAAATATTTTAGTAAGGGTCCATATCCAAACTCTCAGTGCTTTTAAAGCATTTTTCTAGCGATTTAAAAGCGCTTTTCCAACGGTATAATATAGTATTTCTTAAAGAATATAACACAACCTTCCTTGCGCCTTTGATCTGTCTGCTTCACTAATGCAGCCATCGAGAGTACAACAATAGTTATATTGTTAACGCCAGATAAGTAGAGAGGTTTCTAGTTAATCACCGATCTTTTTCCGATGCTTTTAACAATAGAACGAAATACCGTTGGAAAAGCGCTTTTAAATCGCTAGAAAAATGCTTTAAAAGCACTGAGAGTTTGGATATGGACCCTAAGCAACTAGTACTACTATGGTGTTAAAAGTGTGTCAACTACATTTGACAAATCTGTGTTATTTCAAATGGTTTATACCACAAACATTTCAACAACAAAAGAAAAACTGTTTTACTGATGATCATTGATCTAATGAGTAAAATGAGTTTAATACAATTTTATTGCAGCACCCTCTGTCGTTAACAATCTGCAAGACTGACCTTGCAAGTTGGCGGAAATAAAGGCCACGTGTGATATAATAACTGAGCAGATGGATATATATACACCTACTTTTAACTTTTAAAGAAATAGGATCCTGATAATGAAGAAAAACAATCTGACCATATTTTAACCAAATTAGTTGTTCGAAAGTGTATACCAAAAAGCAGAGTTTGTACCCAAAAAGTATTATTAGCTCTATTTATTCTGTGTGCTGAGTGCTGTACGTGGTCAACAAAAGATTCATGCTGAATTGTCTATCTCATTGCAGAGCCTGGATTTCAGGGCTACTATTGAATAGATCCAGATACACTGTTACCCATTGTGGCATCACTGCGGAACATGCCAACTATTTTGTGTGTTTTGCGTCTTTCTCAACACTTATGGTGCTTGCCATTCCTGTGGCAATGGCTATGTCACCATCTCAGGTTAGTACACAGCCAATGTCGTATGCCCGGCATTGCGGTTATACTTGGCTGCCAGTGCATGTACAGGTCCGTGGCATATCCAGTGGGTGGGGGCCCAGCAGGCCATGCCACTCCCCCAATGACAAAAGAGGTTTTTAAAAAAGGAGGAAAAGGAGAAGAAGGAGGAAGAGAATGAGAAAGAGAAGGAAGAGTAATAGGCGCAAATGGGGTGGTGGATGGTGGGGTGGTGCAGGTTATGGAATCACATCCCCATAATTTTCAGGTGAGGGGACGAACCCTCTTAAAAATAATCCATTATGATGTTAAAAACGTCCGTTACAAACGTCATATTGGATCTTTTTAGTGTTAAAAATGCCAATGTTTAAGCCCTTCGCGCGAATTGGTATCAATGTGTCATTATTCAAGCTCAATTAGATGGCTTCAGGAACATTTTTCTGGATCACTTTAGTTAAAAACTGAACAATTTTGCGCGCTTCATGCGCCTTTTTTCTACCGGTTTCAACATTATAATGGGTCTCACCCTATGCTTCCGCCATTACTGGTAGGGATCAGTACGGAGAAAAGAAGACAATACAAAAACGTTTCAAGTAAAAGAATTTTGATTTGAGCATACAGTCATGTTCTTGGTTTGGATGCTGTTTAAGTTAGAATTTGAATGTGCACACTTCGTGTTTCGATTTTACTCCTTTTACCTATTTAAGTAGGAATCATTGGGTTTTTTAGTTAGTAGGCATGTGAGACAATGTCAAAATTACTGCTTCCAATGCTGAATCTTTGCCTTAAAAATGCCTAAAACCCAGGAGCTTTAGGCGGGCCCTGGACCCCACCCACTTGGTGTGGATGTTTAAGTTAGAATTTGAATGTGCACACTTTTTTGCTCATGTTACATAATAGAAAAACCTATAATAGGGATCATTGTTGTTTAGTTAGTAGGCAATAGGCATTATATGAGAAAATGCAAAAACTACTGCTTCAGAATGCTCAATCTTTTGCCTCCAAAATGCTTAAAACTCGGGAGCTTCAAGGGGCTAACCACTAGTGTGGATGTTTCCCCCCCCCCCCCCCCCCCCCCCTCTATTTCAACATATGAAAGTTACATGACGCCCCCTATAGTTTACCGCCCCCACCCTCCAGCATAAATAATGAACGGTCCCTTATGACAACTTTTGGCCAACTTTCTGCAACTTCATAGGAAACATTGTAGTACTACTGTCGAGAAGCCCTATAACCGTTATAAACATCGAACAATGATTCGAATTTTACAACATCTGAGTTTTGACGCGTACTTTCCCCTGTAATTTGTTTTCTTGTTTGTTTATTGACTTATTTAGGATAGCAGTAGTACTACTACCAAAAAGGAGTACCATATTGTAGACGTATTTTATTCTCTTTGCAATCTGCGTCATGGCAGTGTTCTCCTGACGGTGCTGTGGTTAGCAATCGCTACAGGAAAAATGAGAATATTTGATAACTGGTACGTCGAGACTTTAGGTATGTTGTGAGAAACTTGCGTTTGCTTTATCTTGAAAATTCGTCATTTAATCTTACACTGGAGTTGATTTTCCAACACTTGCTCAAATAATTCTTGAATTGTACTGCCATTTATTGACGAATTGGGGAAAATAATGAAGCCCTTCCCAAAGTTCAACAAAAGAGGCGAGTACCATTTATTATTCTTTAAGTTAGACTCCTTAAATTGTCTTTTAATGGTATTAAGTGGTCTAGAATAATTATATGAAACTAAATGTAAAAATTCAGAGGTATAGACCTTCCGGAATATATCGCTACTCTGGAGTTTCATGGACAATCCCCGATACGGTCATTTTGTCCAATCATCAGGCGATATAACAACAATAAAAACAATATAAATTGAAATTGCAGGCCTATTCCTCCCTAATCGAGTCGATACTTACTGTATGATTTCAAACCTAGGTGGCTCGTATAAGCTGATGGCATGGAGCGGACTGATCGGTCAATCGTCAATGATTGTCACATTTTTCGCACTGCCTCTAGTCAACGATAAAGTTGGTCATATTCCTGTGCTGGTGATGGCATGCATTGCGACTGGTGTGGGATGTGTTGTCAGTGGATTTATCTCAAATCCTGCCTGGATGATACTCCCGATGTTTTTAAGAGGTGAGCTTTTGAAATTCAGCGTCCCCCCCCCCCCCCCCCCCCCCAGGTATACCAGATAAAACAATGCGCCACATTTACAAACTTTAAATGTCGTAATACGATTGAAATTGTCCTTTTTAATTAAAGCTACAGGGTGAGTCAAAAAGAAGTTGTACGGATTTGAATATTTTTTTCTGAGAAAGAAAGAGAAAATTGACCTAAAACTCAAGCGATGTTTCGAGGCAAATATTCTTCCGATCATCTGAAAAAAAGAATGACAGAAATCGATCATTCCTATCCAGAGTTATAGCTATTTTACTAAAAGAACCCATTTTTTTAGCGGAATATCGATACGTAAAACAGAACAAAGAAAGAAAAAAATGTTTAAAACTGATCATTATCATATCAGGAAGTAATTGTTTTATTCCTCATAATGCAAAATCATAGAATCCGTCAAAAAGAGAAGGTTAAAGTCTTATTGCAGTTACTGATTATTTATTTTAGGCACACCATTCCCACCTGTGTTTGAAACTACCGGGCTTTAATCTTATTTGAATAAGAAAATTGACCTAAAACTCAAGCGATGTTTTGAGGCGAATATTCGTCCGATCATCTGAAAAAAAGAATAACAGAAATCGATCATTCCTATCCAGAGTTATAGCTATTTTACTAAGAGAACCCATTTTTTTAGCGGAATATCGATACGTAAATCAGAACAAAGAAAGAAAAAAATGTTTAAAACTGATCATTATCATATCAGGAAGTAATTGTTTTATTCCTCATAATGCAAAATCATAGAATCCGTCAAAAAGAGAAGGTTAAAGTCTTATTGCAGTTACTGATTATTTATTTTAGGCCCACCATTCCCACCTGTGTTTGAAACTACCGGGCTTTAATCTTATTTGAATATGAATGACCGTGTGTACATTTTGTTGCCCACTTAGAGTGGGTAGATATCAAGAGAATTAAGCGTTTCGTGGACAGCTAAAAAATTGGTGTTTTTTTTAAAACAGGCATAGCTCCTGATATAATAGATCGATTTCAATGATTTCTTTTGTCATATGAGCGGAATCAGTTGCTCTTTGAATACGTGTCTCATTGGTTTGTCAAATTTGTTTGGTCTATTTTTAAACAGATATTCATTCCCGTACAACTTCTTTTTGACTCACCCTGTATTATAAGACATACTATTCGCGTGCTTAATATTCCCTAAACTTGCACCAAGTTGCCAAAAATGCACAAAATGGCACTTATTTGACAGAAAATATGCAATATTTAATATTTGAGTTGCCAAAAATGTGCAAAACGTATGAACTTGCCGTAAATTGCTTGAAAAATGTTACTGAAGTTGTGGAAAATGTGCAACATTACTCAAAATGTTATGAAGTTGCCATGTCAAATTTGGGTATTTATTTCCACACATCTGAACTGTTGACATTTTGTGCAACCTTTGACATTTATCTCTGTGACATAGGTCTTTTCCACAGTAGTATAATCAATCAAGCCTGTAGTTCAAACACGCTGAATTGTGATTTGTTATGATTCTAGTACACAGTGAATCCATATCTGTCTCATTTTGCAGAAATGTCTGTGGCAGTATACATGCAAACATCAGGAGCATATTTTTCAGATGTCACCGAGAGTCACAATATGACATCTATGCAGACCATCATGTCTGCCCTTACGTATGGACTTGGGCAAGGAATTGGCAGTCTTCTTGGCGGTGGTTTATTTCAGACAATATCGCCTACCCTAACCTACGTTATATTTGCAGTAGCGTCTTTTGCCTTTGGTTTGTTTTTACTTGTAACACACCTTTTATTGGCGACAATTGTGAAAGGAATTCGATTTAAGCAATATATCCCTTTATCCATTTCCAAGTATGATGATCAATGATATTTTGACGAGACATACGGGGTGTTTCAATAACCTGACTACCATTATCTGACCAGTTGTTCGGACCACCTCTTCTGACCACCTTTTTTGACCAATTCATTTCAGGAATAACTATCCACAATTTATTATATACCGATATTCTTCATAAAGATGGACAGAAACGTGTAATAAGTGTCATTTCATCTTGTCAGGCGTGGGATTATTTTTTGAGCACCGAATTACAGGAGCGCTCATATGCCCTGTGTAAAAATGCGGCGCTGTTAATTTTTTGTCTGGGCGGGATAAGTTCCCGAATTGATTGCCTAGGGCATACTTGAAAACTATAGATCCTTCCTCCTCACGCGCGAGGGGGCGCGATCGCGACACCGTGCCAAGTCAGTGACCTTACGATACACAAATTTGTTGTACATGGGTAACATATTGAAAAATATATGTAAATGAAAACTTATCCGTTAATCAGTGCAAAGACTTTGCCATTGATGCCATTTTTCCAGAAATGTATTCAAGTCTGAATTATATGTGGCTTGGTATTTTAGAATATTGTAAAAATACTTATTTTCGTGTTTGAAAGTGTCTAAATCTGGCTGTTTTTTTGCCATTTTTGCTCTATAAATATGAAATTTCGCCATTGTTCAATTGAACAAATATCCCGCAAATGTGAACTACTGCGCAATCGCGTAAATCAGTTGCAGACAATAATTCACAATGGCGATGATTTTCTTGTTTACAATAGCCACCGTTCGGACTTAAATTGTAGCTTTATGAGTAAGCCTCGACATATGGTCGTCAGCCGAAATATTTTCCTTAGAGATTATTATACCTACATTTCTGTATACGTGACTATTTTATATATATCTTTCACGGTAATATACGAGGGTCATATAATAAGTTCTACCTCCTATCTCATAACCTCAATCGTGCCAAAAATAGGTGCAGGTATAAAGTAAAAAAATAATCGCGCTCTACGCGCGCATTTCTTGACTCACAAAAATCGTGTAATTTATACCACAATCGAGCAATTTTCTAACCATTTTAGCTTTTAAAAATGAGCTTACTTTTATGATGCCAGTTGCTTGTTGTGTGTGGTCAAAATACCTGAAAATAGTATGAGTTTCAAGCCCACAAAAACGTAGACAAAGCTGGAACTTGGCCAATGGGAGATACGTGTGTTGCGGCGCGTATCCGTATCAAAGCACTGACTTGACTGAAATTATATTTCAACATGTCGCACTAATTTCCTTATTTGCTCGCTTTTTCAATCATCATATAACATCAAATTTGGTATCTAATTAATCCTGAAAAACATGCTAGTGGACCATTGTTATTATTATTTATCTAGATGCAATAGCGTCAGAGTGCTTTGAATTTAAAATTTTAAAAAATCTTTTTTTTCTTCTCGATTTCTCGAACTTAAAGATCGACAGCGCAATTCAGAAACGATTGTATTTTCCAGGAGTTAAGTAGTCCGATAGCCAAGTCTCTTCTGAATTGGTTAGTACATCTCCTGTGATTGGTTGAATATTTACTATCTAGGTAAAATGGAAATTCAACACCCAAAGAAAATACGAATTCTATCAAATTCAGCTTGCTATCAAACCCATAGCGTGGCCCAACAGTGAAGCGTATGTATTACGATACAAAACGATGATGTAATGCATACGCAATGGGAACACTGGAGGGCCTCCTGTGTAAATTGATAAATATAATAAACTCGAAACGAACTTGATGTACATGTACATAGTATATGTTGATACATATTTAATTGAGTTAAAAAATACGAATAAAGAAATTGTCTTGAAAATCAAGAGTGATGTTTTGGGCTGTTGTTGTGATATTACATTTGTTTGCTTTTGTGAACGCTATGCTACATCGTGTACATAACAGAGGAAACATATCGTGAACAAATAATGTCGCAAAATATACCCTTTGCACGTACTGTCAAAATATTGGTATTCGGTAACTTTGTAAATATCCATCCGATTTCTACCGTTCAAAGGGGTAACTATATCAATAAAGCCACGTTCTTTTCCTTTTTTGCCTTTAAACTTTCCTAAAACAATAAGAAGCGTTTCATTTATGTTGACAGTCAATGAATGTGTTTATTCAAAGACTTTACAAAATGCCTTGGTTTATTGATGGATGCTAGTCCATGAATGACCGCAGGCTGTGTAAACAACTGTTATTTGATCAGATATGCAGTGTTGCTATAACCGCATCCCAAAATGTCACCTAAAAGTCTCGGCCCGCGCCAAAAAGTAGCCCAATTCCAAGAAAATCTGTACAAAACCTGTTTAAATACTGATTGAACTGGTTTTAATTGAAATAGGTCAGAAACACTCGTTGGTAATATGTATACGCTAAAGGAAGGATCTGTTTTTATGTATTGTGACATACGTGAGACGTAAGGGATTTATTGTCGCATGTAAACCGTAGGTAAGATGTCGTTTTCCCAAAAGGGCAATATCTATATACTTATATAGAGGCGAGGTAGTGCCTCCGCCCTAAAAACCAAACTTCCATTTAGTGCGACGGAAACGGGTAAAAAACCGCCAAATGTCTCCTAAGTGCTATTCATTTGGTCAATTCTAAGACTATAGACAAAAATGTACCTATCGGTCAATTACAATCGTCCTAAGTTACAAATATCTCTTGAACAGACTTTAAACAATACAGGTGAATGATTTCTTGGCGGAAAATGCCCTCTAATTAGCCAGAACCAGACCAGGACAGCCATCAAGTTTAACCCTACCCTAGAGAACCGCTGCAAAAGTCATATTTGCTTTTCATAGGAACTAAGAGACCTTGATTATACAGGACTAAATGGATATATTTTAAGTCGAAACGAAGATAAATTTTTCTATCACTGACTCCCTGATTAACTATTCTAAGTGTTGCATATAAGGAAAACTGATAAAGTTACTATCATGTTAAGATTTAACATTCGAGGCATCACTGTGGCTTGACTTGTAACAACGAAGATTTGACTGAATATCAGTATTCCAGTATGCTAAAGGCGTGTCAATACATTCGAGTTGATATTATACTATTTGCAAGCTACAAAGGTTAATATTGCCTACAATCTGATTTATACATGATAGTATAGCATTACATTTAGAAATCATCCATTGTTTTCTATTTTCAGTATTTAAATCGGGCGGTTATACCTTATCACACAATACGGAGAGAAAACGAAAAAACATGTATTTATCTTTGGGGTAATTGTCCGTGTCCGTTGTCCAAAATCTCTCTCTGGCTTTGATTGCATCATGACAAAATGTCAATTGGCATTTACTATAAATGTGTAGCTATGATTCAGAGCTATAATCATGACAAATGTCATGAGGCTGACATTCATATTTGCGATGTTATGTGTGAGGAGGTAGAACTTATTGAATGACCCTCGTAGTTACAAGCATTTATTCGTCCGTGGAAATGGACATATAATACGATCATTTTTTTCCGTACACAATAATCTCTTACACAGCCGTTAGAGTAACACTATTACGTGTTTACGAATGTGCATCGTGAACTCCAGTTTTAGCATGTGTCAGAGAACAGAGATTGCTTAAAGGTGACGCATGCTAGGATTTTATTTTCAGGCCCTATTGGCTCGAATAATGGCAAATCGTAAACGGGAACAAGGTTGCTGGTTGGTGTCGCGGGCGACTACTATCCCGCGGCATCCTTGCTTTTACGTCCCGTATTTATGTGTCTAAAACAAACCATACGCAAAAAAAGCAGACCTCGAAGTCCATGGAATTAAAATCTGGTTTGTGTTTGGTTTTTCCCTGATTTATTGTATGTTTTATTTATTTATTAGGACATACACATTTTAGAACAGTGGCATCAGTCAACCTGGCGAATGCTTCCATACAATACAATATGAGAAACAGCAGCAGTAAAATTATATACAAACAATTTACAGAAGTATAAAGGGCAATCACTTATAACTTTATATTATAAGAACCATAGAGAGATAAGATTTCCAGAGCTAAATAGCTGTAGTACGTGCAGTCCATGCACGTTTCAAATATGACTTACAAAAACGGTCTTACAAAACAAATATTAGCAGTGAGGGAAAGTCATCACTTACAGAGGCAGAGAGAGTTTCATCAGAAAAACCTAGCTTAAAACTCATTGTAATAGTCAAATTGCTATACAAATAAATATACTCCAAAAAGGTTCAAGATCTCTAAGATAAATCGGAGTTTAAATTAATCTCTGATTTTCAAAACTCATCGACTCTATTGTCATTTAGAGCAAAACATAGAAATAAGAAATGTTTAAGATCCTCTCACCTCTGTCTTTTTATACATTTGCATTAAATAATCATGATTTAGCCGACCAGGTATTTTTGTAAGTAAGCTTATTATAATTATATAATTTTATGAATGAAATTATGGATTCAGAATCATATGTTTATAGAAATTTCGGGAATCCCGGGTTCCGCCCGAAAAAACGGGTCCCGGGAGTACGAATTCCCGAAAATTCCAGCCCAAATGACGTTCGCATTGAAATCGCAAGGATTATTTTTCGCTGCTGATTTAAATTTAAATTTAGGCTAAAAAGGACAGATACAAACAATGTGCCCCAATTTGAGTTTTTGGATATGATTTCACATTTTGAGCTACGTAGGCCGAAATCCCAAACTTTTTTCTACTGCTGATTTAGGCTAAAAGATGATGGATACCTTGAAATGTGACCCGATTTGATTTGTTGGATATGATTTCACATTTTGAGCTACGTATAAGGCTGATGTAATGAACCGGCTAAACCGCAACATATTTGACGGAACAAATGATGTTCACATTGAAATCGCAAAAAGAAAAGCCTAAAAAATGACGGACACTATCAAATGTGTCCCGATTTGATTTCTTAATACGATTTCACATTATGAGCTGCATATAAAGTCTGTGTAACAAAATATTCAAATCGCAACACATTTGACGGAACAAATGACGTTCACATTGAATTTGCAAAAATTCTGCTGATTTAGGCTAAAAATTGACGGATACCCCAAAATGTGTCCCGATTTGATAATTTTGATACGATTTCACATTTTGAGCTACGTGTAAGGTCGGTGTAACGAACCGGTCAAACCGCAACAAACCGCATTTGATGGAACCGCATTTGATGAAACAAATGACGTTTGCGTTGAAATCCCAAGGATTTTTTTCCGCTGCTGATTCAGGCTTAAAGATGATGGATACTTTAAAATGTGACCCGATTTGATTTGTTGGATATTATTTCACATTTGGAATCGAAACCATATTCGATGCCTGCTACACTGCTATAATTTGTCCCCACAACAATATAACAACTCTTTGTAGTTAACACGTGTAGAAACACCGAAGAAATCAAATTTGAATAAATATTGCTATCGTACTATCCATGATAAAAGACACATATCGCTAACACTGGGATCACCAAATAATGCGGCAGTTATCGAATCTGTTTTCGCTGGGATCCTAATGTATCAACCTCAAACCATGTCTACCAAAACTGCTACCAAAAACCAACTACCAAATCCGATAACCGCGAAACCAGCGAACCGCACTAGTTACAATTTAAGTTCCAAAGACGCTGTTTTTCATGCTTATAGTTCCGTTTCGGAGCCCCCAATTTTTGAAATCTGGGCGGCACATACGAGCTTACATACCCAAAACAAAGTTGCCAACGTCAATATGGGGTCTTTGGGTGAGAGCAACGCTGAAAATGGGCCGGGGTCTTAACAATCTAACATACACGACACCTCCCAAATGGTATACTTTAATTGAGATACTAAAAGAAAAAGGGGAACCGATAAAATAAGAAGAAGAGAGGGTAAGGAAGAAAAAGAAAAGAGAAAAAAGAATAATAAGGCGACGAGTTGAAAAAAGAAACTTTGTTGTACGGGCAAACGGATCTCTCAGGTCGGGTCGCCTGGTCGGGGCTTTTTTTAATGCCTTGATGATTTTGGTGCAATTTATTTACATCACATTAAAAGTTCAAAAAGTATGTATTGCCAGACCCCATATATATGGGCAAGGTTGGTTTTCACAGATTTTAGGTACAATGTCTATGGTCATGTGTTATAAGCTCACCAAAAAGTGTAACAGCACCACCCTTTTTAGCTTCATGCTGTCATTAATCCTTTTATCTCAACAAATTTAGTATCATTTTAAAGCTCGATTAATATGTTATCTGCCTGTAAAGTGGCATTAGTAAAGCTCATACAGAAGTAGAGAAACAGCTTTTTGTAGTGGGAGGACCGGGTGGTGCCGGAAGCGGTGCCGCCTGTACAAACTTAATGGGGATAATCCCATGCTTTGTTCTTTTACAATAACTCGTCATCCCTGATGTTACAAACACCATTCTGGTCCCATTTTAAAGGATATTTAAGTGTGGTTCAACAGACTTGTCAACTATTTGTAAGAACCAGTTAATTATGGATAAGGCCATGATCATCAGCTTTTTTCCTCTTCGCTACACAGTCAACATGAATAATCAGCCTCAATTTACCGGCTTTATAAAAATGACTATAACAGAAAAAGGTTTTAATCTATGATAGCAAAAGTATGACAATATCAACTTGGGCTACCAACTTGTCACAGCATCTGCTACTAGAAATAGACAAGGAGCTGCAGTGGGTGGAGTTGGCATCTTGTTAAGTCCACGAGCACAACGAGCCATACCTTCACTCTGCTACATAAGCACCAAAACCATCCAAACAACTTTTAATGGCAATCCAAAAACTACGGTTATATGTAAATACTCTCCCACCAATGTGGCAAATGAAGATGAGGTAAGAGACTACTATGACGAGCTGAAAGAAACTACCAAATCAGTACCGGCCCATCATTTCTTGACAGTAATTGGGGACTTTAACGCTCGAATTGGTAACGACATTGCTCCTTTTGCCTACCATGAAGCCACAAACAGGAACGGGGTGATATTAGAAGAGTTTGCAATGGAAAATAACCTAGTTATTACAAACACCAGATTCCAAAAGAAAGTAACAAAACTATGGACCTGTATTCTACCAAGTGGATTCAGAGCACAACTTGACTACATCCTGATCAGAAAGAAATGGCAACATAGTATTCTGAACACAGAAGCCTACAATTCGTTTGCAAGTATTGGATCTGATCATAGAATAGTGACCTCAAAGATTAGATTAAGCCTACGAGCAAACAGCAAAACCAAGCCAAAGAAAGTGAAATACAACTGGAATAAGCTTGTCCAAGACTCAGAACTGCAAGACCAATATTCTGTCGAAGTCAGAAACAAATACACACTAATAAATGACTCCTGTGATGACAATCCAACAGTAACATATGGAAACCTTATCATAGCAAATCAAGAAACTGCCGAGAAACTACTACCAAAAATATGTAAGAAGAGGCAAAAGGCACTGTGTTACAGTAGGAAAGTAGAAAGTGCCAGAAAGAAGCTAAGACAGAAGTATGAAAAACATGTCACAGAAGACAATAAAGAGTCTGCACACGAGTTTGAAGCAGGTAAACGGGAACTCGACCAAGCCTATGATGAGGTCAATTCTGAATACCTGGACAAGAAATGGAAAAGGCAACCCTAAACATACAACACAGATTATCTTGGGAGCTCATTAACGAAGTAAGTGGAAGGAAAACCTCTAGGACTGGATGGAATCCTGAAAGGAAAGACAAAGGAAGAACGTGTCAACAATTGGTACTGCCACTTCCTACAACTCCTAGGAAATCCACCGGTAGTGACTGACAAAGATGAAGACATCCCAAAGATTTTCGAAGAACTACCAATTAAGTGTACTGCCTTCAATAATACCGAGTACCAGAAAGCCAAGAAATCTATCAAGGACGGGAAAAGTTTTGGAGAGGACAACATTCCACCTGAACTCCTGACAAGATGCAATCTTGATGATATAATACTGGACATCTGTAATAAGGCCCTCCTAGAAAAGCAAAAACCTGACCAGTGGGCAATATTGAACCTGATTCCAGTCCCAAATCTGGTGACCTAAGTAAGTCAAGCAGGAAACTACAGAGGCATATGTCTGAACTCCAGTGTGGCCAAGACATACAACAGAATGATTCTCAACAGAATAAGACCTCACCTAGATGAATTACTTCGAACTAACCAGAATGGCTTCCGCGACTGTTTTCTTTCTGCCCGGTAAACATGATTCTTTGGCTAAAATAGCCCGGTAAACGCAACGTATCGTCTCGATTTAGGGTTCAAATAGGCATATCGTAACACTGTGATGGTAAAATGGCCAAGCGGGGAAATCATTTTATAAGTGTTTGGTCATTTCAATAACTTTATTCCTACCTCACTATAGAAACTGGGTTGGACTTCGACTTGGACTCGGCCAGTGTGTCTGCAATAACAGTGGTCAGCTTGAAATGGTGTGGCAGTTCTAGATGCTTCGCTTATTTAACCTTTTCCTTCTTCTTTTTGTGCATTTTCCTTTTCCCTTTTTCTCCTTTCCCCTTTTTCTCTTTTCTCCTTACCTTACCCTTTTTCCTTTCTCTTTTCCTTTTCTTTGCCTTCTCGATTTGTTCGCTCAATTTTTTGTCGGGACCGCCAACCACCCCCTCCCCCACCTGACGCCACTGAACCTTACCCTGTAATTAATTTTGTTATCATTAAGCTTAAACGAATTTCAATATATCAGTCAACATTTGTAGTTTTTATAACCATTAAGGTAATGGTCTACGAAATGGGCTATTTGAAAATTATGCCTATAAGAAGCAACTAACATTTTAATTTCTTCTGCTTTTTTTCACACAAATCGGAGCTGCGGTTCCAAAGTTACGAAACAATATTTTGTGACTATTTGAATATTTATTATTTGTATATAAACTATTTCTGTTTGTTGAGCTTTTTGATAACAAAAACTATATATAATTCTGTCAACAACAAAAAACATTCGATTGTGGTAGGTTTGAAAGTTTCATGAATGATATGTTTGAAAGTTTCCAATTAATTTAGATCCAGGCTTATCAAGTCTCACACATTTTGTCTCAATCTGACAAGATTATTTCCCACTCTAAACATGCTCAAGCGCAACTATAAAATCTCACGTATTTATTCCAAAATTCCACAGAACTGTTTTTTAGTCTTAAATTGTATAATTTTCCTCTCTTGGAGGGGTGTGATCCACTTTCTCTGAGCTAGACAAGCATCCAAAGTACATGTCAGTTCTCTTTGAAGGTTCTACTAGTAATGTACCGTACATCGTATGCTCAATATCAAGTATTGTATTGTATACAAATTCAACAATCAAATAATGCGCTTTATTGATTCTTTTGGTTAATATTATAATTGCAGTAGACGGAAATCTGTTTTCCCAAGGTTTGACCACTTAACAGAAGTACAGTCTAATCCTAAGCATTTTACAACCATGTCACAAAAAGAGAAAATATGCATGAGTATTGTTTTTCGATCAATATATTTTAACCAATCCCATTCCCACGGCATAATTTATTTTAGGGACAATCTGACATAATATTGATATAAATTAGAATTACAAACATTAAAGATTACATGTGAATATAATTTTTTGTCTGTCTGTTGCTTATATAAAGACTTGGACAAACTTGCGTGAATTACAAAGACCTTAAAATACATGGACTCAACCCGGGCAGCCCAGTGGCGTATCTGGGGTCTTTGTCAGGGAGGGAAGTGTTTTTTCCCGGTGAACACCAGTTCGACCCTATTACTAGGTATAGCACATTTCGCTACACTAGGGTCTGCCACACAGAGTGTGTGCACACTCAGGTGAATTTACTTGTTTTCAGGCAAAACTTAATGGACTGGTTTGAAAAAACTTGATAATTTATAAATGTACACTCTTCACCATTAATTAGATTGATCTCTTCTCTATCTGAATCTAAAGTTTGGTGATTATTCTACACCTTGAAGTATTTATTTTTTTAAATCTATGCAAGTACTTTTTATGCCTTGCCTGAAAGTCACACACTTGGGTCCCATTGACAGCCCACACTAAGCAATGCAGCTCAGCATTGAAAAACACCCATACCAATAATTGATCATTCTGTTATGATGCACTCCTTATTTGGCACTGAGCTTGCTATATATGGTAGCTATGACCTCTCTGTACATGACCCTGCGTCATACATATCAATCGAATGTTATTCGGCTGAGTTGTAGCTAGTTACATAATGTTTGGGAATTTGCTCTAAATTTTGATATCATTGCCCGATTTGAAAATTTGAAGGCCCAATTTGAAAGGTAGAAGGTACCAGATGCTCAGTGGCGTAGCTAGGATTTTTTTCAGGGATGGCAAGATTTCTAAAATTTTCGTAAAAGGTTGCCAAAGAAATTCTAGTCACTTACTTCGTGAATTTCACGTAAGTGGGGTGGGGGGGGGAGGTCAAAAAATTTCACACAGTCCAAAAAAAATCGCACAGTAAATGTACTACATGTGCAATTTTGCCTTCTATTTCGCTAATAACCTCGGTCGTTTTTCTCAATTTTTTCCTATTTCCTTTTTTCTTACCCCCCTTTTTTTTAGGGGGGTGGGGGGCGGGGGCCCAAATTGGGTTTTTTTCCGTCAGGGGGGGGGGGGCATTTGCCCCCCTGCCCCATCTTGAGCTACGCCACCGCAGATGCTAGTAAAAACTCTCTACTTTTGGCTGATATGCTTAGTTTGTATATCCATTGAATAAATATCATATAAATATCATGTCTGATTTTAATAGAAATGGATAAACCTATGGCCAGTATCTTGCATCTGTGTTTTGTAGCTACTGTATGTACATAGTTTTATAATTAGAAGGGTGTAAACTTGCTAAAATGTCAGTTTTGACCATAAATGGCACTTTTTGGCAGATTTCCGATCATATTTTCCAATACTATCAATGGACAACATCTTGAGAACCGTACAACCTTTTTGCATGATTTTTTTACCAAATTTCTACTTTTGCAATTATCTACAACATCAGACTAATTTTGTACACTTTCAGTGCATTTGAATTTTTTGAGTGCTATCTAAATACTATTTGTGGCGAGTTTGTCTGTCCGTCCAATGACTTCGGGTGCAGATCCCTGCCCATGTTATCGCTATGCACAGGGATCTTCGCCCCACGTAGACAACAAACTGTTGCTACGCGCTCGCGTATAAACAAAACAAAACATGGCGCACGCGATTGTCGGCGCACGCGTAATGGCGCAGACCGTTAGGTGCGTACGCGTTCGTGGCTCAAACTGGGTATTTTCATGGGGCGGGTAAATAGTGTAAGGAAGCCGTCCGGTGGCTAACAAGGATAGGAAAAGGACTCCAATTAACTTTAACTCCCGGGCGTGTTTTTGTATGAGTTACACTATATGTATATGATCAGGAGGTAAAAAAGGATCAGATGGCGGGTTAGGGACTTGGGGTTAATAAAGGAACTGGGAGCGTAAACCGTAGAAACCGTAGGCCTTCATCCAGGAACACGTTATGTATTAACATGTTATTGTTAAAGTGATTGCGAATTGCTGTGGTAGTATGTCAGTGCCTCAACATCGCGGACCCATCTACATATGTATGCGCGCAGGCCACAACGGGCCCTCATCATGCCTATCATGGGATGTCTTTTATATAAATGGGAATGTTACAGGGACATGTATAAATATAAAGGGACGGTGTGAGCAAATATTAAACTCCAAATAGCTTTAACTCTCGGGCGTGTTTTTCCCGGTTTTTCCCGAGTTAAACTATGCATGCATGATCAGGATGAAAAAAGTCAAATCTCTCTGAATCTGAATGGTTATCTCAACGCCTCCTTCAGAAGCCAAACGAGATGATATGGTGTGCGCATATGTTGTTCTTTTAGTCTTGCGTTGGTGCTTCGTTGCGTCTGATGAAATCAGCAACGTTTGTCTTGAAAGTTTCGGGATTGTTGATGTTGACTAAGTTTTCAGGGGTGGGGGGGGGGGGGGGGGGCTTCAGTCTGCATGCGCCATGAATCAAACCCAGACCTTACAAGTACAAGTATGTATGTTGTTAAAGTATGTTGTTAAAGTATAACACTACATGTATAGCGATTCGGATAGGCCCTAGGCCAATCATGGGATGTTTGTTATATAACTGGGAATGATACATGGATGGATATCGGTGTGCGAAAACATGTGTGATTTAAATACATATGATGTTTAGGCATGCCTACGGAGGAATAATCAATGTCGACACACAGTTCTCGATACTCGGCACAGACAGATTCATGACGATCGACACCTCCTCTCGCTGACTCTAAAACTAAAAGACCTCAGAACTTAGACCCCAATATAAAACCCTAACCCTAGGCCTAATAACACATGTACTGAATACGTGGATGCACATGGGGTAGCCTACCTGGATTTAAGGGCACATGAGGTTCCTGTATTATGAGGATTTGGAATATTAATGGCACCTGTGATAACTGAATTTTAAGAGTATACACATCCCATAAACCCCCAACCCGAGAACCGCCCAACCCACGAACCGCGAAATCTAGTACCTACTAATACGTAAACAAATGGTGCAGTTGTGTTGTTTATTCCACCGAATGACGTCGCATCCATAACTTGATGAGCGTGAAATTGACATAAATTTATTTACCACGAATCTGGCCATACTACATGTAAGGTACATTTTTCTTTTAAACGGGCTTCTATTATAATTATATTCCTCGAAAAATACGCGAGCGCGCGAAAATTTGCCATAATTATACTAAATTGCCCATCATCAAACCGGGCAAGGAACACATTGTCAATAGATTCTTCAAATAAGCGCAATTTACCCGAAGTCAAGGGGGCGACCACCCAGTCCTATGAAGGTATACTGACAGCCTCATTCATATCGTGGCGAGTTACTCAATATACCACAGAGCCTGTGTTTAGATACGCACAGGATGTATGATCACTGATGTATATAGAGTCTTTGTTGAGTGTCAAGCAACCGAAATACATTTAGCAAATATTAACTATATAATTATAGACCTTTATGATTCTAGCAGAGTCTAGCGAAACTCAATTAAATACATGTACACGCGAGGATCGAGCAAATGATACAAAACGAGTATTAGTGCAATGAATAAGAATATTAAAAGACTTCGACAAACTCGCATGAATTAACAAAGACCTTCAATTTGTTTTTAATCTAAATATTTCAAAAAGTTGTCCCAAATTTTTTTTTTTTTAAATGGGGAGTAAAAGGTTTGTACCGAATACACGCGTCAAGTCACGTCGCATTTTTCATTTCTATTTAAGAATTTTTTGGGACAATTGAAACAACAACAAAATAGTTATACAATATTCCCAAACTCTCCCAAATTGGTTTATAGCTCTGAATTTATATCACCCAAAAGTTTAAACAACAGCATAGATTTCTTAAATATATCAACCTGTTCCTATTAAGGATGAGTGTTTTCATTTTTATGAGAAGTTGTATAATAGCAAAGAGGCCCACCCCTGTCAGCTTAATGATTTCATCAATTCAGACAATTTCCCCCGCTTAAATGAGAGGCAGCAACAAGACCTTGAAGGTTCTATCCAATATGAAGAACTTCTTACGGCTTTAAAAAAGATGAGTAACAACAAGAGCCCAGGTTTAGACGGATATACAGTGGAATTTTATAAAATGTTCTTTAAAGATCTTTCCTGGTATTTACTGCGGTCCTTAAACGAGTCTTATGACTATGGTAGCCTTCCTATCACTCAAAGGCGTGGCGTTATCACCTTGCTTCCAAAAGGACAAAAACCTAGAGAATTTCTAAAAAATTGGCGCCCAATATCCTTACTAAACGTCTCTTACAAGTTAGCTTCATCATGTATTGCTAACAGATTGAAAACAGTGTTACCATATCTTATCAGTGACGACCAGTCTGGTTTTATGTCGGGAAGATTTATTGGTGAGAATATTAGACAAGTTTATGATATCATAGATTACACTGAATTAAACAATATTCCTGGTCTTCTTCTTTTAGTAGATTTTGAAAAAGCATTCGATTCTGTGTCACATAATTTTATATTCAAAACACTTGATTTGTTCAATTTCGGGGATAGTTTTAAAAGATGGATTCGTGTTTTTTATAAAAATGCCGAATCTGCAGTATTAGTCAATGGTCATTTAACCCCCTTCTTTGAAATCAAAGCAGGTTGCCGGCAGGGAGATGGTCTATCCCCATACATTTTTCTATTATGTTCCCAGATCTTAAATATTGCTATTAATAACAATGATAATATTCATGGTATAAAAATAAACAACATGGAGTACAAAGTTTTGCAATATGCCGACGACACCACTATTATACTGGATGGGACTGAAAACTCACTCTTGGAAACTCTTAAGTTACTAGATGGTTTTTATGATATTTCCGGTTTAAAAATTAACATTGATAAAACTAGTGCTATATGGATTGGTGCAAAGAAAGATTGTAAAGAAGTCCTTTGTAAAAAATATAAAATGAATTGGATTGGTGAAAAACCATTCAATTACCTAGGTGTTACTTTATGTACAGATCTCAGTGTTATTGTTAATGTGAATTATACTACTACCATGCAAGCTATAACAAAACAAATACACCACTGGTCAAAAAGGTTCCTAACTGTATTGGGTAGAATTGTAGTGGTCAAATCACTTCTTTTATCAAAACTGAACCATCTAATACTTTCCTTACCATCCCCGGAGAATAATGTCATCGATGAGATAAATTCAACTTTTCATCATTTTATATGGGGAGGGAAGATTGACAGGATTAGTAGAAATCAGATGGCTCGTCCTTATGAGAAGGGAGGCACCGGTATGGTTCAGTTTGATTCTTTTTCAAAAGCTCTTAAGATAACTTGGATAAGAAGAATTTTGAAGTATGAAAATAAGAGCAAAATTCACAATTTATTTAAAGTTAATGTCCCGTCATGTAATTTTGATTATTCGTCATTTGAATATTGGAACCACATTATTCATGATTGTCATAATGATTTTTGGAAAAGTGTGCTTATTGCATGGAGGGATTATGCTTCAAAACTCAACCCTATAAATAGGGAACAAGTTTTGTGTTCCAGTATTTGGAATAATAGTAATATTGTTGTAGGGAATAGATGTGTACTGTACAAAAGTTGGGAGAAAGTTGGTATCAAATATATTAATGATCTTCTTTCTACAGAAGGAGAGTTCCTATTACTTAAGGACATTCAAAATAAATATAATATCAGAATAAATTTTCTCCAATATCATGGGATGAAAAGAGCTATTCATGAAGCATTTTCAAATCTCCTTTGTAGTTCAAATACCACACTTCCAAATCCTTATCAAGGTTTTCATACCAGTATGATTCTTAAGGAATCTAAAGGTTGTAAACAATTTTATAACATTTTTATTACTGGATTAAAGGTTAAGTTTAAATGTACTGACAAATGGAACCATAAATTAGGTATATATTTAACTGAACAAGAATGGTTGAATATTTGTCAGTATAACTGGAAATGTACTCAGGAAGTTAAACTCCGTTGGTTCCAATTTCGCCTTTTAAACAGAATCCTTTGTACAAATACCCTTTTAGTTAAAATTGGTAAATCGGTCAATCCAAAATGTACCTTTTGTAATGAAGTTGACGAAAATTTTGTTCATCTCTTTTGGGAATGTGAATTTACTATAAAGTACTGGAAAGACGTTCAAAACTGGATTAATAGCAATCTGGACACAAATATTCGGTTGAAAAAAGAAATGATCCTGTTTGGAAATTACCAGTACAAAGATTATGTTTTTAACAATATCCTATTAATCCTGAAATTCAATATTTACAAAAGCAGGATAAAAGAAGAAAAACCTTGCTTTACCTATGGAAAGAAAGAGGTGATAAATTTGTATGTCAACGAAAAAACTATTTATAATGCAAACCTGAAAAATAAAGCTTTCAATATCCGGTGGCATAAATGGACTTCACTTTTTGAGAAATAAGATAATTAAATTGTCAAAGTTATTGCATGTATGTAAAAAGAAAGAGGAACAATACACTGTCTCTGTATAAATGTACCTGTTCATATACAAAATACGTTCAATCTAAATAACATTTTGTTCATAAACGAATGTACCCATTGGTAAATATAATTTGTATCACCACATGTATATTTCAATTGTTTTTATGATGTATGTGATCTTTTCAGCGAGAGAAATGATAATAAAAAACTATAAATGAGAAAAAAAAAAAAAAAAAAAAAAAAAAAAAAACCTGTTCCTATTTCCAAGAAATACTGGCCCTATTACTGCTACCCCAGTAAAACGGCGACGTGGCCTGGACTGTATATGCCTCATTAGGCCAACCAAAGTTGTTTGTTTGTCCATAGCCCGGCCCCCACCGTGTAACTTTTTTTACTTTTTCAATATTGTTTTAGAAGATACAGGTAATAGTAAAAATATGTAGTAGGTTGATAATTTAAACTAAACATGTTTGATTTGATATATGTATGTGATTGTGATAGAAAAGAGTGACGATTATGTAATTATGAAGAATTTGATAAAGGAATGGTGAATAATGAACTTAAAAGATTTGGGCAGAGGTTAAAAATGCCAATGAAAGTGACATAATAATAAGATAAAAGCCCAAACATAGAGAACAACATCAAAATATAAATTATAGAAAAAAAAAATATCTGGAGGTCTGATGGGCGTCAAGAGAACCTACACAACAAACTTGGGAACTAAATCTACCAGGAGCTGCCTGTTGTCACCTGTTGGGGCATGACCGTATCACCAGCCCAGCTGGCTACATGCTTTACAGGACCACCATCTCCCCAACCAAGCATTAACCCATGACCACCATGCTATTTATCACATTATCACTGCACTGTTAAAACTATGTTTACAAATGTGTTTAAAACCTCCTCAAACAACTATGGTTAAACAACCTGGTTGTTCAAACTAGTGTTGAAAGATTTAAAAACTCTGTTTAAGCATTTAAACAGACTTTTTTAATATTTAAATAGTTGTTCTTTTGTTGTATTATCTAGCACCGTGATCTAAAAATTAAATAGCGCTTTATAAATCATGTTGCTATATAATCATAATCGCTGATCATAATATGAATCAAGGCGGTACTACGAGGGTCATTCAATAAGTTCTACCTCCTAACTCATAACATCGCTATTATAAATGTCAGTCTAATGACATTTGTCATGATTATAGCTCTAAATCATAGCTTCACATTTATAGCAAATGATAATTGATACCTGTTTTACTTTTGTTATAATGCGATCAAAGCCAGAGAGAGATTTTGGACAACGGACACGGAAAATTACCCTAAAGATAAATACACGTTTTTTCGTTTTCTCTCCGTATTACATGATTAAATATAACAGTCCGATTTAAATACTAAAAATAGATAACAATGGATGTTTTCTGAATATAATACTGTATTATCATGTATCAATCAGATCGTAGGCAATATCCACCTTTGTAGGCTTAAAAATAGTATCTTATCAACTCGAATGTAATGCTATGTCTTTAGCAAACTGGAATGCTGCTATTCAGTCAAATGTTCGTTGTTACAAGTCGAGTGTTAAATCTTAACATGACATTCACTTTATGAGTTTTCCTTATAGGGTAGGTGTGGGTAATACAAAATACGGCACAGGACTGTTTTTGAACCTATTAGTCTTGGCTGGCAGCTGAGAAATCTCACTATTATTGCGTAAAATACGACCATGGCACTCCCCTCTGGTAGGCGGTATTAGGGAACTGGTGCGATTTGATTTGGAAAGCCCTTCGGCAAACCTAAGACAGTGCCCTTCACATCTACCAGAGAGGGTGTCAAATTTGCAAATGTTTAAAGCATCCTCGTAAGAAGTAAGTACGGCCAAGGATTATTTTGCATGCCCTTTTTTGAGTTGATTCTATTTGTTGAGACTGAGTAGCTGAAACACTCGAGTGCCAAACCACATCGGCGTACTCAAGAATTGGTCTGACATATCCACTATATTATACAACACTGAGCTCATCTTTGGTGAAACCGAAACGTTTTAAAGTCCGAAGCATAAACAAACGTTTATTTGCTATTTGCTATGTACATAATGCAATATTGTGTGTGTGCTTCGCTAGTACAGTGTACATTGGTGTTGTAATGCATTGAATGGGAGCCGTGGGTTCACAATTGGTGAAGGTAATATGGGACAGCCAAAACAGACAGGCATGACGGTATGCAAATGTCTTAAAGGTCCCGTATTACCCACACCTAACCTACTTTTTTTCTCTCTTTTTTTGTAGCAATGTACCTTTTTTGTACCAATGTACTTCATGCATTATTATCTCTTAAATGGATTACTGGACCATTATTTGTGGTTTTTTAACAGTTACTCTTTAAATAAAAAATGTCAAAAACTTTTCATACCAAAACAATGTCCTCAAAACAATGTCCCGTATTACCTTCACGTGTAGGTAAGATGTGATATTTATGATGACGTCAGTATTTGATAATAACAGCCAAACCAAACATAGAATGACTCTGTTTTTTTTATTACAATAAAGGTTTATAAAATGTAGATTACAAATAACAAACTTTGCTTAAATTTGAGTCAGTTATTTTGTATTTTAATTATGCAAATGTCTTAAAGGTCCCGTATTACCCACACCTACCCTATATAACCTGTAGAATAGTCAATCAGGTAGTCAGTGGTAGAAAATCTTCTCTTTGAGAGACTTGAAATATATCCATTAGTCCTGTATAATGAAGATCCATTAGTTCTTATGGAAAGCAAATAATGACTTTTGAAGCGGTTCTCTTAGGGTAGGGTTAACATTATTGGCTGTCCTGGTCAGGTTCTGGCTAATTAGAGGCCATTTCTCCCAAGAAATCAGTCACTGTTATTGTTTATAGTCTGTTCAAGAGATATTTGTAATTTAGAACGGTTTTAATTAATCGATTGGGACGTTTTGTCTATTAGAATTGGTCAAGTTAATAGCACTTGGGAGACATTTTGCTGTCTTTTTGCCGTTTCCGTCGCGCTAAATGGACGTTTGGTTTTCAATGCATTTCTGAAAAAGTGCAACGACTACTCGGACCAATTTACAATGAATTTGTAGCTGAGATTCAGAGCTACAATTGTGTAATATTTCATAAGACTGGCTTATATAATAACAAAGTTATGAGGTAGGAGGTAGAACTTATTGAATGACCCTCGTAGAACCACAAATCTCGCCGATATAGGGCGATAACCAAGGGGTGTAGTTTCTTACTCTCTTTTGATTACGGGGTGTTAATATCGCCCCTCTATACGAGGGGCATTCAATAAATACCTGCAACCATTGAAAAACTCTGAACCGTGACGCGTGTCAGTAAAATAAACTTATGATACTTATTAAACTATAAGTCTTATTCTTTTCTCACAGAAAATCTCGAACACGTAGGTCATTTATATCATTACATTTCAGCACTGATCTCAGGGCACTGGTTAGGGAATTAAATGTTACAATGGCGGGAAATTTGAAAGACAAGTTTATGGCATGCATTAAGTGCAACATTGGAAACTGCATCATTTGTTATTCAAATGGCCACTGCTTCATCAATATTGGTGCTATTGTGACAAATGAGGTGTCAAAATGCGCTGGAAAAAAATCCGGTTTTTTTCTTCTATATTTCGAATTCATTAAGGGTCTTAGGAATTAAACACAGGGTGTCTCGAAAAAGTAATCATCTTCAAGAAAAATTTACTCTAAAAGGTCCCATTTCAAAATGTAGTGGTCTAAAATAGGGTTTCATATCACTAAGTCTGTACATAATATCCCTGGGCCTCTATTTAGCAGTGTGCACCCTACACCCACTAATCGTGTTTAAATACCAACGCGCGACATGTCTTGTATCATTCTAAACATGTTAAAACCGCGTGTTTTTAATCACAATTTCGCAGCGCTCCTGTGTATCAACATGAACAAGTTGATTTTCACCACTTTGGAGAAATGCACATAGGCATTAGGAACAACCGATTTGAATGAAATAACAAGTATACGTTTAAAAACAGCTATTGGCAGAATCGTTATCAAAGGCAGAACGAGACAAGATACACAGACACGCCCCCCCCCCCCCCCCCCCCCCCCCCCCCTCCCCCACCCCACCAACCCCCTCTTATAAGCATAGGTATCAACGAGAAGGCCAAAGAAAACAAAGGATAGGAAGCAAAACAATAGAAGGGTTTAAAACACCAACAAAAGGAGCAGGAAATGGGATGTCATGAGTGGGTAAATTAAGTGGATTAGTGCAATATAAATATCAATGAGAATAGAAGAGGCTGTAAAGATGATCAGATTGTATTATTGATTGACTGAAAACAAGACATGAATGGAAATAAAATAAGATAATTATTGATGTGTTAATAAAATGCATGGAAAGTAAAGAGAACAAATGTCTGTCTATAAAAAGAAAAAGAGAGTGGTTAAACTTCGGTATATCAAATACAGACAAACAATATGGTATGCTTCTCAGCGTATTAAATTGAAGCAATTTGAATTTTTGATCTCCCAGTATGGCAGCCATATTAGAATTGGCCATTATGGCAGTCCCAAAAGGCTCAAATCAAAAATCAAAAGAGTATAGTACGAGTAACATATGGATTAAATTTGGTGCTTTTAGAAGAATGTCAACCAAATATCCCTTAGCCCCCCCCCCCCCCCCCCCAACTATTGGTCTACATTCTCATTCTACTTATTCCAAGGTTTACGTGTGGTAACGGTTTTTTTCAATCAATTTGAATAGAAGCTTTTATAAATGATATCTTTTTTTAATGTTGATGATTCAATGCGAGTAAAAAATGTATTTTCATCCATATTATTATTATCCATGACAAACCACGGAATATTTTAATATTATGTGTTTTTAAACAATACATTGATGTAGGCCTATAGTATATAACTCATCATTGGAATCTAAAAAGCAGTTTTTTAACATAGAAAATCTAATTTCTGTTCAAAAGTGGCCTGAGTGGGATTCACACTCTTCATAATGAATTGATCATCATATATCTGGAGTTAAGGGGTGACATTTAATAGGCATAAGAATTGATTCAGATATTCAAAAGTGTCCAGAAGTTCATAGATTGTGATTAAAAAGTGTGATATGCTGTAGAGCAACCATTCACCTGCCGTTTCACCTATTTCTTTTCCTGAAAATGTCATCCCTAATTCCATCAATTTTTTTAAGAGATCTGCTCTAGGAAGTTCAATATTGCCAATGAAATATCTACTTTGTAGGTATGAAATGTTATGATTTTTTAAACAGTATAAACACTGACATAGAAACACCTAAAGACCATTTACATCGTGCAAACAGCCTTTAATTGCACATGATTATTATCATTTTTGTATAGGTTCCCTCGACTTGCGTGTTAATGCTTGTAATTGTTCATATCAATAGGTATTATCAACAGCATATTTTCCGGGCATATTTTTAAATGTTCAGGTGTTTCCATGGTGATTCATGACATTATTTCTAATCTGATGAAGATTGGAAATGACTAAATAAGTATTTAATTACTGCAAACAAAATAAGCCAATATTAACTGGACTCGGACAGGACTCGAGCACAATTCCAGAGTCCCTATTGCCCGAGTCCGAGTCCGAGCCCGCGTCCTTCACCTCCATGTCAGAGTCAGAGTCCTTAAAAATAGTACTCCATCACTGAATTGTGAAGGATATCACCATAAAAGCTAAATAAACATGTTATACTATTATAAAGTCCCTATTGCCCGAGTCCGCGTCCTTCACCTTCAGTCAGATTCAGAGTCCTTCAAATAGTACTCCCATCACTGAAAAATGCTTAGGCTTAACTATATATAGCTTGAGAGTTGTATTTCTGTGTTCCACAATTATGTCAACTAGTGTAAGATGCCTAATCATACGTAAAGCCGGTTCCGTTAATGCGATCATTACCATGATAATGATTATAACGAATATGAATAGATAGATTACAAGAACCGTTGGTATTAATGATAATCTATGTATAACGGTGAACAATATTCACAAGCTTTGGATGTCTTATTCGCATTTCAAGTAATGGTACAGGAAAAGGTAGCTCATTAACATAATTTCCGTGATACCCATCGTGTTGGAGCATGCGATTCATGTAACCATGTAGTATTTGTCCTCCCCGGTAGGAATACCGCTGTTGGCATATTAAAAATGTGTGCTAAATACCCCAATTACGCAAAACAAAACATCAGTCCCTAAACTTAGTTATAGCATATACCAAATGTAGCATCACTGTCCATTCAATGAACGTCATTTGTATATCGATTCCTTTATCCGTTGTCTATTATTTGCAAAGACGCTATTGAAATGGGCAGATGGGTTGCCATTTTGTAGCTTTGGAATCAAGGATATTGGCTGAACACATTCTTAGAGAAATCGATTTAATACCTGAAATCATACAATAACGCCTAAATATGTCAACAGAATCGGTACCAAAAGGGAATTGAATAGGGGTGTTGCTGTTTTGAATCCACATATAGATCTTATTGTAGGATAACGAAAATCCACCCAGACCTATATAATAACGTGATATAACTTTGCATGTTTGTTTTGTATTTTGTGTATAAAAAGCGCAAATGTGAACAATAGCCCAACAGACATCTACGAGGTTAATGAAATGAGTGCATCAACTAAGAAAACATGCAAAATAAAATATACAAGAAACACAAATAATAGGCATGAGTGACAATGAAAATGACATAAGGATAAGATAAAAACCCTGACATAGAGAACATTATCCGATCTAAATAAAAGATAAATACATTTCTGGAGGTCAGTGAAATCAAGAGAACCTAAACAACGGGCTCGGGATGAGGGAAATGTCAGCATGAAGGCCTTGAGCGAATTTGCTTAAAACTACGCCATAACACTGTCGTTATGATGATAATTTACGGTACCAAGTCCTACAGGTGGGTATATGGATAAGTTTTAAGACAATCTTGTGGCAAATATCAATGATTAGACAAATATAAATGCGGCCATTTATTGTGCGATATTGTTGAGGCCTACATTTAGGAAGAGTAGCCGAACTTCTAACAGTTTACAGATTTCCTTAGTTTTTAGGGGTAGGGATTACATTGCTTTCCTCAGCAGATAGCTTTTTTGGTGTGTATCAATAAAGAGCAAATGTGAACAATAGCCCAACAGACATTAACAAAGTTAATGAACTGACTGATTACAAATCAAATGGGTAACTCTCTACAGAGAGCTGGGCCAATCGATTGGTTCACTGCAACTCAGAAAATCATCAAAATAAAAGTTAACACAATTGGGCTAGTAAAAAACCCAATGAAAGTGGCGTGGGACAGGAATAAGATAAAACCCAAACATAGAGAACAACATCAAAAAACTTAAGAGAAGAAAAATAATATCTGGAAATCATTTACATCGAGAGAGCTTAGCCAACACACTGACTAGTTGGAGAGAAAGTGTCTGTTAACACGACCCTTAAAAGATTTGAGTTCTTCCTCTAGGATGTTGCCAACAACATTGTCTGAAACACTGTTCCAGGCTGCATGGATGAGGTTCTGTCTTAGCAGCACGTGCTGTCAGTCGGCAATGAAAGGGCACTGAGCTGGCATTGCAACACTGTAAGCATGGAGGGGAGCAACGCTGCTAAATCTTGTGGAGAGTGGTTGTATGCATTGATATTGATAGATCTATATATATTACATGGCTTTCTTGAGCAGATAGCACCCATACATTACATTGCTTTCTTCAGCAGATAGCGGCCTATTACATTGCTTTCTTCAGTAGATAGCACCCATATATTATATACATTGCTTTCTTCAGTAGATAGCAACCATATTACTATCGTCATCAGATATAACATCCATATCACAATAATTATTTACCGTTTAACTTTACAGAAAATTAAAATGTTTTATTTACCAAAATGTATAATGTTACCTGAAACTGCGATGTGAAAAATGATTGTGATTTTAGCACTAGAGATCTGCCACATCAAGTAATTTGTATTGACGTTGATTTTTTTCTTTTAAATATCTTAAAGACAATCTTAAAAAATTGTCAGTCTTGACATTATATTTCACGCATTATCTGGTCTTAAAACAGCATTTAAGATTTTTGTTTAGGATTTTCAACTGAAAAAACACATATAAAAAACACACCACAACAAACAAACTCATAATGTGGCTGAATATGCGTGGCATACGTGAAACAAATTATTTACTAAATATCAAAACGATGTCGTATCTACCAATAATGTATAAACAATATAAATACACACATTTCACATTTTAAAAAAGTTGATAAATATAATGAGGTGCTAGATCAAAATGAATTTTAAAAAATTCATTTTGAGTTTAGACCTTTTAGACACTGTTTCCCATCCGCTTTCATTTGCATTATTACTTTGATGTTAAGAGATGATAATGAACAAACAAAGAATACGATTGTATTATTTCCCTGGATTAGTACTTGGATATGACATTAATAATATGTTATAAAATAATTAAATGCCCAATCCTCGATATGCGTTGATATTGGTTGCGACCACTGTTTTGAAATGGCAATAAAAGATAATGATTAACTTTAACTTCACTCCGTCCCTTTTACAAACTTGAAACAGTATTTCAACTGTCCTTGATCAGGCTTCTAAAATTATTCAGACAAATGACGGTCCGACCTCGTCCATAACTAGCTGGCGTACAATTCATCAGAGACTACAGTCCCTCCGTGCCACACTTCGGCACACATAGTTGAATACCGTGCTATGACTAATGACTTTGGATTTACGAGCGAATAGCTGCATTCCGGAGTAAATTCCTAAAACGGACTCGCGTCTATTTCCTCCAAAAATAGTCATGATCAATGGGAATCGAACTCGAGGTGGCAACTCAATTCAATAACGACACAAAGACACGCGTTAATGGGTTCGCCATGAATTCAATAGAGAAGTGTTGCTATAATAGTACATACCGCACTCAATTTAGGCATTGGCACTTTATTTTGCTTAATTAAAGCTAATTAGCACACGATTTTAATATGCCAACAGCGATATTCTTATTGAGGAGACAATACCCCACATGTCTATACCAATCGCATGCTCCAACACGATGGGTATCACGAAATGTCTTACGGGAAGCCCTTTTCTCGGGTTTTACACTGTACCATAATATAAGAACATGATGAATAGGCTTAACTAGCTTGGGATTTGTATTTGAGCGTTCCTTAATTAAGTAGATTAGTAAGATGAGATGCCTATATGTAAATCCAGTCCCGTTTATCCTGGTAACCCCCAACAACAAAATCATGCGCCAATTAGTTTCAATCTTTCATAATTTAAGCTTAAATGAGCTCAATGTTTCACAAAAAACGACTTCGGGAAACTTTTTCTGGACCATTTTAGTTGAAAATGTGTCTACATTATTAAACCAACTTTGGGTCCTTCCTCCCTAAATTGTTATGTTTCAGTGATTCACACCATACTTTCTTAAACGGCACAGTTTTTAAGTTCAGTTTGAGTTTGATCAATTGAAATACCGTAAAATGGGGATATTTGTCTTACATTCTGAATACGCTGAAAGTGACACTACGGGTTTTCGCTGATTTTCGAATAATCATTGATAAAACGGATACAAATATTTTGATGGAATTGACGAACATGTTCCACATTATTTTTCAGGCTTTAGACTTGGACTGCAATGTTGTTTTTAAAATGTTGATATGTTTTTAAAATTGGGTGCTCCGGTCGAAGCTTTTATCCAATAAACATATTTTGAAATCAGAAGCAACCCCCATATTATTCTGATTCTTTCTGCAAATCTTTTTGCGCAAGATATGTTCCCTTAAGTTATAGGCCAAAATGCAGTGAATTACTACCACCCGGCCAGTTTGTGTACTACTTGAGGCCAATACAAATAAATTGTTTGATTGTCCGATCACTTTCAGAAGTTGGGTCGGTCGTTCATGTCGGTCGGGAAAAAGGTTTTTGTTTTTTGTTTTTTCCCCTGCCCTTTTTTCAGGTACCAAAAGTAAAATGAGATGTAGGCCTTCTTGTTGTAATTGTGGTAACCAAAACGGGTTCGTAGTCTTTCAACATGTTCAAGTTTCAGATCCAATGAAAATCGAAATAAATATAGTTTTAGAAGCAGTCTATTTCCTCCAACTAACATACGTCATACTATCATGTAAAAAAAACACCATCTTATTATCATTATAAGGCTTGAAAAATAGAGAGAAAAAAACTAAATACGGTATATAATTTCCCTCGCTTCGACTAGCGAATAGTGTTTACAATGACCTTCCTTAGGATTCCGACTTATTAACCCCTTGGACACTACCGGCCTATCTTACAGTGGTTCTGATTGGTTTATTGCAAGATATACTCATTTGAATAGCCAATTAAAATGCAGCTTGTAAAATATTTCACTCCAATCATTATCAGGGATACAATTATTCTAACAATGTCTCTGATTGGTGCAATAAATGATGTATCTATCTTTCTGACCAATCGGCCGGTAGATCTCAGGGGGTTAATAATGAATCAATATGAATCTTCAAAAGCGTGTTCGTCATTGGTTGTATTTCAACAATCACGGCCACACTCATACTTAGCGAGTCTGATCGAGATATGAAGTCAAAGGTCAAAACGTGCTACTCTGTTCCGTAACGTATTAATCAAATACCTTTAATAAAATTATGCACTTACTTTTCTCAATTTTCCTTCGCATACTATAAGAATGTCAGATAATCTTCACAGTAGCAAATATAATAAGACCAATTTTGAGGAATTTACCAAAATTACCGAAATACTAGCACCGTTTAAAGTGTGAACACGGGGTGTTTTTAAGTGTCTTTATCATTATCAAACACCGCAAAGGCGCAAAAAAGAGTCCACGCTCCTTAGTTAAATTTAATTCAATTTCAATATG
Source organism: Ophiura sarsii (assembly GCA_035610835.1). Lineage (NCBI taxonomy): Eukaryota > Metazoa > Echinodermata > Ophiuroidea > Amphilepidida > Ophiuridae > Ophiura > Ophiura sarsii. The sequence goes on along the minus strand of CM069445.1, from coordinate 41,826,353 downwards.
CTATAATAAATTGCACAATCCAATTCCAAAATATGCACTTTGTATAACGTGATTTGTAGAGCTCCAATCAAGTATTATGTGATTATCCTCTTTAACCCTTACAGCCCCACACCCCATGAAATCCCATTTCCCAGCCTGTCGGTTCCCCCTGCCGCTGAGGTTTTTGGGTGAAAATAATGGCCCCGGGCTACATAGCTGGGCGAATACACTCGCCCAGCATAGCTCCCCCCGTGGCTCACTTGGTAGAGCGTTCGACTTGTAACCGAGAGGTCGTGGGTTCAAACCCCGGGGCGTGGCACCTCTTGTTGTGTGTGTTTTTTTTGCTTGAAAAAATCCACCGGGAGTGTTAGGGTTATTGAACGATTTTTGTCTTCTTCTTTTTAATTTTCACTTTTTTTTCTCGAATACACTCGCCCAGCATAGCTCCCCCCGTGGCTCACTTGGTAGAGTGTTCGACTTGTAACCGAGAGGTCGTGGGTTCAAACCCCGGGGCGTGGCACCTCTTGTTGTGTGTGTTTTTTTTGCTTGAAAAAAATTTCGTTGGAAAATCCACCGGGAGTGTTAGGGTTATTGAACGATTTTTTTCTTCTTCTTTTTAATTTTCACTTTTTTTCTCTAATTTCACCTTGATTAAAACCCTTACAGCCCCACACCCCATGAAATCCCATTTCCCAGCCTGTCGGTTCCACCTGCCGCTGAGGTTTTTGGGTGAAATAATGGCCCCGGGCTACATAGCTGGGCGAATACACTCGCCCAGCATAGCTCCCCCCGTTGCTCACTTGGTAGAGCGTTCGACTTGTAACCGAGAGGTCGTGGGTTCAAACCCCGGGGCGTGGCACCTCTTGTTGTGTGTGTTTTCTTTGCTTGAAAAAATCCACCGGGAGTGTTAGGGTTATTGAACGATTTTTGTCTACTTCTTTTTAATTTTCACTTTTTTTCTCTAATTTCACCTTGATTAACCCTTACAGCCCCACACCCCATGAAATCCCATTTCCCAGCCTGTCGGTTCCACCTGCCGCTGAAGTTTTTGGGTGAAATAATGGCCCCGGGCTACATAGCTGGGCGAATACACTCGCCCAGTATAGCTCCCCCCTCCCCCCCCCGTGGCTCACTTGGTAGAGCGTTCGACTTGTAACCGAGAGGTCGTGGGTTCAAACCCCGGGGCGTGGCACCTCTTGTTGTGTGTGTTTTTTTGCTTGAAAAAAAATTCGTTGGAAAATCCACCGGGAGTGTTAGGGTTATATGATGCGAATTACGAGTTATTCACAATATGTAACACTAAACTTTAATTCGATTTGATCAATGAAATTCGTAAATGATGCCAATGTGAGTTCAAATGAATAATTCGCGTTAATATGTTGTAGCCTAAGCCTTCAAACAAGAAATCACCGTTTTTTAAGTTATAAATAAATCAAAAAGAAACCAAATCTTTCGAACTTGGTTCATCGTCAGTGTGTGGTGGATGCACGGTTTTCAAATTCTAATTAGAAAGATATTCATGAGGAAACTAACAAATCATCACAGTGTTACATGAGTAAGCTATAACTTTGTAAGAATGTTTAGTTTTAATCGCTACCCAGCCAGCAGGGAGATCACGCTGCGTGTCAGATTTTGTTATACGCAAGAAAACAATGGCGTCTAAATGACTGCAATATTTGCTAGAAATAGCTTCGGAAAATGGTCTATTTGGGCATCTCAAAAACTGAAAAACGTGTTAAAAATCATGTAGAATTTTAGAGGAGGGTCATTAGCATCTGCAGAACGGTAAAATGTATAGTATTAAACACGTTTTGTGACCAAATTTATGTTGGAAAATGTTGGAAAATTCACGTTTTGAAAATATGTGGTCTTCGAAATTACAGGAATCTTAACTCATTCTAAACCTCACCAAATCATGAAATGAACCCTCGTCTACAAAAAAAGTCCATATACGTATTGCTCTATCTGCTTGGAGATAGCGAAGACCACGCAAACATCATAGCTTCATACAACGGAATGAAATCCGCCACAGAGATTACATAGCGAAGATCGTAGAGATTTGCACTGCAGTCCTCTGTGTAGGGAGTGTTGACAAAAGCAAGGTCGTTTGGCTATTGTGTTTGTGCATATTTGTGACGACTGACCCCGTTTAACAATCTTCATAGCTTTCATATAGGGCTTGGGTGACCTAACTATTGACTGTACCCGCACCGTTATGAGTTTGACCAATTATTTCTGAAGCATCAAATGGACAAGAGCTTCATATAGCATCAATTCGATTCCTTTTAACAAGTTTAATGTTGTTACAGAACAAATAAAGTCACTTTCATCTGACAAGTCGCAATGCTGGTGGTTCAAAAGAAAAAATTAACGTCGTTATATACAAACGGTAAAATAGGTCGACATTGGAGTAAGATTATTTTCTAGGGATAGCATTTGCAATTTGGGTGAAGTGAATCACAGCTCGCTATAGCACAGTGTTCAAAGTATAAATCACTGACATGCCATATATCGTTAGGCGTGGTTTACTAAAGATTAAAAACTTATAACGTACGTATCCACTCAAATTCTTATGAATGAGGTGTCATATTGTGGAAAGAAAATTTGCTAGTTTAGTCATGGTTTAGTGTACATGTATAGTACAATTATCTTAGATTTTTGATACTGATTACCATGCAAAATATTAAGATTAGCTATCAGAAAATCACCTGCTTAGGACCTGTTTGTGTTAGGTAGGTGTAGGATCAGTAGCGTAGCCAGGGGGCAGAAAAATAATTTGACCGGGAAATCGGGAAGGCAGTGGAAAATCGGGAAGGTAAAGGAAGGGAAAGAAAGGGAGAAAGGGAAGGAAAGGAAAGGGAAAAAAGGGAAAAGGAAAAGGCAGTAGCGTGCGCAAAAGGGGAAATGCGTGCGCAAAATGGGAAATTTGGTGGGTCGATTTTTATGTTGCAGCAGTCGGCAAAATAAAGAAAAAATGTATAGAGAAACTGATAAAAACCCGAAGGATTGGCCAGAACTGTTTTTTGTACTGCGCGAGTTTTTGACTGTGCGATTCTTTTTGACCGTGCGAATATTTTACGGAGGCTGTACCTGAGAGTCCACACACCCCTTAACGAATTTTAGAAAAGAATGGATCACTTCCCAAAAGTTCGACAAAAGAGGGCGGTACCGTCCTTAAATCAGACTCATTAGTCTGTCTTATGAGGCCCGAGGGCCGGGCACTGGTCATAAATAATTTACTAAATGATACACTCGAAGAGCTTGAAGTTGAAGATACTTGGTATTATTTTATTCGCATATTGTTAAAGATGATTTGCCTCGAAGAGACTTTTCACTTGGGGATCAAAACGTAATGATGTGTTACTGGTGTGCATGAGCACATACAGGAGGGGACGGAAGTAGCATAGTCACAAGACTTGTATTAGAAATATGCAAATCAGCTAATAATGAGAAACCTCCACCCAATTTCTATACAACTTTATTATTATAACAATTGACCTTTGTTTTTGGTCTACCTACCACCATTCAACTAGGAGTTCATTGGACCAGTTGGATGTCTGTAAATCATCATTGGGACGAGATTATCTCTAACGTCATCACAGTGATGTCAGATGACAAGCCTAATGCACTTTGGTAATGGGTATAGTGCACTAGGGTTTGTCACCGAGAATAACCTTGATTGATAAATTGTACGCGCAATATTACTAGTTGAACAAAATAAAACAACAAATACAAATAAATGATGTTATCTTCGACATAAGTATTGATTGATTTCTTGTCTGAATCACTCAACCTGAGCAAACTTGGAGGTGTTTCATGACTACTATACTAGCTGTAATCGTTCATGTTCTCCGTGACTTAACCCGAATTAAAAATAGCAAACTTTTGATTTTTTTTCTTCTCCATTTGAATGTTCCTTACGAGACTTAGTAAAGAAGTTTATATAGCCAAATATAACGTTGTAATTTTAATGGGTCATCCTGCCTAATAACAGTTAACTCGCGGCACCCCATGGCCCAGCCGTCTTCATTCATGTCTCATTTCAATAACCTATAATTAGCCCTGTGGGGTCCGATCCGCAACGTACCGTTCAAGTTGTTTAATGCGCTAAAATGTGCGGTACATGAGTACACTGGCTGTAGCTGCGTGAAAAAGTTCCCCAATAACAACAACAAAAAACGCGGTAAATCACTGCGTACTTGCTTTTTACACGCGAGTTTCCCTTCTAGCCTCTTACAAGGCTTACCCATAAACTTAGGATTTTGGAACCAATTCTCCAGCAACCTCCATACGATAGTGGACATGATTTACCAATTCGTATTGGTTTAACACGTAATCATGGTAATCGTGGATAGCAATCGACAAATTTTAAATATCACATTTCTAGGTACAACTAAAATAAATAATCCCAAACCCGATGGAATGTGAAAACCAAGTCTAATCTAAGTATCTTTCCTTGGCATTTTCCCAGTTAAAAAAGTATTCACGAACAATCAAATCAGTCACAGATGAAGCTTGAAATTTCAGATAATTATTCACCTTGATTTTGAGGAGAAATGGTAGAAAAGAGATAGTCATAGCCAATAATATAACAGGCCTACTATACTAGACGATAATAATAGTGTGTGTGTAGTGGGAGGGTGGTAATTATATTACAAGTGTTTGAGTAGAAATAATAATAATAGATGGAATAGTGTGATAATAATAATATATAAAATAGTGTACATGTTTAGGTTATCGACCCACATCAGGTTTTTCGTGATGGTTCTATCCCCGCGCTCGTCATGGTTTTTCACTCATTTATTTTTGTCACAAATAACGTGTTTTATTAGTCAAATTTTTTTGATTTATATTATTACATCTATACATTTCCTCCATCTAAAATATGAAATTTGAAGTAATACTGCAAATGACGTATGTGTATATTTTTAAGAAACGTGGGATGATATCGTCCAAGCCAGTGTTACCGGTGTGTTGTATATTCTTACGATAGGAGTTTTGTCAGTGTGGAATCCTCATTGCATGCGCAGATCATCAAGCTAGACGACAGGAGTTACTTCTTGCCAGCATCAATGGGACGATGATGGTCACCGTGGTACTACACAAAAAAGGTTAAAGCATTGTCACAACGTGTATTGCACTGACAATCAAAGTTACCGCGGAAAATCAATCTAGATTGACAAAGCGGTAGTCCCACTCTTGATGGTCCGACGCTAGCGTGTTTACCTCAATTCTTGTATTGAAAATATCTATTTATCTCAAATCACTGCTAATTTTGGTTAATAACTTCATGTTTTTGATATTGCAAATGTGTAAAAAACAAGCAAAGTATTCTACATATCATAACGAAACTATTGACAGGCAGTTGAATTATATTATAAGATGTGGATCAAAATGTAAATAAAATTAAGTCGATATTAAAAATGTTGAACAGTTTATATTTCAACAGAAAAATCGCGCGAATCCACGCACACTTAAAAAGGTTTAATACAATTACTTATACACCATATCTATCTTGATATAACAGAATAATAAAATAAATAATATAAATTCAATGTAAAATCATTTTTTTAGTAAACTGCAATATTCTTTTATTTTCAGTTTATTCAGAATACATTTTTCTTGGCACTAGAGTGTACTTAGGGGAGAGAAAGCAATGTTTGAACGTACATTCCGATCCCAAAATGAACCACTTATTATGACAATGTTTAAAATAGGCCACATAATGTATCAACAGTTTACTGAATTGAAAATCAAATTAAATTGGCTGGCAACTTCAGAGGTGAGTATCATCGCTTCATCGCTCAAAGAAGAGGTGTGCGCAATTGATGGGACAATTGCATGATTAGGGTTGCGTAACAAGACCTTTCTCCTTGTCTATTAGCTTCATGCGCATATCCGGAGTTTCAGCCTCCTGTCACGGTTCTGCAACACTGCACGTATTGAATGAGGTTAAGCCGCGTAGGATTATCAAAGTTGAATGAGCATTATTCTGTTAGCAGGAGGTTAGTACGGTGGTAGTCATCGAAGTTGATCTGTTTCATTGGCAATGATGGCTAAGGACCCTGAACGTCAGAAACTTGAACGTGTATTGAAAGCATATACGACGGAATTATCTAACGAAGACAATGCCGTCCAATTATCACAAAAAGCAGTTACTGAGAAATCAGTTTCTACCGATAATGATGAGCCATCTGAAACTGATGACGACGTCGGTAGAAAATGTAGCTTTATATTTTCACTACAAAATGTGCTTTTTAGTGCTTTCTTTTTTTTGACGTCTGGTGCATTGAATATCCTATGTCCGTATCTGTCGGTTTATTACCGACAGTTGGGATTAAACGCACAAGAAATAGGAATTATTCGCAGTGTGCAACCATGGATCGCCATTCCGTGGACACCCCTAATGGGATATTTATCCGCGAAATTTAACATTCAAAAAGTCATATTGATTGGATCATTATTAGGTACTGCATGCCTCTACATGGGTCAATATATCGTTCCGGAGGTAAGGAGAGGGGACTGTACCTTAGTGCACATGTGTGTTAAACCACAAGACGGAATCAAAATAGGACCCGAACATGCAACCACAGACGCTGCAGTTACGTCCAGGCAGTATGATGAAAACAATATGCAAAATGATGTCAAATTACTAAGCACAGGTTCGAATCTCTCAAGAGCATGTCCATACCCTCAGACAACTGGATATATGGAAATCTGGTATAATAGAAATGACATTCGTCGACTTGTCATTTATCTTATACTGATTAACGTAGCATGTCAGATGTTAGGAGCTGCTTGGTACCCGTTGGGAAATGCAGTTGTTTTGGAGGCACTTGGAAAAGAAAAGAGAAACCAGTTTGCATATTTCAAAGCTTTTGGTGCTATTTCTGCTGCTCTGTCGTAAGTTTCTGCTTTTCATGAAAAAGACGAATATTATTATTTCTTAAAAATACAAATCATGATCTCTATTGTCATGATTGTTGTTGACATTTGGTGGAGTTAGAATTGGATTGGTTTTGCGAAGTCTGCAAGATTGTTCATACTTTAGTAAAAACTCCTCATTATGAGCCTTTGACCCCAACGATGACCTTAAAATGGATTTTAATTGAGACTTAAAAAACAACTAATTTCATAAACAAATGAATTGTATGAGTGGACGTATAAGACGATAGATTATTTTACTATTCTTAATCCATTTTGAGAGGAGTGCATGCGAATTCTTCCCGTCAGTTTTACAAAAAAACAATTCATGTCTATCGTAAATCTGGATCTTTATTCACGAAGATCAACTCATTACTCATTCTTCCTAAAACTGTAGCAAAGAATCACTCTTCTTTAACATTAAAAGAAATCCTTGCCATGGAACTTTAGCGCTCAAATATGTAGCATTATTATTATACAGACCCCATTCGTAGGTTAAAGTTTTTTTAAAGTGCCACGTTAAGACAAAATCGGCCTTAGAAAGAAAAACAATCACCTATATGGACGTCGCCATATTGATCGAAGTTATGATGAAACAGTTTCGTGTATTGATATTTTCGATTTATGCATTGAGTTCCTGCGTGATTACGTAAAGCGATCTGTCACTGATGAGGCGGTTTAGTAACGATGATGTCACAATATTGGGTATGGCTATCCCATCAGCACTTTCGACACAGACAACGCAGGTTGAGGATGTGCAGTTTAAATTCGTTTTATTGAATATATTATAGTTCAGTGTTCAATTAAACTGGTCAATACACATTAGATGATTATTTTCCTGTACGCATACACTCACAATGGACAAAACTGATTCGGGTTTTGACTAAATATTTTGTACAAGCAACTAGTACTACTATGGTGTTAAAAGTGTGTCAACTACATTTGACAAATCTGTGTTATTTCAAATGGTTTATACCACAAACATTTCAACAAAAAAAGAAAAACTGTTTTACTGATGATCATGGATCTAAATGAGTTTAATACAATTTTATTGCAGCACCCTCTATCGTTAACAATCTGCAAGACTGACCTTGCAAATTGGCGAAAAATTAAGGCCACGTGTGATATAATAACTGAGCAGATGGGTATATACACCTACTTTTAACTTTTAAAGAAATAGGATCCTGATAATGAAGAAAACAATCTGACCATATTTTAACAAAATTAGTTGTTCGAAGTGTATACCAAAAAGCAGAGTTTGTACCCAAAAAGTTTTATTAGCTCTATTTATTCTGTGTGCTGAGTGCTGTACGTGGTCAACAAAAGATTCATGCTGAATTTTCTATCTCATTGCAGAGCCTGGATTTCAGGGCTACTATTGAATACATCCAGATACACTGTTACCCATTGTGGCATCACTGCGGAACATGCCAACTATTTGGTGTGTTTTGCTGCTTTCTCAACACTTATGGTGTTTGCCATTCCTGTGGCAATGGCTATGTCACCATCTCAGGTTAGTACACAGCCAATGTCGTATGCCCGGCATTGCGGTTATACTTGGCTGCCAGTGCATGTATAGGTCCGTGGCATATCCAGTGGGGGCCCAGCAGGCCATGCCCCTCCCCCATTGACAAAAGAGGTTTTTAAAAAAGGAGGAGAAGAAGGAGAAGAAGGAGGAAGGGAATGAGAAAGAGAAGGAAGTGTAATAGGCGCAAATGGGGTGGTAGATGGTGGAGTGGTGCAGGTTACGGAATCACATCCCCATAATTTTCAGGTGAGGGGACGAACCCTCGTTAAAAATAATCCATTATGATGTTAAAAACGTCCGTTACAAACGTCATACTGGACCTTTTTAGTGTTAAAAATGCCAATGTTTAAGCCCTTCGCGCGAATTGGTATCAATGTGTCATTATTCAAGCTCAATTAGATGGCTTCGGGAACATTTTTCTGGATCACTTTAGTTAAAAACTGAACAATTTTGCGCGCTTCATGCGCCTTTTTTCGTCAGGTTTCAACATTATAATGGGTCTCACCTTATGCTTCCGCCGTTACTGGTAGGGATCAGTACGGAGAAAAGAAGACAATAAAAAAATGTTTCAAGTAAAAGAATTTTGATTTGAGCATACAGTCATGTTCTTGGTTTGGATGTTGTTTAAGTTAATTTGAATGTGCACACTTCGTGTTTCGATTTTACTCCTTTTACCTATTTATGTAGGAATCATTTGGTTTAGTAGGCATGTGAGACTGCTGAATCTTTGCCTTATGAATGCCTAAAACCCAGGAGCTTTAGGCGGGCCCTGGAACCCACTCACTTGGTGTGGATGTTTAAGTTAGAATTTGAATATGCACACTTTTTTGCTCATGTTACCTAATAGCAAAACCTATAATAGGGATCATTGTTGTTTAGTTAGTAGGCAATAGGCATTATATGAGAAAATGCAAAAACTACTGCAGCTTCAGAATGCTCAATCTTTTGCCTCCAAAATGCTTAAAACTCGGGAGCTTCCAGGGGCTAACCGCTAGTGTGGATGTTGCCCCCCCCCCCCCTCTATTTCAACATATGAAAGTTACATGGCGCCCCCTATAGTTTACCGCCCCCCCCCCCCCCCTCCAGCATAAATAATGAACGGTCCCTTATGACAACTTTTGGCCAACTTTATGCAACTTCATAGGAAACATTGTGCTACTACTGTCGAGAAGCCCTATAACCGTTATAAACATTGTGCTACTACTGTCGAGAAGCCCTATAACCGTTATAAACATCGAACAACTACTGTCGAGAAGCCCTATAACCGTTATAAACATCGAACAAAATAATGATTCGAATTTTACAACATCTGAGTTTTGACGCGTATTTTCCCCTGTAATTTGTTTTCTTCTTTGTTTATTGACTTATTTAGGATCGCAGTAGTACTACTACCAAAAAGGAGTACCATATTGTAGACGTATTTTATTCTCTTTGCAATGTGCGTCATGGCAGTGTTCTCCTGACGGTGCTGTGGTTAGCAATCGCTACAGGAAAAATGAGAATATTTGATAACTGGTACGTCGAGACTTTAGGTATGTTGTAAGAAACTTGTGTTTGCTTTATCTTGAAAATTCGAAGTCAAAACATCGTCATTTAATCTTACACTGGAGTTGATTTTCCAACTCTTGCTCAAATAATTCTTGAATTGTACTGCCATTTTTTGACGAATTGGAGAAAATAAAGGAGCCTTTCCCAAAGTTCAACAAAAGAGGCGAGTACCATTTATTATTCTTTAAGTTAGACTCATTAACTTGTCTTTTAATGGTATTAAGTGGTCCAGAATATATGAAACTAAAATTCAGAGGTATAGACCTTCCGGAATATATCGCTACTCTGGAGTTTCATGGACAATCCCCGATACGGTCATTTTGTCCAATCATCAGGCGATATAACAACAATAAAAACAATATAAATTGAAATTGCAGGCCTATTCCTCCCTAATCGAGTCGATACTTACTGTATGATTTCAAACCTAGGTGGCTCGTATGAGCTGATGGCATGGAGCGGACTGATCGGTCAATCGTCAATGATTGTCACATTTTTCGCACTGCCTCTAGTCAACGATAAAGTTGGTCATATTCCTGTGCTGGTGATGGCATGCATTGCGACTGGTGTGGGATGTGTTGTCAGTGGATTTATCTCAAATCCTGCCTGGATGATACTCCCGATGTTTTTAAGAGGTGAGCTTAAAGAGGTATACCAGATAAAACAATGCGCCACATTTACAAACTTTAAATGTCGTAATACGATTGAAATTGTCCTTTTTAATTAAAGCTACAGGGTGAGTCAAAACGAAGTTGTACGGATGATTTGAATATTTTTTCCTGAGAAAGAAAGAGAAAATTGACCTAAAACTCAAGCGATGTTTTGAGGCGAATATTCTTCCGATCATCTGAAAAAAAGAATGACAGAAATCGATCATTCCTATCCAGAGTTATAGCTATTTTACTAAAAGAACCCATTTTTCAGCCTTCCATCGATACGTAAAACAGAACAAAGAAAAGAAAATGTTTAAAACTGATCATTATCATATCAGGAAGTAATTGTTTTATTCCTCATAATGCAAAATCATAGAATCCGTCAAAAAGAGAAGGTTAAAGTCTTATTGCAGTCACTGATTATTTATTTTAGGCACACCATTCCCACCTGTGTTTGAAACTCCCGGGCTTTAATCTTATTTTAATATGAATGACCGTGTGTACATTTTGTTGCCCACTTAGAGTGGGTAGATATCAAGAGAATTAAGCGTTTCGTGGACAGCTAAAAAATGGGTGCTTTTTTAAAACAGGCATAGCTCCTGATATAATAGATCGATTTCAATGATTTCTTTTGTCATATGAGCGGAATCAGTTGCTCTTTGAATACGTGTCTCATTGGTTTGTCAAATTTGTTTGGTCTATTTTTTAAACAAATATTCTTTCCCGTACAACTTCTTTTTGACTCACCCTGCATTATAAGACATACTATTCGCGTGCTTAATATTCCCTAAACTTGCACCAAGTTGCCAAAAATGCACAAAATGGCACTTATTTGACAGAAAATATGCAATATTTAATATTTGAGTTGCCAAAAATGTGCAAAATGTATGAACTTGCCGTAAATTGCTTGGAAAATGTTACTGAAGTTGTGGAAAATGTGCAACATTACTCAAAATGTTATGAAGTTGCCATGTCAAATTTGGGTATTTATTTCTACACATCTGAACTGTTGACATTTTGTGCAACCTTTGACATTTATCTCTGTGACATAGGTCTTTTCCACAGTAGTATAATCAATCAAGCCTGTAGTTCAAACTCGCTGAATTGTGATTTATTATGATTCTTCACAGTGAATCCATATCTGTGTCATTTTGCAGAAATGTCTGTGGCAGTATACATGCAAACATCAGGAGCATATTTTTCAGATGTCACCGAGAGTCACAATATGACATCTATGCAGACCATCATGTCTGCCCTTACGTATGGGCTTGGGCAAGGAATTGGCAGTCTTCTTGGCGGTGGTTTATTTCAGACAATATCGCCTACCCTAACCTACGTTATATTTGCAGTAGCGTCTTTTGCCTTTGGTTTGTTTTTACTTGTAACACACCTTTTATTGGCGACAATTGTGAAAGGAATTCGATTTAAGGAATATATCCCTTTATCCAATTCCAAGTATGATGATTAATGATATTTTGACGAGACATACGGGGTGTTTCAATAACCTGACTACCATTATCTGACCAGTTGTTTGGACCACCTCTTCTGACCACCTTTTTTGACCAATTCATCTCAGGAATAATTATCCACACTTTATTATATACCGATATTCTTCATAAAAATGGACAGAAACGTGTAATAAGTGTCATTTCATCTTGTCATGCGTGGGATTACTTTTTGAGCACCGAATTAGAGGAGCGCTCATATGCCCTGTGTACAAATGCAGCGCTGTTAATTTTTAGTCTGGGCGGGATAAGTTCCAGAATTAATTGCCTAGGGCATACTTGAAAACTATAGATCCTTCCTCCTCCTCACGCGCGAGGGGGCGCGAGCACGAGGCTGGGTGATTTATAAATCATCCATTGTTTTCTATTTTCAGTATTTAAATCGGGCGGTTATACCTTATCACACAATACGGAGAGAAAACGAAAAAAAAACATGTATTTATCTTTGGGGTAATTGTCCGTGTCCGTTGTCCAAAATCTCTCTCTGGCTTTGATTGCATCATGACAAAAGTAAAGTAGGTATCAATTAGCCTTTACTATAAATGTGTAGCTATGATTCAGAGCTATAATCATGACAAATGTCATGAGGCTGACATTCATATTTGCGATGTTATGAGTGAGGAGGTAGAACTTATTGAATGACCCTCGTAGTTACAAGCATTTATTCGTCCGGGAAATGGACATATAATACGATCATTTTGTTTTCGTACACAATAATCTCTTACACAGCCGTTAGAGTAACACTATTACGTGTTTACGAATGTGCATCGTGAACTCCAGTTTTAGCATGTGTCAGAGATTGCTTAAAGGTGACGCATGCAAGGATTTTATTTTCAGGCCCTATTGGCTCGAATAATGGCAAATCGTATACGGGAACAAGGGTGCTGGTTGACGTCCCATATTTATGTGTCTAAAACAAACCATACGCAAAAAGAAGCAGACATCGAAGTCCATGGAATTAAAATCTGGTTTGTGTTTGGTTTTTCCCTGATTTATTGTATGTTTTATTTATTTATTCGGACATACACTTTTTAGAACAGTGGCATCAGTCAACCTGGCGAATGCTTCCATACAATACAATATGAGAAACAGCAGCAGTAAAATGATATACAAACAATTTACAGAAGTATAAAGGGCAATAACTTATAACTTGATATTATAAAAACCATAGAGAGCTAAGATTTCCAGAGCTAAATAGCTGTACGTGCAGCCCATGCACGTTTCAAATATGACTTACAAAAACGGGCTTACAAAACAAATATTAGCAGTGAGGGAAAGTCATCACTTACAGAGGCAGAGAGAGTTTCATCAGAAAAACCTAGCTTAAAACTCATTGTAATAGTCAAATTGCTATACAAATAAATATACTCCAAAAAGGTTCAAGATCTCTAAGATAAATCGGAGTTTAAATTAATCTCTGATTTTCGAAACTCATCGACTCTAATGTCATTTAGAGCAAAACATAGAAATAAGAAATGTTTAAGATCCTCTCACCTCTGTCTCTTTATACATTTGCATTAAATAATCATGATTTAGCCGACCAGGTATTTTTTAAGTAAGCTTATTATAATTATATAATTTTATGAATGAAATTATGGATTCAGAATCATGTTTATAGAAATTTCGGGAATCCCGGGTTCCGCCCGAAAATTCCAGCCCAAAGGATTATTTTTAAATTTAGGCTAAAAAGGACAGATACAAAAAAATGTGCCCCAATTTGAATTTTTGGATATGATTTCACATTTTGAGCTACGTAGGCCGAAATCCCAAACTTTCTTCTACTGCTGATTTAGGCTAAAAGATGATGGATACCTTGAAATGTGGCCCGATTTGATTTGTTGGATATGATTTCTCATTTTGAGCTACGTATAAGTCTGATGTAATGAACCGGTCAAACCGCAACATATTTGACGGAACAAATGATGTTCACATTGAAATCGCAAAAAGAAAAGCCTACAAAATGACGGACACTATCAAATGTGTCCCGATTTGATTTTTTTAATACGATTGAACATTATGAGCTGCATATAAAGTCTGTGTAACAAAATATTCAAACCGCAACACATTTGACGGAACAAAATGACGTTCGCATTGAATTTGCACCAAAAAAAAGAATTCTGCTAATTTAGGCTCAAAATTGACGGATACCCCCAAAATGTGTCCCGATTTGATAATTTTGATACGATTTCACATTTTGAGCTACGTATAAGGTCGGTGTAACGAACCGGTCAAACCGCAACAAACCGCATTTGATGAAACAAATGACGTTTGCTTTGAAATCCCAAGGATTGTTTTCAGCTGCTGATTCAGGCTTAAAGATGATGGATACTTTAAAATGTGACCCGATTTGATTGGTTAGATATGATTTCACATTTGGAATCGAAACCATATTCGATGCCTGCTACACTGCTATAATTTGTCCCCACAACAATATAACAGCTCTTTGTAGTTAACACGTGTAGAAACACCGAAGAAATCAAATTTGAATAAATATTGCTATCGTACTATCCATGATAAAAGACACATATCGCTAATACTGGGATCACCAAATAATGTGGCAGTTATCGAATCTGGCTCCGCTGGGATCCTAATGTACCAACCTCAAACCATGTCTACCAAAACTGCAACCAAAAACCAACTGCCAAATCCGATAACCGCGAAACCCGCGAACCGCTCTAGTTACAATTTAAGTTCCAAAGACGTTTTTCATGCTTATAGTTCGGAGCCCCCAATTTTTGAAATCTGGGCGGCACATACGAGCGTACATACCCAAAACAAAGTTGCCAACAATATGGAGTCTTTGTGTGAGAGCAACGCTGAAAATGGGCCGGGGTCTTAACAATCTAACATACGACACCTCCCAAATGGTATACTCGGGGTATACTTTAATGGACCTACGGCACATAATCTCCTGGCCACAGTTCGACATACGTGGGCGCACTTCGATCAGGCTGCGCACGCATGCTTGAACTCACAAAATACTGCCAACCAACAACACCAAAGCACCTGATTGGTCAAATTTAAACTGAAGCCTTTTTAACGATCGTCACGCTGCGCCGTATCGACCAACGCAGTGCTCCAGCTGCGCCATAACCACCGACGCAGTGAAGCGTGATGGTGCGTGGAAAAGCTCATGAGTTTTTCAGTTCTCACATTTGAGCACCAACCAATCAGAGCCTTGAGGTCGAGATGACGTAGTGCGCACAACGGATACCCACGGCACCGTTTTGGGGTAAGGTTGAGCAGGCGTACTTTACGCGAACTCAACCTCATGTGACGTGGGCCCATTGAGATACTAAAAGGAAAAGGGGAACCGATAAAATAAGAAGAAGAGAGGGTAAGGAAGAAAAAGAAAAGAGAGGTGAAAAAAAAATAATAAGGCGACGAGTTGAAAAAAGAAACTTTGTTGTACGGGCAAACGGATCTCTCAGGTCGGGTCGCCTGGTCGGGGCTTTTTTTATTGCCTTGAAAATGACTGTATAAATAAATAAAAAATCCGTAAAAGTTTAAAATGACTGTAAAACATTAAAAAAAACAATCCTAGAGAAGTGTCTTTAGATGATTTTGGTGCAATTTATATACATCACATTAAATGTGAATATAATTTTTTGTCTGTCTGTTGCTTATATAAAGACTTGGACAAACTTGCGTGAATTACAAAGACCTTAAAATACATGGACTCAACCCGGGCAGCCCAGTGGCGTATCTGGGGTCTTTGTCAGGGAGGGAAGTGTTTTTTCCCGGTGAACACCAGTTCGACCCTATTACGTAAACAAATGGTGCAGTTGTGTTGTTTATTCCACCGAATGACGTCGCATCCATAACTTGATGAGCGTGAAATTGACATAAACACTTCAAAAGAAGTAAGTTCCCCTTTAGGGTTTCCCTTATATTTTCAAAAATATACATTGGGTTGAAATGGGTTTTCTGTCAAATTGTTATGAGGTTCATACCCATACTTGACCAAAATTTCAAATCAACAGGTTCTGTCATGCTTGAGTGAGCTTGTAGTGAATGACAGAATGTCCCATTTCAAAAGTTGTTAAAATAATGTTTAGTAGTGTGTGTATCCACCACGTTGGTGTATCAATTGACGACATACATGTATATCGATTTCTCATAGTGTTGATGAGGCGCGCTACTCGATATGGAAGTCCAACTCTTGTTGTACTAATCTTGCTAACTTACGTCTTCTGGTACAACAAGAGTGGGATGCCATCCGCAGCATCGAGTGGCGCGCCTCATCAACACTATGAGACGTCAATGTCGGCAAGTCATATACCAACGCGGTGGATACACCCGCTACTAAACATTATTTTGAAATTAAACGTTATTTTAGCAACTTTTGAAATGGGACATTCCGTCATTCAATACGTGGTCACTCGAGCATGACAGAACATGTTGATTTGAGTATTGGTATGAAGCCCATAATCATTTGACTGAAAACCCCATTTCATTCCAATGTATTGTTTTGGAAATATAAGGGAACCCCTAAAGGGGAACTTACTTCTTTTGAAGTGTTTATTTACACGAATAATAATAATAATAATAATAATGTGGATTTATATATGATATATGCTCATTAGGCCAACAAAAGTTGTTTGTTTGTCCATAGCCCGGCCCCCACCGTGTAACTTTTTTACTTTTTTAATATTTTTTTAGAAGATACAAGTAATAGTAAAAATATGTAGTAGGTTGATAATTTAAACTAAACATGTTTGATTTGATATATGCATGTGATTGTGATAGAAAAGAGTGACGATTATGTAAGTATAAAGAATTTGTAACTGATAAAGGAATGGTAAATAATGAACTTAAAAGATTTAAAAAAAGGACTGCTAGTCATAATGGGACAAAAGGACTGGTCCGCTAATCATAATGGGGGAAAGGTTCGCTAGTCATAATGGAACAAAGGGTCCGCTAGCTAGTCATAATAGAAAAATAGTAACAGGTTAAAAAACACATTTACATGTATTTCCTACATTATTACTGCACTGTTAAAACTATGTTTAAAAATGTGTTTAAAACTTCAAACAACTATGGTTAAACAACCTGGTTGTTCAAACTAGTGTTGAAAGATTTAAAAACTCTGTTTAAGCATTTAAACATACTTTTTAAAATATTTATATAGTTGTTCTTTTGTTGTATTATCTAGCACGGTGATCTAAAAATTAAATAGCGCTTTATAAATCATGTTGCTATATAATCATAATCGCTGATCATAATATGAATCAAGGCGGTACTAGAACCACAAATCTCGCCTTGAGTTGTGTGGGGCGATAACCAAGGGGTGTAGTTTCTTACTCTCTTTTGATAACGGGGTGTAAATATCGCCCCTCTATACGAGGGGCATTCAATAAATACCTGCAACCATTGAAAATCTCTGAACCGTGACGCGTGTCAGTAAAATTAACTTATGATACTTATTAAACTATAAGTCTTACTCTTTTCTCACAGAAAAATCTCGTAGGTCATTTATATCATTACATTTCAGCACTGATCTCAGGGCACTGGTTAGGGAATTAAATATTACAATGGCGGGAAATTTGAAAGACAAGTTTGTGGCATGCATTAAGTGCAACATTGGAAACTGCATCATTTGTTATTCAAATGGCCACTGCTTCATAAATATTGGTGCTATTGTGACAAATGAGGTGTCAAAATGCGCAGGAAAAAAGTCCGGTTTTTTTTCTTTATATTTCGAATTTATTAAGGGTCTTAGGAATTAAACACAGGGTGTCTCAAAAAAGTAATAATCTTCAAGAAAAATTTACTCTAAAAGGTCCCATTTCAAAATGTAGTGGTCTAAAATAGGGTTTTATATCACTAAGTCTGTACATAATATCACTGGGCCTCTATTTAGCAGTGTGCACCCTACACCCACCAATCGTGTTTAAATACCAACGCGACATGTCTTGTATCATTCTAAACATGTTAAAACCACATGTTTTTAATCACAATTTCGCAGCGCCTGTGTAACAACATGAACAAGTTGATTTTCACCACTTTGGAGAAATGCACATAGGCATTAGGAACAACCGATTTGAATGAAATAACAAGTATACGTTTAAAAACAGCTATTGGCAGAATCGTTATCAAAGGCAGAACGAGACAAGATACACAGACACAACCCCCCCCCCCCCCCGCCCCCCCCCCCCCCCTCCCCCACCCCACCAACCCCCTCTTATAAGCATAGGTATCAACGAGAAGGCCAAAGAAAACAAAGGATAGGAAGCAAAACAATAGAAGGGTTTAAAACACCAACAAAAGGAGCAGGAAATGGGATGTCATGAGTGGGTAAATTAAGTGGATTAGTGCAATATAAATATCAATGAGAATAGAAGAGGCTGTAAAGATAATCAGATTGTATTATTGATTGACTGAAAACAAGACATGAATGGAAAGAGAAGGAGTCATAACTGGATTATTAGAGTATAAGATTAAGAAATAAAATAAGATAATTATTTTATGTGTTAATAAAATGCATGGAAAGTAAAGAGAACAAATGTCTGTCTATAAAAAGAAAAAGAGAGTGGTTAAACTTCGGTATATCAAATACAGACAAACAATATGGTATGCTTCTCAGCGTAATTGAAGCAATTTGAATTTTTGATTATCCCAGTATGGCAGCCATATTAGAATTGGCCATTATGGCAGTCCCAAAAGGCTCACATCCAAAATCAAAAGAGTATAGTACGAGTAACATATGGATTAAATTTGGTGCTTTTAGAAGAATGTCAACCAAATATCCCTTAGCCCCCCCCCCCCCCCAACTATTGTCTACCTTCTCATTCTACTTATTCCAAGGTTTACGTGTGGTAACGGGTTTTTTCAATCAATTTGAATAGAAGCTTTTATAAATGATATCTTTTTTTAATGTTGATGATTCAATGCTAGTAAAAAATGTATTTTCATCCATATTATTATTATCCATGACAAACCACGGAATATTTTAATATTATGTGTTTTTAAACAATACATTGATGTAGGCCTATAGTATATAACTCATCATTGGAATCTAAAAAGCAGTTTTTTAACATAGAAAATCTAATTTCTGTTCAAAAGTGGCCTGAGTGGGATTCACACTCTTCATAATGAATTGATCATCATATATCTGGAGTTAAGGGGTGACATTTAATAGGCATAAGAATTGATTCAGATATTCAAAAAGTGTCCAGAAGTTCATAGATTGTGATTAAAAAGTGTGATATGCTGTAGAGCAACCATTCACCTGCCGTTTCACCTATTTCTTTTCCTGAAAATGTCATCCCTAATTCCATCAATTTTTTTAAGAGAGCTGCTCTAGGAAGTTCAGGCCAATGAAATATCTACTTTGTAGGTATGAAATGTTATGATTTTTTAAACAGTATAATCACTGACATAGAAACACCTAAATACCATTTACATCGTGCAAACAGCCTTTAATTGCACATGATCAGTGGCGTAGCTCAGGGGGCAAATGCCCCCCCCCCCCCCCCCCCCTGACGAAAAAACTCAATTTGGGCCCCTGCCCCCACCCCCCTAAAATAAAAGTAAATGAGAAAAAAGACCGAGGTTATTAGCCAAAAAGAAGGCAAAATTGTAGATATAGTACATTTACTGTGCGATTTTTTTTTACTGTGCGATTTTTTTTTGGACTGTGCGAATTTGTTTGACCTTAACCCCCCCCCCCCCCCCCCCCCCCCACCCCCACTTACGTGAAATTCACGAGGTAAGTGACTTGACAAAATTGGGGCAACCTTTTACGAAAATTTTAGAAATCTTGCCCCCCCCCCCCCCCCTGAAAAAAAATCCTAGCTACGCCACTGCACATGATTATTATCATTTTTGTATAGGTTCCCTCGACTTGCGTGTTAATGCTTGTAATTGTTCATATCAATAGGTATTATCAACAGCATATTTTCCAGGCATATTTTTAACTGTTTCCATGGTGATTCATGACATTATTTCTAAACTGTTGAAGATTGGAAATGACCAAATAAGTATTTAAACAAAATAAGCCAATATTAACTGGACTCGGACAGGACTCGAGCACAATTCCAGAGTCCCTATTGCCCGAGTCCGAGTCCGAGCCCGCGTCCTTCACCTCCATGTCAGAGTCAGAGTCCTTCAAAATAGTACTCCATCACTGAATTGTGAAGGATATCCCCGGAGGATATCACCATAAAAGCTAAATAAACATGTTATACTATTATAAAGTCCCTATTGCCAGATTGCCCGAGTCCGCGTCCTTCACCTTCAGTCAGATTCAGAGTCCTTCAAATAGTACTCCCATCACTGAATTGTGAAGGACATCACTATAAAAGCTAAATAAACATGTTATACTATTATAAATTCAACTGGACTTGATCTAAAATTATAATAAGCCAGAATTAAAGTCAAAAACAATTCATAAAATTTGATTTGAGGTGTGAAAATGTATTTTTTATTAGTTTTCTCATTTTAGGCAACATTTTCAAATACTGTAAACTATGGCTTACTAGAATTTTTAAATTTGATGTAGCGGAAACATTATTTAATTCTGTTGATCTATGAAAAAATGCTTAGGCTTAACTATATAGCTTGAGATTTGTATTTCTGTGTTCCACAATTATGTCAACTAGTGTAAGATGCCTAATCATACGTAAAGCCGGTTCCGTTAATGCGATCATTACCATGATAATGATTATAACGAATATGAATAGATAGATTACAAGAACCGTTGGTATTAATGATATAACGGTGGACAGTATTCACAAGCTTTGGATGTCTTATTCGCATTTCAAGTAATATAAGAACATGATGAATAGGCTTAACTAGCTTGGGATTTGTTGAGCGTTCCTTAATTAAGTAGATTAGTAAGATGCCTATATGTAAAGCCAGTCCCGTTTATCCTGGTAGCCCCCAACAACAAAATCATGCGCCAATTAGTTTCAATGTTTCATAATTTAAGCTTAAATGAGCTCAATGTTTCACAAAAAACGACTTCGGGAAACTTTTTCTGGACCATTTTAGTTGAAAATGTGTCTACATTATTAAACCTTTGGGTCCTTCCTCCCCTAAATTGTTATGTTTCGGTGATTCACACCATACTTTTTTAAACGGCACAGTTTTGAAGTTCAGTTTGAGTTTGATCAATTGAAATACCGTAGAATGGGGATATGTTTCTTACATTCTGAATACGCTAAAAGTGACACTACGGGTTTTCGCTGATTTTCGAATAATCATTGATAAAACGGATACAAATATTTTGATGGAATTGACGAACATGTTCCACATTATTTTTCAGGCTTTAGAATTGGACTGCAATGTTGTTTAAAATGTTGATATGTTTTTAAAGGTGGGTGCTCCGGTCGAAGCTTTTATCCCATAAACATATTTGAAATCAGAAGAAACCCCCATATTATTCTGATTCTTTCTGTAAATCTTTTTGCGCAAGATATGTTCCCTTAAGTTATAGGCCAAAATGCAGTGAATTACTACCACCCGGCCAGTTTGTGTACTACTTGAGGCCAATACAAATAAATTGTTTGATTGTCCGATCACTTTCGGTCATGTCGGTCGGGAAAAAGGTTTTTGTTTTTTGTTTTTTCCCCTGCCCTTTTTTCAGGTACCAAAAGTAAAATGAGATGTAGGCCTTCTTGTTGTAATTGTGGTAACCAAAACGGGTTCGTAGTCTTTCAACATGTTCAAGGTTCAGATCCTAGTATGAAAATCGAAATAAATATAGTTTTAGAAGCAGTCTACTTCCTCCAACGAACATACGTCATACTATCATGTAAAAAACAACAACATCTTATGATCTTATTATATAAGAGTTGAAAAACATAGAGAAAAAAACTAAATACGGTATATAATTTCCCTCGCTTCGACTAGCGAATAGTGTTTACAATGACCTTCCTTAGGATTCCGACTTATTAATAATGAATCAATATGAATCGTCAAAAGCGTGTTCGTCATTGGTTGTATTTCAACAATCACGGCCACACTCATACTTAGCGAGTCTGATCGAGATATGAAGTCAAAGGTCAAAACGTGCTACTCTGTTCCGTAACGTATTAATCAAATACCTATAATAAAATTATGCACTTACTTCTCTCAATTTTCCTTCGCATACTACAGTGCAGAGTATAAATTTCCAAATATTGAATTATAAATATAGTGCCTCCTGAGTGCTGTACAACCATGTACATTTCAATCCTAAGTATGTGTATCATGTATATCAAAACAGCTTTGTTTTAAAGTAGTCGTTTGTGTCCTTATATGAGTATCAGCATTGTTATATTTCTTATTAAACCTGATTTCGGATTGGCCAATACCTGATTATCCATACACGCTAATCCAACCAGCTACTGGCTACTGGCTTTTATGGCCGGCCTTGACTATTTAAACTTTTTATTATTATTAATTTAGACTTAGTGCAGGCCTTTATCATGGTACCTGTTTGTACAGGCTTGCATGCAGCACGCGGTCACCTAAAGTAACATGCACCATTATGCTTAAATGCCTTGACTGCACACTGATGAATAGCATTTCAGCGCGAATTTCAAAGCATTGGTCCCTAAACGTGGGCATGTCCTTGAATATTCCTTCCATTGTCTGCGTGCATGGCTGGACAACTATTAATAGATGTTTGCCAAGTCTGTGCACAGTTGTATGAAATACATTGTTATTGTAAGAAAATGTTGCAAAATGAATGTATCTAAAGTTTTGATTAATATTACAGAAAAAGAAAAATGAAATTGAGAAATGTGGCTTGACCATTTTATTAAGCATGATTTAAGGATTAATTTGAAACCCTACATAACTTAATTGGGCATACAAAAAGTGGTTCAACATTATTCCATTTAAACGCCTAATTAATTAATTATTAATTACGCGCGTAAATTAATTACACAGCAAACATGTTGACGGATGGCTTAGCAGATTTGTGTGGCTAACCATAAACATCTTTCTCGGTGATATTAGTGTTTATTGCATGTTTAATTCATGAGAAAAATTAAAAAAAACACCATTTGTGGTTTTTAAAAATATACCAAATGTTTGGAGGTAAATATTTTAAATACTAAAGGGATATTTAATTATCTGCTCAGATCATTGTTTTAAACACATCTTTACCTTTAATTTGATACCATGCAAGTCTGGTTTGGACAGTCAGTACTACTTAATAATTTCAACGAATTTGGTCATTAATTAAGCTTAATTAAGACAGATTTAGGCTTTTTTTTTAAAGTAAAGATAAATGTGAACTTTTTCTCAGACAGAATTGTTGACAATAGTGAGAACTTCATTTCCTGTAAATTTGTTGTTAATAGCATGCATAGTTATTATTTATTATTATTTACCGGTGCTTATAGAGCGCATTTCCAAAAGATCAATGCGCTGTACAAATAACAGACATCAACAAATGGCATACAATTATATAACAACAAAATAACATCAAAAACTTTAAAAATATGATATAAAAGATGCATTACAGCAAATGCTGGAAATTTCAAAAAGCAAAATGTTAATGTATTTCTTTATAATATGCTAATTATATGCAAATAAGGTCAAATCTTTTTCTTCTTCTATGATAAATCACCAAGTTGTATTCTATAATATAATATTTTCTCCTTGTCTTACATTATGTTACTTTTTGAATTAGAGCGTAATTTCAATAACATGCACATTTGGAAATTTATGCTCTGTTGCTAAGAATGTCACATAATCTTCACAGTAGCAAATATACTAAGACCAATTTTGAGGAATTTACCAAAATTACCGAAATACTAGCACTGTTTAAAGTGTGAACACAGGGTGTTTTTAAGTGTCTTTATCATTATTAAACATAACATAACACCGCAAAGGCGCAAAAAAGAGTCCACGCTCCTTAGTTAAATTTAATTTAATTTCAATATGCTATAATAAATTGCACAATCCAATTCCAAAATATGCATTTTGTATAACGTGATTTGTAGAGCTCCAATCAAGTATTATGTGATTATCCTCTTTAAATGATGCGAACTACGAGTTATTCACAATATGTAACACTAAACTTTAATTCGATTTGATAAATGAAATTCGTAAAATGATGCCAATGTGAGTTCAAATGAATAATTCGCGTTAATATGTTGTAGCCTAAGCCTTCAAACAAGAAATCACCGTTTTTTAAGTTATAAATCAATCAAAAAGAAACCAAAACTTTCGAACTTGGTTCATCGTCAGTGTGTGGTGGATGCACGGTTTTCAAATTCTAATTAGAAAGATATTCATGAGGAAACTAACAAATCATCACAGTGTTACATGAGTAAGCTATAACTTTGTAAGAATGTTTAGTTTCATCGTTACCCGCACCGTTATGAGCTTGACCAATTATTTCTGAAGCATCAAATGGACAGGAGCTTCATGAGCATCAACTCGATTCCTTTTAACAAGTTTAATGTTGTTATACAGAACAAATAAAGTCACCTCATCTGACAAGTCGCAATGCTGGTGGTTCAAAAAAAAATTAACGTCGTTATATACAAACGGTAAAATAGGTCGACATTTTCTAGGGATAGCATTTGCAATTTGGGTGAAGTGAATCACAGCTCGCTATAGCACAGTGTTCAATGCCGGATAAATCACTGACATGCCATACAAAAAACACAATTTTTTTCTATCATTAGTCTCGTGGTTTACTAAAGACTTAAAAACTTATAACGTACGTTTCCACTCAAATTCTTATGAATGAGGTGTCATATTATGGAGAGAAATTTGCTAGTTTAGTCATGGTTTAGTGTACATGCACAGTATATTTTTGATTCTGATTACCATGCATAATATTAAATTAGCTATCAGAAAATCACCTGCTCAGGAACTGTTTGTGTTATAAGTAGGTATAGGATATCGATAGACAATACATGATGCGATTAGACTTAGTAGGCTAGCTACCGCTTCAGATTAATAGGCAACAAACATATTCGTCATGAAAATCTTGATGATTTCTTTTGACAAATCCATGGTATAATAAGCTTATACTTACATTTACGCATGCGTAACGTTCCATGCTTAACTGAGCACTTCATCCGACTACAATCATAGAAACTAGAGCGGTTCTCGGGCTTCGCGGGTCTCGAGCTTCGCGGCTCGCGGGTTTTGCGGTTATCGGGTTGCATGTTTTTGGTTGAGCGGTTTCGGTAGACATGGTTTGTGGTTGGTACTTTAGGATCCCAGCGGAACCAGATTCGATGACTGTCACATTGTTAGCGATGGGTTGTTATAATGGATAGTTTGATTCTCGAAATGTCTCTAAACATTTGATTCGAAAATTATCCATCATTTCATTCATCAAAATAATAAACAAAAATAATAAAGATAATCTTACTTAAAAACACCTTTTCGGCTAAATCACGATTATTCAATGTAAACTTATGTTGGAGATAAAATTTGAAATGCGAACATCATTTGTTCAGTCAAATGTGTTGCAGTTTGACCAGTTCATTATACACAGACTTTATACGTAGCTAAAAATGTGAAATCATTTTCAAAAAACCAAATCGGGACACATTTTAGGGTATCCGTCATTTTTTAGGCTAAATCACATGCAATTTTTTCTTGCTATTTGTTCCGTCGAATGTGTTGCGGTTTGACTGGTAAGCTACACTGACTTTATACGTAGCTCAAATTGTGAAATCATATCCAAAAAATCAAATCGGGACACATTTCATGGTGTCCGCCATTTTTTAGGCTAAATTGCCGGAATTTTTTTTCTGCGTCAAATGTGTTGCGGTTTTTGACCCGTAAGCTACACAGACTTTATACGAAGTTCAAAATGTGAAATCATATCCAAAAAATCAAAATTGGGACACATTTTATGGTGTCCGTCATTTTTTAAGCTAAATTGCCTGAATTTTTTTGCTGCTTCAAATGTGTTTCGGTGTGACCCGTTAGCTACACAGACTTTACACGAAGCTCAAAATGTGAAATTATATCCAAAAAATCAAATCAGGACACATTTTATGGTGTCCGTCATTTTTTAGGCTAAATTGCCGGAATTTTTTTTCTCCATCAAATATGTTGCAGTTTGACCGGTTAGCTACACAGATTTTATACATAGCTCAAAATGTGAAATCAAATCCAAAAAATCAAATCAGGGCACATTTTATGGTGTCCGTCATTTTTTAAGCTAAATTGCCGGCATTTTTTTCTCTATCAAATATGTTGCGGTATGACCGGTAAGCTATGCAGACTTTATATGTAGCTCAAAATGTGAAATCATATCCAAAAAATCAAATCAGGACACATTTTATGGTGTCCGTCATTTTTTAGGCTAAATTGCCAGCATTTTTGTTCTCCATCAAATATGTTGCGGTTTGACCGGTTAGCTACACAGAATTTATACGAAGCTCAAATGTGAAATCATATCCAAAAAAATCAAAATTGGGACACATTTTATGGTGTCCGTCATTTTTAAGCTAAATTGCCGGAATTTTTTTTCTGCGTGAAATGTGTTTCGGTTTGACCCGTTAGCTACACAGACTTTACACGAAGCTCAAAATGTGAAATGCTATCCAAAAAATCAAATAGGGACACATTTTATGGTGTTCGTCATTTTTTAGGCTAAAGTGCCGGAATTTTTTTTCTCCATCAAATATGTTGCGGTTTGACCAGTTAGCTACACAGACTTTATATGTAGCTCAACATGTGAAATGCTATTCAAAAAATCAAATCGGGACACATTTTATGTTGTCCGTCATTTTTTAGGCTAAATTGCCGGCATTTTTTTTCTCCATCAAATATGTTGCGGTTTGACCGGTTAGCTACACAGACTTTATATGTAGCTCAAAATGTGAAATCTTATCCCAAAAATCAAATCGGGACACATTTCATGGTCTCCGTCATTTTTTATGTTAAATTGCCAGACATGTTTTTTCTCCGTCAAATGTGTTGCGGTTTAACCGGTTACCCACACGGACTTTATTATGTAGCTCAAAATGTGCAATTATATCCAAACAATCAAATCAGGACACATTTTATGGTGTCCGTCATTTTTTAGGCTAAATTGCCGGAATTTTGCCGCAACCAGTTTGGTTCTTCTGAGAAGGTTGCGCAACCTTGCAGCAATCATCCACAACCTTGCAACAAACTTGTGCTACCTTGCGACAACCTTGCGCAACGTGGTACCACCTTGCTGCAACCACATTTTCGTGATTGCATTTTCGTAAGGGGTTAGCTACACCTTTCCTGGCTACACAGACTTTATAAGTAGCTCAAAATATGAAATCATCCACAAAATCAATTCGGGACACATTTTATGGTATCCATCATTTTTAAGGCTAATTCGTAATCCCGGGGACCGTTTTTTGTTTTTGGGTGAGACCCGGGATTCACGAAATGTTTCTAAACATTTGATTCTGAAATTATCCATCATTTCATTCATTAAAATAAAAATAATAAAAAATAAAAATAAGCTTAGGCCTATTTAAAAAATAAAAAACACCTTGTCGGCTAAATCACGAGTATGCACATTTAATGTGGAGATTCATTAGAAATGGATTTATTTTGTATTTAATCGGTGCATTATTTGTACTCTTTATTATGCTTACTAAAATGTGATTCTTCGCCGCGTATTTTTATTTTCGTAACGTATGTGATTGTGAGCTCTAGTTTCGATAGAAACCAAATCTGTGAATTTGGGTATCGGGTAAAGGCAGAATGTTGAAGGGAATTATTTTAGACCTGAAAATCATCCTCAGTTTTTATGTCTCGATCTTGTCCATAAATGTTCTCTTTCGAATTCGTGACATTGCTATGAAACTAAGAGCTAGCAAAAGTGTTCAGAAAATTCGTTTTCGATCTTTTTATTTACGACTAGCAAGTAAACAACCACCTTCACCAGTGGTAATACACAATCATCTTCGTCGGCCATCTTAAAAAACAATAATCACATGTATGGTAAATTTGGTAATTTTGTTTTTCTGTGTAAGGCTACCGGATTGAATTTCATCCGAATAATAGATGCATATTGGTCAAGAAACAGGTGAGCACTCATTTTTAAGTTAAACCTGTCCAATATGTCCGTGAAATAGTCACATGATAGCCTTGTCTTTTTGGTATGTTCCTCATTCGTTCCTGTTATAGGGAGTAAACCCTATACATTATAATATATCGGGTTTGGTTTACTCCCTATAACAATTCCCCCTTACACATTTGCCTGAACAAGTAGCTGAAAAGGACTACGTGAGCTACGTGAGCTCATGGTATCAATGAATTCACGCCAGCCGATTACCTTGAATTATAATTGACTATAACTATCCGCATTCATTAACGTAGGCAAATAACCTTATAAATAGCGTATAAATGACAACAAACACCAACATATTATGCCAGTGAGAAGAATGAGAGGAAAATGATTGATGAAATACAATAAATACAAACACAAACCACATTTTAATTCCATGTAATTCGGGGTCTACTTCTTATGCGTAGAGACTATCGATGGGGCGCATCACTGTATACCCTAATTATATATAGCGAAATCGCACGCAAAAGATTCTGGCCTTATTATTATGCTCCCGGAACATATGTACGCAATATCGAATATCGAACGCGATCAGCCAGTATGCAAGCACACGAAAAGTCGTTCCTTTTCTAACCCAGCAAAGCGACCCGGAAGTACTCATCCGTAGCGATACGGCTTTGCAGTTATAGTTGACCTCGTAATAGCACGATGTAAATGAGCTCTTTTCATGATTATAATCACACATTTCAAACACATTTGCCATGAAATTGTAAAATAAAAAGGCATATTATGCGAATAATATTATCTAATATTAGCTGTGACTTCATGACATGTTGCATTTTCGGTGCAAATTATTGTCATCACACACATCCGAATTCGAGAAAAACTTGACGAAACTAAAGCCAAATTCACGGTAAATAGTCCCTTTTTGAAGAATTAGGCATCAATTGTATTGATGGTATCATAATATTCATAGTCTTTTGTAACTAGAAACATGCTTAAAATAGTATGACATTACTTAGTCCAGTCAAGTGAATGGATAATAAAATGGGTGTCCGAATCTGGTTCGAGCTATATTCATTTCGTACCGTCGTTGGGTTGTTGATGAAGTGTTTAAATCTCACGAATAGAATTAGTTTCGCTTGATAGCTCAGATGGTAGAGCGCTAGACTGAAGAGCGAGAGGTCCGGGGTTCGAAATCGATCCTTCTGCTCTGCACAATTTCGTATGATTTTTTTTTTTCTCGTCAAAATCATTTTTGACAATTTCATCACACAAAATACATAAATTCGGACGTTTTCATTGCAAAAACGGTATTTTTTCCCAAAATTTCTAATGAATTCAAACGCGGGCATGAAAATGAAGCGCGGGCGGGTTATAGGAGACTAAAAATCAAGTTGGCGAGGCCTAACGGGGGATCGTAAGTTTCGTTTTCTGACCGAAAATCGCTGAAAATTAAGACTCGATTTTCTCATCAAAAAAGAACTCGGGCATCAATGATTTTTATATGAAATTAAAGCTTGAACTTCCGTTAGTATGAAAATTGCTCTTAAAATATCGTACGATTCTTAGTCCAGTCAAGTGAATAGATACAAGAAGCAAAGTCACAAAAGTTGTTAGATTCTAAAATAAGCGATAAAATCACTGTTTGTGGACCAAAAATGGTCAATTTTGTCTCATATTATTAAGAAAATTACGGTGATTATACCTATCTAGCTATTTGACTGCAAACTGATCCTATCGCAGTGTATGCTGGTAAAACTAACTTGTCGTAAGGCTGACATAGGGTATTTAGCTAAAGGGAGACATCCTGAAATCGATCATTCTGCGGGTTAGAAATCGGCAAGGTCACGCTTTAAAAGCGACTGTTGCGTACTGGCTGTAGTCATCTCATAAAAAGGTGTTCAAACACTGACCCTAATTGCCATGCTTATTCGACCATAACAGGCACGCTTTTTGAGTCACGTGAAAATCTTGTTTCTAGTAGCCTGAAGTATCCCCTTACTCATATCCCTCCCCCTTCCCCCTTCCCCACCGATCAATGTTGCGAGGCCCTGTGCTGATAGTGGGCAAATTGTGGGATTCAACATTGATCAGGGGGAAAGGGGGAATACTTTACATTACACCTACAAAGTGTTCGAACACTTTTTTCTAACGTTGTCTGAGGTTTCTTAAATATGCGGTATCATGTATGACGGTTTTCATCATAACTTACGAACCACTCACTCGATTTCAACAAGATTTACATATGGTTTTACTCACATAATGTGCAATACATTGTGACAAAATGGTTTCATTTGACAAATTACTTTTTAGGGAACGGTCACTTTTATCAACTTTTTTAGCCCATTTCAACGCATAAATACCGTTTAAAGCGATATGCATAAGACGCACACGGTGAATGTGTATATAAATGTTGCACAAATAATTAGGTAAATGTGTATATAAATGTTGCACAAATAATTAGGTGAATGTGTATATAAATGTTGCACAAATAATTAGGTGAATGTGTATATAAATGTTGCACAAATAATTAGGTGAATGTGTATATAAATGTTGCACAAATAATTAGGTGAATGTGTATATAAATGTTGCACAAATAATTAGGTGAATGTGTATATAAATGTTGCACAAATAATTATGTAAAGTAAACAATGATATTACTTACAATAATTACGAACTATATAACCACATAAAGAGAGTAAAGAAATAAAGAAATAAAGAAATACATAAAAAATGGATCAGAAAATAAGGGAAAGAAAGAATGAAAGAATGAAAGAACATATTATATAAAGAAATAAAGAGAGATCGGAAAGGCACCAATGAAAAACTGAAAGTTGAAAACTGAATGCAATAAATAGATATGTAATATTATTAAACTAAATATTAAAAGAAATAAATAGACTATAGACGGCTGTAAGATTCGAACATACAACATTAACGATAACTGTAGAGATAATACAACGCGCTAACCAACTGAGCTAATCGATCGGTCAATGAAAACACATTTTCCAGAAGGATAGTACATGTAGTAAGCTCGGTGGTAACGTATGGATAATGGTAAAGTAAACCGTTGCCCGCTCCTCATTGAAATAACACGCAATGGAACGATTTACCATTGTTGAATAAAAAAAGTATATATTATATTTATTGATACGGTAAATCGTTGATTACACGTGCTTTTGTATGAAGGTATACCGTAACGATTTAATCATTACCTGAGGAAATTATACAAATAGTCCTAACAGTTTGAATTTAATTAAAGGTTGGGTAGCTTTTCTCCAGGGCTTCTTTCGTCTAGTGCGATGAAGCTCAGGGGTGGTGGTTTGTGCCCCATTCCGTGATTGGTTGAAACTATTAAAGTGGATAATTGGATAATATGGTACATGACATATCTATGGCAAATTGTTTGAATAGGCATTGGCCTAAATGAAATAATTAGTTGTGCATTGGCATATCTATCTGGCAAAATTGACCCTGATGTGCATTGGCACATCGATGGCAAATCATTCGTGATTGATTGACAACTAGTATTTTGAATATTTGATAATAATATACATGATATCTATGGCAACATTGTTGGACTTTGCATTGTCAAAATGGTATAATGTAGATTGGTTGCATTGGCATATCTATCTGGCATATTTGACCCTGAGGTGCATTGGGACATGTGCATGGGCACATTTGGCAATTCATTTCGGCCTCTTTTGTCTGTGCAATGGAGATACGGGGTAGTTTGTGCTCTCCTGTCGATTTGGTTGATAACTCATATAATGGTAATTTGATTCCGTGCATTGTTGTGTAGATTATGTTTTGTATGACATGTGATACATGTAGGCTTTATAAATAAAAGCAACCTCTTGCATGGCATGGTGATGTCCGCAAATTACCTTTTGTGTCCTTCCAATTGTTTCTAGGATCTGGCGGTAATTTCAAAAATAGCATTTACAATGGAGTTCGTTAGCCAACTCCAACGGTTTTGGATTGGAAAAAAAATCTTCTAATTGTGATGAATTTTTTAAAATGATAAGATTAACATTCGCGATTAATACGTGTTATTCCAATACGAATTCAAAATTTAGGAATAGCGTGACCATCGTCGTCTGAATTTGTTCAAATCTGATATCGCAGCGCCCTCTGTTGCTCAATTTATTTAAACTTGCAAATTGGCTGTATCAAGCCACTTGGAAAATGAATAGACACCCTTAAGTGTTATTTATTTCCAATTAATGAGCACATAAATATACTAGTTGACAGCATACATGATCATATTAGATAGGATGGTACACCTTTGCTTAATTCCTCTTTCACAGCAGTCGAACCAGTGGTGTGACAGCTCTCTATTAAACATGTTAAATTGAATCTTGTTTGGCCCCATCACAGCGCCCGGGCAGGTATCCCAAAACCATGCATTGCCATGAAAACGATAAAAATGACCAACTTTGCTGGAAAGGTGCTCAATGTTCCCTAAAATTGCACTAAGTTGCCAAAAATGCACAAAATTTTCCAAAATTGCACTTAGTTGACAGAAAATATGCAATATTTTCTTGAGTGTTGCAAAATGTATGAAGTTGCATGCCGTAAATTGCTGGGGAAATGTCACTGAAGTTGTGGAAAATGTGCAACATTACTTAAACGGTTATGAAGTTGCCATGTCAAATTTGGGTATTTATTTCCACACATCGGAAACTGTCATTTCGGGCAGCTCTTTGGCATTTACCTCTGTGACATCCTTAGTATACCAGTAGTTCAAACACGCTGAATTGTGATTTATTATGATTATTCACAGTGAATCCATATCTGTCTCATTTTGCAGAAATGTCTGTGGCAGTATACATGCAAACTTCAGGAGCATATTTGTCAGATGCCACAGAGAGTCATAACATGACATCTATGCAGACCATCATGTCTTCCGTTACGTATGGACCGTGGGAAAGGAATCGGCAGTCTTCTTGGCGGTAGTTTATTTCAGACAATATCGCCCAGCCGAACCTATGTTATATTTGCAGTAGCGTCTTTTGCCTTTGATTTGTTTTTTGCTTGTAAGGAATTCGATTATAAAAAATATACCCCTTTATCCAAGTATGATGATCAATGATATTTTGACGAGATATACGGGTCTCTACAGGAAGACGGAGGGGAGGGGGGAGGGGGAGGCGGGAACGAGTAGAGGTATAATAAACAATCAGCAGACTTGGTTTTGTAGGTAGTGTATGGACAATTTAGTTATGAAATAAGGTGTGCAACATTGTTGTATAAAGATAATGGGCGCATTAAAATCACCCGGAATAAAATCACAAGGAAGTTAATATGAAGTAACATGTTGAATATTGCTTGTACTCCGGTTGGATAAGATTGAATTTTAACATTTAGTGGCTGGATTTGGTATGTCAGATATTATCATGATATTATAATATGTTACATGTTCGGTGTTCCGTTTAATATCAAAATCCAAAATCAACTTTAAAAGAAATAAAATCCAACCAAATCAGTTTTCAACATGCGATGTTATATAACGATTATTCGTGTATGTGTATGCTTAGTGGGTTTGGGGCACGATCCAATATAGAGGAGTATGCCTATTAAAGCTGTTAAAATGTTTTTGAAATGGTCACACCTGCTGTTTATAAAACTGTTTGATTTTTGTACTTATGATACAGGATGCCACCGATGATATCATATACACTGAGCCAAAAAAGAAACTTATAACATTTTAACAGATCACCAAATATAATTCTGTGCATGAAAATGTACTAAATGTGGATACAATATTACTGCAATGTATTGCTTCAAATGGCAGTCAATACCCAATTGTTTGCTTCAATGACACAAGAGAAATCTGCACTGACTCAGACAACGTCTTGCATCACAGGTCACAGCAAACAATTTCAGCAACATGGTTAACAACATTTCAGAGAGTCAAAACAAACTCATATTAGAACAAACAATTAAGTCATTAATAACGGGTATGTCCACCTCCAGCTTGCAGGCAAGGTGCATCTCCTTCTCATGCTTTCAATCAAGTTCCTGATGGTAGCCTGGGATGAGCTTGGATGACGTGTATCAAGAAGAGACAATCCACCTGTCAATAGACAAAAACACTTATTGCAGCACTACAGGAAGAATGGAACAATGTTCCCCAGGCCACCCCCCCCCCCCCCCCCCTCCCTCTAACAGAAGCGCCCCCTAATAGATGCAGTGGATAAAGTAGATTCAGGAGAATGAAAGCAGCTCTGTATTTTATTTATTCACAATATTATATGTACATGTGTCAATTTCTGACCCAAAGTGTCAGTCTATTGTTAATCATATTATCAACCCAGATGTTAATTTGATTTAACGACTTTAGGAATATAGAGACAAAATATTTTAACGGTGGTCCAGCAGATTATCGACGTTTTGGAAAACAATAATTTACACAACTACAGAAAAAAATATGAGATTTTTACGACGTTGCCACACCTGACTTTACGAAGAGAAAAATATATATTTACGCTCTATTCCGCAATTTCAGTAGTTTTGGAACAGATCTATTCACTGCGATTTCTTATCTTCATACGTATCAATTGCAACACAGATGTTAATTTGATTTACCGACTTCGGTAAAAGAGAGACAAAATTATCTGAAAAACGATTAACAAAACAGACTATCGACTATACATCAAACGTTTTTTTTTGTTACTGAGACTATCATGGGATCTGAGTTTAATGACAATATTTCTTCATTATAAACAGGCATATGTGATGCGATCATGCAAAACAATATCACATTTCTAGTTTCTAAAGGTCACTCTTAAGCACACATTAAATTAACACCATTGTAATAGGGGGAGGTCAAAGAAAAAAACCGAGCGGTACAATATATTTGTCAAATTTTAATCTAAAATCACTCTTTTAACAATAATTTTGAGGTTATTAGGAATCGTATCGCTCTGTAACTTGGAATATATTTATGACTTATGATCAGACAAAATAAATCTGTAAGAAAATCTGCTTCCAATTTTGTTTCTCTCGAGGATTGAGGGCGTCCCATGGAAAAGATCCCATAATATACCATTAATTCGCGCATTTCATGCATCTGGACGTCGCTCCGCGACAACAACAAAACACGCTCGTGTGAAACAGCTTGAATTTTGTCCACCATTAGGACAGTCATTTATAAGTCCAGATTGAGTAATGGGGGTCATAACATTAATCGGCTTCGTTTGGGGGGGGGGGGGGGGGTGATAAAAAAAAATGATGACGATGAATGACATTTTTGTGACTACCGAAGAAAATGTCCCTACTGAAGAAAATGACGCGGGCGCACTGGATTCACTTGCCAGACAACGCAGTCATGAAGTTGCCGGTATGTGTTTGCAAACATTATGTGCTGAGCTCAATGAAAAGTTAGAATAGCGAACCTGCCGAGGGGGCTGGGTCAACGCTATTTTAAAAGTTGTCATTTTTCATTAAGGCGACGGGAAAATCCCTGTTGTCCGGCTACGGGCCCGACCGACCCAATTTTAGAAATGCAGTAAAAATGTTCGAAAATTTGTGTAAATGGTGTAATTGTCGATTTATACTTTGTTGCGCCCCACTCTCAATATTCTGATTCGACGACCCCCCCCCCCCCCTCCTCACCCCATATGATGTGCCAGATAAACGACACCACAAATATCAACAATCACGGAACTGTGGAATCAACCACCAATCAAGGAACAAATTGTCATTGCCATTGAAAAGACGGTAAAAACATGGATGCATAGCTTCTGAAATCCTGACAGCCCATCCCACCCATCAGTTAGTGGGCGTGACACTGTCACAATCTTGCTTTGGCATAGATAAGGGTAACGCCCTGAAAGTATTAAAGGATGGACATTTCATGCCCGTCACTTCGTGGTGTGGCGCTCCCCTCCGACACAAGCAATTATTGCGCAGGACACAACATTTATGTCGAGTATGGTCAAAGTTTCCATTTATTGACATATATAAACCAACATGTATGATCAGAGTATAATATAAACAATGGGATGTATGTGTTAGACTATTAGAAACTCATTTATAGTATTTTGACTTTGTTAACATACTTTAAAACCAAAATGGCCGCCATATTAATGGCCAAAATTGGTCAAAATTTCATAAAATAGCATAATATCAGCTGAAATGTATGATGAAATTATAATTTTAATGATGGGATGTATGTGTTAGACCACTAGTAGCTCATATCCAGTAATTTTGCTTTGTTAACATAGTTCAAAATCCAAAATGGCTGTCAAAATGGTCCCCAAAATGGTTCCCCAAGTTGCTGCAAAAATTGTCAAATTCCATAAAATGATAATATCAACTTTATGATGAAAATATAGTTTTAAGGATGGGATGTATGTATTAGACTCAAAATGACTGAACAAATTGTTTGAATTCCATAAAATGGGATAATATCAACCAAAATATACTTGCATCATGATGCAAGTATAGTTTAATTTTTATAATATGGGGGGGGGGGGTATATAATATACAACAAGTAACTCATATCCAGTATATTTGCATTGCAATAACATACTTTAAACCCAAGATGGCCACCAAAATTGCTGCTGTAAATGTAAAAATAGTCTACATGAGTGTATGATAGTCCTAAATAGATATTGTCAGAGTGTATATTACATCAAATTCACCAAATGTATGTTATAAACTGCTAAGCTATTGCTTTTAGAAATAAGGCCCACCTCTGTGACAATTTTGATTCAGTATCACTTTCCAAAATGGCTGCCAGAATGCTGTCCCATTAGATTTTGGGGTATTGGTATTAACATAGTATGGTCATTTACAATACAAAACAATTGTATTAGTTCATTTAACATCAACTTATCCATTCTGGCAGCCTTTTTGGATACTGAATCAAAATTGTCTCAGAGGTGGGCCTTATTTCTAAAAGCAATAGTTTAGCAGTTTAGAACATACTATTTGGTGAATTTGATGTAATATACACTCTTACAAGATCTATTTTAGATTATCATACACTCATTTACAGCGGCAATTTTGGTGGCCATCTTGGTTTTAAAGCATGTTATTACAATAATGCAAATATACTGGATATGAGTTACTAGTAGTTGTTTATTACATACCCCCCAATGTTAAAGCTATAATTTCATCACATATTTTGGTTGATATTATCCCATTTTATGGAATTCCAACAATTTGTTCAGTCATTTTGGGACCCATTTTGGATTTCTAAGTATGTTAACGTTAACAAAGCAAAAATACTAGATATGAGTTACTAGTGGTCTAACACATACATCCCATCAATAAAATTATATTTTCATCATACATTTCGGTTGATATTATGCTATTTTATGGAATTTTGACCACTTTTGACCAATTTTGGCCATTAATTTGACGGCCATTTTGGTTTTAAAGTGTGTTAACAAAGTAAAAATACTAGATATGAGTTTCTAGTGGTCTAACACATGCATTCCATTGTTAAAACTATGTGTTTAAGGACCCTAAAAGACACCTAAAAAAGTTGGTTTGGTTTAGTCCTGTGGGGGTGCACGGAAACCCACTGTACATACCCGACTATACACGGAATCGGAATGAAGCGTGAAACTATGTCGCGTCTAGAGATGAGTGCCCTATACCATGTATACTAACCTATACCATCCATACTTTACTGTACAGGGCGGATTATGACTCGAGACAAGTCGTTGGAGAAAGCACGACTTGTCGAGGGGACTGTCATCAATACCATCGAATGATTGACAGTTGTCTCAATTCATTTCTAGATAAAACTAAAATAAATAATCCCAAACCCGATGAGTTTGAAAACTAACTTCAGTCTAGTATATTTCCTTGACATTTTTCCAGTTAAGAACAATATTCACGAACAATCCGTTAATTTCAAATCAGTCACAGGTGTAGCTTTAAATATTTCAGATAATTATTCACCTTGATAATTTGAAGAGAAATAGTAGAAATAACATATAACATGCCTATACTTGACGATAATATAGTTTTTTGGGAAATAATGATATTACAAGTGTTTGCGTATTGTATGTTTAGGTTAGGGAGCAGTTCCATTTATACGCGATAAATTTATCGCCACTGTATCGGGGCCTGATATGTTTTGGACCCGATGTTTTTCAAGTTGATTCGCGATAAAATAGTCATCAGGCCCCGATAAAATAGACATCGGGGCCCGATACGAGGCCTCTGCCATACCCTGGGGTATGTTTAGCAAATAGAGCGGGACATTGTTTAGCAAATACACGAGGATAATACAATTTACGTTAAACATCCATAATCAATAACATTATCTCTAAAAACATGAAATGCTGAATTTGTACCTTACAACTAGAATAAATAGCCCGAAGCTCTATTTACATACCGACCACTTATCTTTCGTTATATTTAAACAAGCGGTAATACGCTACTCGATAAATAATCCTTTGCTTCTCGCAACTGTACGCGATAAAAATCTCATCGGGGCTTGATAAAAAACTCATCGGGGCCCGGAACATTCTCGCAATTTTTATCGCGTACAAATGGAACTGCTCCCTTATCGACCCACAAAGGTTTTTTGCGAGAATTTTATCCCCGCGCTTGCCATGGTTTTTCTCTCATTTATTTTGTCACAAATAACGTGTTTTATAAGTAAAAAATTGGCATTTTGTTTTATATTATTATATCTTTACGCGCCCCCCCCCCCCCCCCTCTTAAATATGACATTTGAAATAAAACTGCAAATAAAGTGTGTATAATTTTAAGAAACGCGAGATGATATCGTTCAAGCCAGTGTTGTCGGTGTGTTGTGAAAGTATTCTTACGATAGGAGTTTTGTCAGTGTGGAATCCTCATACGCATGCGCAGATCCGGAGTTTCAGCCTCCTGCCATGGTTCTGCCACATCACGGTTTGAATGAGGTTACGCCACGTAGGCTGATCAAAGTTGAATGAGCATATTTCTGTTAGCAGGTTAGTATGGTGGTAGCCATCGAAGTTGATCCGTTACACTGGCAATGAATGATGGCTAAGGATCCTGAATATCAGAAACTTGAACGTGTATTGAATGCATATACGACGGAATTTTATCTAACGAAGACAATGCCATCCAATTATCAGAAAAAAACAGTTACTGAGAAGTCAGTTTCTACAGATACTGAGATTAAATGGAGCTCTGCATTTTCCGCACAATATGTGCTTTTTGGTGCTTTCTTTTTTCTGACGTCTGCCGCCCTGAGTATGCTACGACCATATTTGTCGGTTTATTACCGACAGTTGGGATTAAACGCACAAGAAATGGGAATTGTTCTCAGTGTACAACCATGGATCGCTATTCCGTGGACACCCCTAATGGGATATTTATCCGAGAAATTTAACATTCGAAGAATCATGTTGATTGGATCACTACTTGGTACATCAGTGATCTACATGGGTCTGTATTTTATACCGGAGGTCAGGAGAGGGGATTGCACCTTACTTCACCTGTGTGTTGAACCACAAGATGGAAACAATACAGGACTCCAATACGCAACCACACACGCTACGGTCTCCATGCAGTATGATGAAAACAATTTCCAGAAGGATGTCACGATAATCACAGGTTCGAATCGTTCAAGAGCATGTCCATACTCTCAGACAACTGGATATATGGAAAACTGGTATAATGAAGATGACATGCGTCAACTAGTCATTTATTTTATACTGATTAATGTAGCATGTCAGATTTTAGGTGCTGCTTGGCACCCGTTGTCAAATGCAATTGTTTTGGAGGCACTTGGAGAAGAAAAAAGGAACCAGTATGCATATTTCAAAGCTGTTGGTGCTATTTCTACTGCTCTGGCGTAAGTTTATGTCTGCTGGTCATGAAAAAAACCACCTTACACAAAGATGATTAGTAAATTGTTATACCATGACTCCCGTCTTTACAATTGTGTATGGCTGCTACGCGGGCTGCCACGGTTACTGTGCTTGCATTGTCATACAGGCCTATATCTTTTATTCATTTTTTAACATGTATTGGATTGAGTACGAATGCATATTAGTCTAGCGAAATTTGTGAGATCATTCATTTTCCTGATCCTTTACCCCACGACCTTGAATTGGATTTTAATTGCACCTCAGATATAAGACCTAATTTCATGAAGTTAAGACTAACATAAAGTGCAGGCGATGTAAGATGAGTAGTTCCGAGGAGTGGTCCTGTTTTACTCCTCTTAAAAAGACATGTTGAGTTGAGAGGAATATATTATGAATTCTTCCCGGGACTGAGTTTGATAACATAAGACCCATTTCTAACATTAGATCTGGGTCCTTACTCCTTGTTCATGAAGATTAACTCACCAACTATCTTCTGAAGAAAAAAACTGTAGGCAAAGCGTACACTCACAATGGACATTTCCGTATCTTTGTTATTTCCAATGATTTATGCCTCAAACATTTTAATTACACAAATGGTAAGTGTTCGATGTACAGATCATATCATGGATATAATGAGTTTAATACATTTTTATTGCAGCGCCGTCTTTCATTGACAATTGGTCAGAATGGCAAATTGGCTGAATTAATCTACGTGTGATGTGAAATGAGTAGATGGATGCATCTATCATTAATCGGAGAAGATAGGATCTTGATTGGCCGCCTTAAGATACTAGGTTTCGGTGTGATTGCGGTGGGGTGGGGGAGATCTAACCATATTTTAACAAAGCAAGTTGTTGAAAATTGTTTAAAGCCAAGTTTGTACCCAACCCAAGTTTGTACTCAATAGTGATCGTAATGCGGTTACGCAGATTCATGACGAATTATCATTCTCATTACAGCGTCTGGGTTTCAGGGCTTCTATTGGATACAACCAAGTACACTGTTACCCATTGTGGCATTACTACGGAACATGCCAACTATTTTGTGTGTTTCGCGTCGTTCTCTGCACTTCTAGTGCTTGCAATTCCTGTGGCAATGGCTATGTCACCATCTCAGGTAAGTGAGCCATCTCTAAGAAGACCCGTCTTTCTCGGATGTTTCATCCTGACTTCCATCTTGCACATACTTCAAACTGAAATACAATTATCAAAACGAGCAAGTACTGTTGTACCGTGAATTTTAGGGAAATTAACTCCATGGCGTAGCCGGGGGGGGGGGGGAGTTGAGTTGAGGGGACCAATATTTTGAGTGTGGACTGTCGGTTGAGTTTGGCAATGTAGGCCCTTGTGATAATTGATACCCACATTAGGCTACAAGGCCCGCTTGCGAATTTATTAACCGTACACACTTACTATATAAATGTATTGCTGTACAATGTACATGTGCTATGCGCTTTACTCCGTCATGAATCAAATGTTGTTTACGGTAACAAACATCGCGGCCCGCTTAGCAGCGCTATAAATTGGTGCCCTAAAAACCGTCACCAAATTTAAATATTCGCCTTCCA
This sequence comes from Ophiura sarsii, assembly GCA_035610835.1. Classification (NCBI taxonomy): domain Eukaryota; kingdom Metazoa; phylum Echinodermata; class Ophiuroidea; order Amphilepidida; family Ophiuridae; genus Ophiura; species Ophiura sarsii. The sequence goes on along the minus strand of CM069445.1, from coordinate 41,784,854 downwards.
TCAAAGCTGGTTGCTATATGACATAATTCTCGTGTGCAACCAACCGGCTGCAACATAATGGAAACTCTCCCTTGCAGTTAGCAAGTAGTACCGCTCGTACACGCCCCGAATTTAAATATGATTGCCTGGTTGTACACGCGCACTGGGCAATCCTCTCGTATAGTAATTTATAACAATAGGTTTACCAAACCGAATTAATAGCGCTCCTAAGCGGGCAGTTTATGTCATGATATAGGGCTAATGACCTAGACTCGACCCTTCATGTCTTCCCTACTTTACACACGGCCCTCAAATGTGAAGACTGGGAAAAATACAGTTCCAAAGTGGGCGCTAATGAACTGCTGAATATACATGAGCTTATTCACGCACCATCACGCCACATTGCGTCGAAGGTTTCACGCGGCGTTGTACATCGCGTGACGCAATAGGGCGCACGATCGTACTTCCCACTGCGCGGCTTGACGATCGTTCGACGCACTGCAATTTGAATTAGACCAATCAGGTGTTTTTTCTGTTGTCGTTGGGCTCAAAAGACTGTACCGACTAAAACAAATGCGTGCAGCCTGCTAGAAAAACATTACATGTTAAATACTAGGATACCGCAATTTTGTTACAAGTTCGCCTCACCAATACAACTTTGTTCAAACACAACATTAAAATGGAATGCGTTGCATTACAAATAATAAATGGTACAAGTAGTAGGGAGAATTTAGAATGATCAATCGTACGTACGTACATACGCGAGTACGTACGTACGCGAGTAAGTGTTTTACAAACACCGATTTATAAATGAGATTTCAAATACCGCTATCGCGTTGTGTTGCCGGTTTAACCATCGCGGTATAAATTATGAGTAAAAATACCTAAAATAATGTAATTTACTTTAAGGAAATGAACAGGACCAACCTATTAAAGAGGTGTACGAAATGAGATATAATTAGCGTTACAACAGTACTGCGACATTGTAGAACCGTCATCGGTATAGATAGGCATATGATGACGATGATGACGAAAATTTTGAGAAGCTGGTTATTGAATGACAGAGCAACACATTCTTCTTTTTTCTTCTTCTTTTTTTGACAGTTGATTGGTCTTATGACGAAATAATAATAATAATAATAACAGGCATTTATATAGCGCCTTACATCGAAAAGGATCACAAAGCGCTTTACAAATTACAATAAAAGAAAGAGTATTATATTATAACTAGGCGGTCACCCGGGATTTGGCGGTTCGTGGGTTTAGCGGCTTGTGGATTTACCGGTTTGTGGGAGACATGGAGTTCATTTACCCAATTATGACTTCTGAATTCATAGGGACGGGAAATATTCTGGCCCAGGTCGAGTTGGTTACTTAATATGGTTGTATATTGTTTGAAAATTTACAACTGTGAATCAATTTTATTCATATAAAAAGTTTGAGCACCGTACGACACTTCTAACAAAAAAGACCCCTGTGGGGCCCCCTGGGGCCCGGGGCCCCAAACAAACATTTTCAAAAATTTAGTTAGCCCAAGCCACACCCGCCCACCGAGTTTGAGCACCGTACGACACTTCTAACAAAAAAGACCCCTGTGGGGCCCCCTGGGGCCCCAAACAAACATTTTCAAAAATTTAGTTGGCCCAAGCCACACCCGCCCACCGAGTTTGAGCACCGTACGACTCTTCTAAACAAAAAAGACCCCTGTGGGGCCCCCTGGGGCCCGGGGTCCCAAACAAACATTTTCAAAAATTTAGTTGGCCCAAGCCACACCCGCCCACCGAGTTTGAGCACCGTACGACTCTTCTAACAAAAAAGACCCCTGTGGGGCCCCCTGGGGCCCGGGGCCCCAAACAAACATTTTCAAAAAATTAGTTGGCCCAAGCCACACCCGCCCACCGAGTTTGAGCACCGTACGACACTTCTAACAAATAAGACCCCTGTGGGGCCCCCTGGGGCCCGGGGCCCCAAACAAACATTTTCAAAAATTTAGTTGGCCCAAGCCACACCCGCCCACCGAGTTTGAGCACCGTACGACACTTCTAACAAAAAAGACCCCTGTGGGGCCCCAAACAAACATTTTCGAAAATTTAGTTGGCCCAAGCCACACCCGCCCACCGAGTATAAGCACCGTACGACTCTTCTAACAAAAAAAAGACCCCTGTGGGGCCCCTGGGGCCCGGGGCCCCAAACAAAACTAAACTTGCTCTTGCGGGGACCGAGCCGCACCCACCCACCGAGTTTGAACGCCGCCCGACCCCGGAAAGGCGACGAAAAAGCGCGCACAGACAAACAAACAAACAAACACACAGACAGAGAGTAGCGTATTATTATATAGATATATACACAGGATGCAGCATACTAAACTAGCGCGGTTCTCGGGCTTCGCGGTTCGCGGGTTTTGCGGTTATCGGGTTGCATGGTTTTTGATTGAGCGGTTTCGGTAGACATGTTTAATGTTGTTGGTACTTTAGGATCCCAGCGGAACCAGATTCGATGACTGTCACACTCACATTGTTAGCGATGTGTTGTTATAATGGATAGTTTGATTCTCGAAATGTCTCTAAACATTTGATTTGAAAATTATCCATCATTTCATTCATCAAAATAATAAACAAAAATAATAAAAATAAGCTTACTTAAAAACACCTTTTCGGCTAAATCACGATTATTTAATGTAAACTTATATTGGAGATAAAATTTGAAATGCGAACATCATTTGATACGTCAAATGTGTTGCGGTTTGATCAGTTCATTATACACATACTTTACACGTAGCTCAAAAAGTGAAATCATATCAAAAAAATCAAATCGGGACACATTTTATGGTGTCCGTCATTTTTTAGGCTAAATTGCCGGAATTTTTTTCTCCATCAAATTTGTTGCGGTTTGACCAGTTAGCTACACAGACTTTATACGTAGCTCATAAAGTGAAATCATATCTAAAAAATCAAATCGGGAGACATTTTATGGTGTCACTCATTTTTTAGGCTAAATTGCCGGATTTGTTTTCTCCGTCAAATATGTTGCGGTTTGACCGGTTAGCTACACAGACTTTATACGTAGCTCAAAATGTGAAATCATGTCCAAAAAGTCAAATCAGGACACATTTTGTGGTGTCTGTCATTTTTTAGGCTAAATTGTCGGATTTGTTTTCTCCGTCAAATGTGTTGCAGTATGACCGGCTAGCTACACAGACTTTATATGTAGCTCAAAATGTGAAATCATATCCAAAATATGAAATCGGGACACATTTCATGGTGTCCACCATTTTTTAGGCTAAATTGCCGGAATGTTTTTTCTCTGTCAAATGTGTTGCGGTTTGACCCGTTAGCTACATACGCAGCTCAAAAAATGAAATCATATCCAAACAATCAAATCGGGACACATTTTATGGGGTCTGTCATTTTTTAGGCTAAATTGCCGGAATTATTTTTTCTCCGTCAAATGTGTTGCAGTTTGACCCGTTAGCTACACAGACTTTATACGTAACTCAAAATGTGAAATCAAATCCAAAAAATCAAATCGGGACACATTATTATGGTGTCCGTCATTTTTTAGGCTAAATTGCCAGATTTCTTTTTCTCCCAGTCAAATGTGTTGCGGTTTGACCCGTTAGCTACACAGACTTTATATGTAGCTCAAAAAGTGAAATCATATCCAAAAAATCAAATCGGGACACTTTTTATGGTGTCCGTCATTTTTTAGGCTAAATTGCCAGATTTTTTTTTCTCCGTCAAATGTGTTGCAGTATGACCGGCTAGCTACACAGACTTTATACGTAGCTCAAAATGTGAAATCATATCCAAAAAATCAAATCGGGACACATTTCACTGATGTCCGCCATTTTTTAGGCTAAATTGCCGGAATGTTTTTTTCTCCGTCAAATGTGTTGCGGTTTGACCCGTTAGCTACACAGACTTGATACGCAGCTCAAAATGTGAAATCATGTCCAAAAAATCAAATCAGGACACATTTTATGGTGTTTGTCATTTTTTAGGCTAAATTGTTGGATTTTTTTTCTCTCCGTCAAATGTGTTGCAATATGACCGGCTAGCTACACAGACTTGATACGCAGCTCAAAATGTGAAATCATGTCCAAAAAATCAAATCAGGATACATTTTATGGTGTCTGTCATTTTTTAGGCTAAATTGTATGATTTTTTTTTCTCCGTCAAATGTGTTGCAGTATGACCGGCTAGCTACACAGACTTTATACATAGCTCAAAATGTGAAATCATATCCAAAAAATCAAATCAGGACACATTTTATGGTGTCTGTCATTTTTTAGGCTAAATTGTCAGATTTTTTTCGTCTCCGTCAAATATGTTGCGGTTTGACCGGTTAGCTACACAGACTTCATACGTAGCTCAAAATGTGAAAAAAATCCCAAAAATTCAAATCGGTACACATTTTATGGTGTCCATTCATTTCTTTAGGCTAAATTGCTGGACATTTTTTTTCTGCGTCAAATGTGTTGCAGTTTGACCCGTCCCTTATGAAAATCGCAATCAATTCTGCAACCTTGCGCATGGTTAAATTTGGAAAAATACAACCTTGCGCAACCAGTTTGGTTGTTCTGAGAAGGTTGCGCAACCTTGAAGCAATCATCCACAACCTTTGTGCAACCTTGCGACAAACTTGTGCAACCTTACGCAACCGTGCGACAACCTGTGACAAACTTGTGCAACCTTACGCAACCGTGCGACAACCTTGTGCAACCTGGTACCACCTTGCTGCAATCACATTTTGGTGATTGCATTTTCGTAAAGGGAATACAGTACACAGACTTTATTATAAGTAGCTCAAAATGTGAAATCATCCAAAAAATCACATCGGGACACATTTTATCATGGTATCCATCCGAGTCATTTTTTAGACTAAGTCGATATCCCGGGGACCATTTTGGGACCCGAGATTCCCAAAATGTCTCTAAACATTTGATTCTGGAATTATCCATCATTTCATTCATCAAAATAAAAATAATAAAAAATAATAATAAGCTTATTTTAAAAAAAATTGTCGGCTAAATCACGATTATTTAATGCACATTTAATGTGGAGATTCATTTGAAATTGATTTATTTTGTATTTAATCTGTGCATTATTTTTACTCTTTCGCTAAAATGTGATTCTTCGCCGGGTATTTTCATTTTCGTAACTGATGTAAGCTCTATAGTTTCGATAGATTGGTACCAAATCTATAATTTGGGTATCGGGTAAAAGTACTATGTTGGAAGGAAATCATTTTTATGGCCCACTTGGTCCCACCGTCCATGGACTCACTCACATTTTTGGAGACTCAAACTTGTCCTTTTATGTTCTCTTTGGAATTCATGACATTGCTATGAAACTAAGAGCTAGCAAAAGTGGTTCAGAAAAGTCGCATTGGATCTTTTTATTTATGACTAGCAAGTAAACAACTGTGGTATTAATACAAAATCCTGAGAGTGGTATATACGTACTAGTCTCAGACAAAATCTTCGTCGGCCATCTTAAAAAACAATAATCACATTGGTAATTTTGTTTTTCTGTGTAAGCATGTAAGGCTACCGGATTGAATTTCATCCAAATAATAGATGCATATGGGTCAAGAAACAGGTGAGCACTCATTTTTTAAGTTAAACCTCTCCGATATGTCCGTGAAAAACCGAATTTAGACATTAATTATTATGTTAAAATTAGTCACATGATAGCCTTGTCTTTTTGGTATGGTTCCCCCTTATTCATTTGCCTGAAGAAGTACTGAAAAGGACTACGTGAGCTCATGGTATCAATGAACTCACGCCAGCCGATTTGCTTGAATTATAATTGACTATAACTATCCGCATTCATTAACGTAGGCAAATAACCTTATAAATAGCGTATAAATGACAACAAACACCAACATATTATGCCAGTGAGAAGAATGAGAAGAAAATGATTGATGAAATACAATAAATACAAACACAAACCACATTTTAATTCCATGTAATTCGGGGTCTACTTCTTTATGCGTAGAAACTATCGTAGGGGCGCATCACTGTACATCCTAACACATATACCTAAATGTGAAACAGAGAACGTGCCTTGGTTACGGCCCAAAAACATCTTAGTAACGCCTAATTCTGGACCTCAAAAATATGCTCATGCAGTAGGTATCAATATAATGCACAACTTATCAAAATTTCCTTCAACCAACGTCCTTACTTTTCAAGATTCTTGTGCCACAAAAAATACGATAAAAAGCCACAATAAAAGGCAGTAACTGGTCCGTGATAACACAACACATACGGACAAAACCCCCTAAAAAATGGCTACAAATGGAGATGATCAGAATCATGCTACCAAACACAGTATTCGAGACTTGTAGTCATCTCATAACATAATAAAAGTACAATAAAAGTGTTGGAATAATAAAACGCAATATATAGCATCACAGTTACACAAATCTAGTTATAATGCACAGTGAATATGAATGCAATAAAATAACTACATATTCTGGTTAACAGATGGACAGTATGGTGTGAGAAGCTTGTTGATATAAAGGGGTCAAAAAAGTAAGTCCCTCCCCAAAATTTGATCCCGTTTGTTTGCATAACTCCACACACAAACGTACCTTTTGAAAAATTGAAACGTTTATCAAAAGAAGAAAAAACGTTTTTATTTTCAATAGCATGTTTACGTCTTCCAAAACATTCACATTTCCCCCCAAAATGAGTTTTCAGATAAAGTGGCACTTTTCAAAATCTTATGCAAGAAAGTTACAAAAATGTCTCCAGTGATGTTTAAAATTAATTTGAATTGTCTTTATTTTCAATAAAAAGAAAGTGTTTTCTTTCTTTAGCTGGTCCTTATTTGAAATTAAAAATAAAATGAATTTATTTCATTCATGACTAGCCAATTCACGTCAATAACTTCCCTGTATCGTTGAAAAGTGCCACTTTTCGGAAAACATCATTTTGGGGAAATGTGACTGTTTTGGAAAATGTAAACATGGTATTGAAAAAGGGAAACTTTGTGTGGGTAGCCAAGGATTTTTCCGTTTCATAAATGTTTCAATCTTTCAAAACGCCTAATTGTGTGTGGATTTATGCACACAAACTCGTATAGAATCTTTTTGAAAACATCATTTTTGTGAAATGTGACTATTGTGGGAAAAGTAATAATGATATTGCAATGGAGAAACTTTCTATGGGTAGCCAAGTATTTTTGCTTTTCATATGTGTTTCGATCCCTCATAACGTCTAATTGTGTGGAGAGAAGTCATTGACATATTACAGTCAAAGATGCTTAAAGTTGCCCAAAGTTATTTTTTTATTGACTTTTAAGGAATCAAATTGTGGAAGAATATTGGATCTAAAACATAATAATGATATTTTATTGATATTTTATTGGTCTTGCTATGAGTTTTATAATATTGGGTTCGAATGAGTCTCGCACAATATTGTACAATTCATAGCGAGACCAATATATACTTCAATAACCCATCTTTCTTTCTGTGTGTAGTAATTGAGTATTTTACATATGAGATTTTATTTTGTGAATATGATTAATAATTTCCAAGCTGTAAAAGTATTTTTTTACCGTAAAATATAACGTTTAAAATTTAGTTTGGGGGTTTGACACTTGTTTTCCTTGTGATGAAAAAAGATGTTATTATTACCTATGTTATCTTGCTTATTTATTTAGGACCGAAGTACTACTACTAATACCAAAAAGGGATACCACATTGTAGACGTATTTTATTCTCTTTGCAATCTGCGTCATGGCAGTGTTCTCCTGACGGTGCTGTGGTTAGCAATCGCTACAGGAAAAATGAGAATATTTGATAACTGGTACATTGAGTTTCTAGGTATGTCGTTGTCGTGTGAAACCATTATCTTTATCATGTGTTTGTCTGGGTATAGCAACACTCAAAAGGTCCTCACGACGTAACCTTACATATTGGAGGATATTTTCCAACTTCAAGAGATATTTTAGTTTCAACATATATTTCTGTAGAATCATATATAATCAAAATCCGCATTAACGTTCAAATCAATGGGAATTCAAACAGTCAACTATGTCCACCGATACATCAGGCCAAAAGAAGTCTTGAATTGTACTGCCCTTCACTAACGTATTTTAGGAAGGAAAGGATTACTTTCCAGTTTCAGTTTTCAGTTTCAGTTTTATTTACCAACAATAGATATACAATAATGTTAAGAACATACATTGGTGGGTTGACCAAAATCAGAGCAGAGCTCGCAAATATATTTGGCCACCCTAAATAAATCATTTAAACGAAACAAATTCGGATGCATGTCGTCAGAGTCATGCCGCATGGACATTACTTTATACTGATGATGTACACATTACGAAATAAAATATTGTCATAATATCATTACATACGGTGATTTATAACGCAAAGTTTGACAATAGAGGGCAGGCAATTTAATATTTTAAAAGTGGTATTGCTATTTTTAATCAGGGTGTAGCCAGAAATTCACAAAAGGTTGTTCACCATTCCATTTGCTAAAATGGTCATTATCATCACACCAGTTGCCTAAATGTTCCTGAAAAATTAAAACTCTTGGATAAGTAATTAATCTTGTGATAAAGGTTGTTAATTGAAAAGGCAAACCTGAACACCGGCATCACCTGTTACGAACTAAGAATGCCAGATGCCAGATTCTCCTCTGTTTAGGAAAAGGGTGCATGCTTTGAGCTTAATCAGTGATTGCGATTGTTGATAGATTGTATGGGTTGAAGTAGCCAATCCCTTCCCCAAACACATCAAGATCAATTGAAGAAATTATGTGCAAACGTGTTCCTTACAGATGTTTTAATCATAAAAAATATTTTTGAATTTTGCTATTTTACACTAATTTGGAAATATTGAGGTACAGTTTGGTTTGAACGAGCTTCTGAAATTTTAATTTTGGGGGGAAATGCGCGTAGCGCGAGAAGATTTACTGCCCTCTCCTAATTTGGTCAGTGTTTAGTGTCGGTAATTTATTGTATATGATATATTTTCTAAATTTGGGCCCCAAATCTGGTAAATCCAGTCCTGTGAGGACCCTATACCAGAAATGATAGAGTTGATACTTATTGTATGATTTCAATCATAGGTGGCTCTTATACGCTGATGGCATGGGGTGGACTGATTGGTCAATCGTCAATGATAGTCACATTTTTCGCACTGCCTCTTGTCAACGATAAAGTGGGTCATATTCCTGTGCTGGTGATGGCATGCCTTGCTACTGGTGTCGGGTGTATTGTCAGCGGATTCATCTCAAATCCTGCTTGGATGATAATACCGATCTTTTTAAGAGGTAACCGTTTGCCACTCCATCGTATTTTTACCATGGTATGCCGTATAACTAGAAGATGCGGGATAGGCAAAGTGGGCCACATTTCAAACTTACAGGTGTAAGCCAGTAGCGCTCATAACATGATTTATAATGTCTTTCTTTAAATAATATACTATCCATGGTGTTTGATTTGCATCAGCCTGAAATTACATTTTACATTCTCCTAACTGTTATCCTCTTTCTGAGAAATGTATACTCTATTGACCATACACTATTTATATTACTATACTCCCTTTCATAATCCCTTGGACATAATTCCATCAAATCATGCGTACGTGCGAGTTGCGTACGTATGTGCGTAGGTTCGCGTAGTAATGCGTAGGTGCGTATGTGCGTAAACCCGGAAGTGCGTACCAGTCCCTTTAAAAAATAATCGCGCATTCTAATTGGTCAATCGTGAAATCGTCACACGCCGTGATCGCCAGCGCGTGACCTTGTTCATGTTTATCGCGCCTGTCAAGCATTTTGACGCCGCGCCTCGAAAACAACAACAAAATACGCTCGCGTGAAATAACGCGAATTATGTCCAAGGGATTATGAAAGGGAGTATAACAAAGAAAACTGCGTCTGCTGAACATAAATATCAATAGGAAGTTATTTTTTTCAGCCTGATATCGTGACGCTATCATTTCGCAGAAGATGCGCATATTACTTCGAATGTTCTGAATTTGATGTGTCAACCTTGGTCATTTTTCCACACCTTGTGAACATTTTTTTTATTTTCGGGTAACTTTCAGCATTTACACCTGTGATATCGGGGCATTTAATTCACAGGAAATCCATATATTTCTGTCTTATCTTGCAGAAATGTCTGTGGCGGTATACATCCAAGCTTCAGGAGCATATTTTTCAGACGCCACAGAGCGTCACAATATGATATCTATGCAGATCATCATGTCTTCCGTTACGTATGGACTTGGGAAAGGAATTGGCAGTCTTCTTGGCGGTGGTTTATTTCAGAAGATATCGCCCACCCGAACCTATGTTATATTTGCAGTAGTGTCTTTTGCCTTTAGTTTGTTTTTGCTTGTAACGCGCCTTTTATTGGCGGCAATTGTGAAAAGAATCCGATATAAGAAATATACCCCTTTATTCAAGTCATAATGATCAATGATAATGTTGACGAGATACGGGTTCTTGCATGGAGACGGAAGGAGTAGAGGTACAGGGTGTCCCAGAAAGTTGCATTTATTAAGCTATGAATATCATTGGTCAAAGATTGACCAATGAGACAAAGGGCTTATGATTCTATGAATATCATTGATCAAAGATTGACCAATGGGACAACGGGCTTATGATTCTAACATTAACATATATTTAGCATTCTTAGGAATGTTGATCAATTGTGATCAGTAGTCATAAAATCATCTGGGTCACTTTGGATAAACCACTGGGATGAATGGAATCAAACCATGAACATAGGAATAGAGCGTTTTTGTTAGACAATGGTTCAACTGGGCGTCAGGAAAGATGTATGCATGATATTTTCATTGGAGACGAAGCAATGTTTCCTATGGATAACTAAGTGAACGCCAGTCTCATCAGCCATTATGCGCACCTCCTCTAGACTTCAATTTTGACCGCCCACATATAAACAAACTGTTTGTTTGGGCAGGAATCCTTGGTGACGGGGCTTTTATTGGACATATCTTAAATTAAATGGGAACATGATTATGCTTAGCGCTACCTTGGAAGATACCTGTTGAACCAGAATAGCTCCATATCTCGTCTTGGTGGTTGGATGTCAAAAAGAGCAGAATAATGAGCTATTTCATTTATGGCCTCAATGAAATTTATCAACATATGTTTTATGCATTTAGTAAATGTTATGAATTTATTTATTGAAATGAAATCAAACTATTTGAAAAAGAATCATGTAGTTCTCTTAACCCTAACCCTGCTACACCATTGCTGCAGAACCACACGACCAGCAGCACTTCTAGGTGCGCGTACACAAGTTCTAAATTATAACATACACTTGTCACTAAAATCCAGGTTGTATGAGATAGCTGGGAAGCGGAGGCCCACTTTTAGGGGGTTTTGGTCCCGGTATGCTGGCACAGGAAGACATACCAAAATGTTCTTTGAAGTCTGTAGCATACAACCTAGTTCACATGTGTTTCAATGGGACGTCATTAATAATGTTAAGAACAATTTGGGAGAAATTCTGTACAGAATTATGCCACAATTTGCTCCCCATCCAGGTATTGATTTAGCTCAAGGCCAAGGTAAACAACACACTGCTTTGATTCAATGACATGACCATCACTCAGTACAACTGAAAAATCTTTATGTTTATTTACTTTACGCTTCGAACCAAAAAGAATTAGCTCAGTCTTGCCCGTATGCAAAGACAATTTGTTTTCAATAAGCCACTTATTACAGCTTTCCAGATTGGTGCAAAGAGCTTGTCTGATTTTGTCTGGATCTTTGTCGGAATACATCAGAGCACTTTCATCAACATATGTGTGGTGGTACGGGAAAACCCGTCGGAAGTCGCTAGTGTTAATATTGAGATATCTGGTTCATACCAAAATATTCCTAACAAATGAGTTCCGAGTCAATTTCCCAACTTTGGTCCCAAGATAGAGATTATACCTTGAACTTTAGTCTCCAGGAGTTTTTTATGCAAAATTCCAGATGTGAAGTTTATTTTAATACTTTTCTGAACCTTGTGTATCAAATTGTATGTGTAAAATGCTAACGTAAAATGACATTGTTACCATGGTACCCACTTGTGAACTTCGACAATGCATTGTAAAGATTTTGAAAGGGAAGAACTTACAATTGTTAATAATATCGCAAAAAACTAGGTTCATATCAAAAGTCCTTTTCATTTGACAAGTTATTCTGTGTGATATAACAATGTAGTTTTATTATTATTAGAGCATAAGATGTTGTGTACACCTTTGAATTGTCAGTTTCAATTTTGAGTGTTGCGTTTAAACTTGCCAACTTTAAAATACTATAACTGTAGTTCTAGAAGGAATTTCTGAACAATTTAAACAGTCCTATAATCAGTAGAGAATGAAGCTCTCTGCCAACGAAAAAAACCAAGTTGCTAGAAAATGACCATGTGAAGGGTTTTCCCATGCCACCACACATATTGTAAAAGTAAACAATTGACCGAGTTTGGCATGTCATTAACATAACATGTTAATGACACAGGTAATGGTTAAAGGATCAGATTCCACACCAATCAGATTAACAATTTGCTCTCTGTTAGAAAGATAAGAATGAAACCAGGCGGTTGATTGGACACCCATAGCGGATAATTTGTTACATAAAATTTGGTGATCAACGCTGTCAAATGCCTTTTGGATGTCCAATAAGATCATGCCGGTGAAATAGCCAAAGGCCACTTGTTTTCTGATATGATCTTGCAAGTGGATAAGGCATGTGTCTGTGTCTGTCTGTAAGATCTTTGAATCAATCAATCAATCAATCAATCAATCAATCAATCAATCAATCTTTATTTCCATATAAAAATACATCAAATCACATATAAGAAACACAATATGGAGGAAAGCCAATGAGGCCCGTTTATGGTCTACCCCTTAAAACAAGCAATACATAAACAAACATTTTATACTAAAATAAAACAATAAGAATCCCACAACATCATATATACAAGACAGAACAAGGACGGGCTCAAATAGAAGAGATTACTCGTAATTTTGGATAAGGTTTTGCTTTAACTGGGTTCGGAAATGCTAAAGCCTGGTTAATCTAGTTTATCCTTCCAAAGTATGACAGTAATCAACTTAAAAATAAGCAAACTGTGGCAAGTTTCGTAAACTGACCGCGTTTTTCGCCATTCCAATGGGATTTACACACAGTAAAATTGGTTTTGCTAAAATGGTCATTATTATCACATTAATTGTCAACATTTTCCTGTAAAATCATTCTTTCACTCTGGGATAAGTAATTAATAGTCTGATACTGAGTTGTCAAATGAAAAGGCAAATTTGAATACAAGCATCACCTGTTACATATCAAGAAGGCAAGAAGTCTTCAAGAAGTGGAGGCACGTGTCAGAGCCGAAGTGACAGGCTACACCGCAACAGAGGAATGGTTAGACGACTTGTCCGCAACATGTTGGACAGGGCACACACATGTCGTCAGCAAAATGGTGGCCATGTCGAATGAAGGCTTCATTAACAAAACTTAATATTAGCAAACAGCTTAAAATGATTTCTATTTTGAATTGCAAGGAAGCTAACATTTTATTGTATGCCTTAAAAACATCAAGACCGCAAAAGACCGCAACTCATACCGTGTGAACCTAAAGGCAAATGTGAGTGACTTTTCGGTGCAATTATCAATAAACAAAGTGTCTTCAGAACATTTCATTTGTGCAATATTTTTAGTTTGTGAAGTATTATTTATTTCTACAATGTTTTAACACCTTTAGCTCATTTAATATACCAGGAACCTGTAATAAATTACAGGCACAACAATGCCTTTCTTGAGACTGCACATGTTCATATCGCCTAGAATAATACTATCAGAGTCATTGGGTAATTTAGTGATTACATGTTCCAACTTCAGAGTTAACTCAGGCTCAGATTGGGTTTGAGAGCAGTACCACACCTATAATGATTGGTTTAGTCCTTGGAAACAGGATTTCCACCCAGATGGCTTCAAAATTAGCATCGTGTAAATCTTTGGTTATAGGCAAAAGTGAATCCACATAAATACAAACTCCCCCTCCTCTGTTCCGATCATTACGAATAACTGAAAAACCAGGAATTTTAATCTCACGGTTGGTAATAGAATTGTCAAGCCAACTCTCAGTTATAGCAAAGACACTAGGTTTTAATTCAGAAGCAAGAGGTTTGATTTCAGAGATTTTTGGAGGGAGCGATCTAGCGTTTAGGTGTATACAATGAAATCCTTTTCTTTGAAATTTTGTGTAAATGTCATTATCAATTAAAGATGGCATAATTGTCTTTGGCGTTGTATTAGTCTTAGTTAAGTCATTAGGATTGACACTGTCTTCCTGATCTTCACCCGATCTAGGCACATTGCTGGTAGATGTAGGTACTAGTACACTAGAGGTAGAGGATCAGCCGTTACCACGGTTCCGACGGGGTTCCGATGTGAGGAGCCTTACTCGGGGTATAACTCAACACTTAGGATATGGTATATGTGGTAGGATGTATGTATTATTCTTTCTCTGCTGGGGGACTGGAAGTCTTGACAGACGACATTATACTTGAAGACTTGACAGACGATAATATTATAAACTTGAAGACGGGACAGACGATACTATAACTTGAAGACAGATGAATATAGACAAGACTTGAGACGATACACACACACAGGCCATTTCTGTAGTTACTTAGTGCTTCATTTTATTTGTGGATAACACTTCGGAGAAAAGTAACAAGACGAGATAAAAGATGGAACGGAGCAGAGTAGGGCAAGGCCGACCTGAGCCCTGATTTTTCCCTGTGCAAAACCTAATAATATAGTGGACCGCGCCCCATCACGCCTACTCTCATTACCCAATCACATTTTAGATATTATGTAATCCTACAAACTGTTCCCTTTCCTTCCTGAACCCTGGCCAATCACCGTCCGCCGCCAATTCAAATAGCTCTGGCGTGGAGGGCGTTTGGCAAGGTTCAGGAAGAGTAGATGACCGGAACCGTCAGAACTAGGGGGGGGGGGGGGGTACCGCGCCACTTTGTCCCAAAGCAATGGTTATGACGTCATATTTCTGTCGATTTTCAGAACTCTTGTATTGGATTTACGTGCAAAATATATGCCCTCGGCATCATACTTTTCCAGGTGTGCAGTTCATTTTAAATTTCAGATGTTCTAAAATGGATGGTTTTCTAACAAATTCGAGAAAGAAAATCGAACTGCACACCTCAGAATTGCTAAAAAATGCTTTAAACAAGTCCACTTTTTGTGCCTTTGAACAGAGTGTTTGCCGGGAATGTAGAATTATATCACAGTGCATTAACCCATGACCCCGGTCCAATTAACAAAATTATATATTTATAAATTATTCGCCAACAGTTTTTTAAATTAGCACGGTTGGTGTAGTGGATGGAACGTTGACATGGGGATCGAAAGGTTGTGAGTTCGAGCCCCATTATAATCACTTTTGTTTTATATGTGGGGTCTTGCCGCTGGATTTGTTTGGCCTGCCGGCATCATCTGTATGCGTGGCGTTGACCGCAGCCATTTTTTTCTCGAAAATGTCAAAAAAAAATCCGTTCGTTCAAAAATAAGGAGTATAATCACATTACAAACACATTTTGTGCGAGAGAAACACACACATTTGGCAAAAATGGCACAATAAAAATCCGTTCATTATAAATAAATGGATATGGTTAAATAATAAGACTAACACAATTATCCTCGTGGATCTCTGAGGCGTGCATAGGTTGGCCATGTCGTTGGCAATCGGCAATCACGGGTTCGATTCTCGAATTTTCCTTGTTATTTTTTTTCTTCTTCTATTTTTTAAACATGATGGTGGATTAATGTAACATCATTGTTATGTCAATTTTTATAAATTATAAAGGCCGCCCATGCGTTTATAATTTTCTTTTTATTTATTTATCTATCATAAATTTATCTCTTGATTTATTTAACTTTGTATCTAAACAATCAAAATGCGTAAACAAGTATATTATTGCTCGATAAATAACTGATTTAACTTGAGTTCCGTTTGATTAATGATAGCAAAACTTGTTTCCGTTCATTATAAATAAATGGATATGGTTAAATAATAAGACTAACACAATTATCCTCGTGGATCTCTGAGGCGTGCATAGGTTGGCCATGTCGTTGGCAATCGGCAATCACGGGTTCGATTCTCGAATTTTCCTTGTTATTTTTTTTCTTCTTCTATTTTTTAAACATGATGGTGGATTAATGTAACATCATTGTTATGTCAATTTTTATAAATTATAAAGGCCGCCCATGCGTTTATAATTTTCTTTTTATTTATTTATTTGTCATAAATTTATCTCTTGATTTATTTAACTTTGTATCTAAACAATCAAAATGCGTAAACAAGTATATTATTGCTCGATAAATAAGTGATTTAACTTGAGTTCCGTTTGATTAATGATAGCAAAACTTGTTTTAAAACCATTTTACCGATGTGCCCAACAATTTCTCCTTTGCAAGTGTTATTTATACATTCAGAGATGTCACTTTTAGCTTGTTATAGCTAGGCTAATAATATACAATTATAAGCAAGTTTTTAAAACAGTGTAAATTATTTTTCAACGATACGTATCACGTGATAACCACGATCGTTTTCGCAAAATATCGCAAAATGCCCCCCCCCCCCCCCCCCCCCAACCACCCACGTCAGAACATCAACTCTCACTTGTATGTCTTTCGGCTCCAGGATGTCTCTTGAGGTGTTAATATAGATAACCTAGTATTGACTCCTGGAATGTTGGTACAATTGGACCTACATGCTTGGTACCACTTGAGGAGGAAGGGCGGACAATTGATTGGTAATCGAGCATTACAATTTTACCTGTTTCATTATTAGTATACAACACAGCGCACACTTTGTGTTCGCCTATGGATGCAATTGGGCGCATAATGTAAAAGCAATGGTGAATTTTTACTCTGTATTAAAACAGGGACAATGATTAAAACCAGCAGATCCAATTTTTTACTTGCCTCTTAGACTTTAAACAATTCTGATATTGTATTTCCAAATATATTTATCTTTCACACCATCTAAAATTTACTAACAATTGTTCAATAAAAAAGGCAGACCCAGACAAATTACTTTGGCTTTTGTACGTCGTGTATTGAATACCTAGGAAAATAGTTAACTCATTCATTCAGATCGTCAATAAAGCCTTACACAAACAATTCGGATTTCTTAGAACCTTTATTGGTAAGCTTTCTGATTGTGAAAGAAAAACTCATGAATATTCATTTTAGCTAGCGGACTCAGACAATATTGAGATACAACCCAATATGGTGTTCAGAATTAGCTCTTATCTACAATTTGGGCGCACATCTCCATACCGGCGTGAAAAACTGCAATTTCCAACTAATTTGTCTGTCTTCCTTTCTCCTTTCCATTTCCCTTTCCTTCCCTTTTTTCTCCTCTTCTCCCTTTCTTTCCCTCCCTTTGCCTTCACGATTTTCCGCTGCCTTCCCGATTTCCAGGTCAAATTTTTTTCAGGGCCCCCCCCCCCCCTTGCCCCCGTCTGGCTACGCTACTGCTTGTAGTGTTCAGTGGAGCGTTTATTGAACTGTGACAACCAAACATGAAACATGGTGCATGGAATAAGTTTCTAATGGGTGCTAATGAAGCAGCAGGCCTACTGACTTAATTAGGTAGTAGAGGAGATGGTCGTGCATTAATTAGCGGCGGTTTCTTCGTTCTAAAACCAGCGGACCTCCAGGCAAACACGGGGATGTTTGCACCGGAAAACCTAATGTGTTGTCATGGATGACTACGGTAATATGGGTGGTGGTCTATCTATACAGGGTTGCACAGAAGTTCAGTAATACTTAAAGGGACATTAAGTTGTGTTGAAAATTTTAAATGTTTAAAAATTTACTTCAGAATTCAAGATGAACATTAAAAATTGCCATTATTGTTGTTTCTACTAACAAAAACACAGCAAAACTTGATTAAAACAATATCATCGCTATTTATTGAAAAACGCCCTCTATGCAAATATGGTTTTTTAGGCATAATTTGATACCAAATTTGCCCCCTAACAACAAAGATAAACCATGATAAGCACCATTTAAAGAAAATTAGTCACTTTTCAAAAGTCACATTTTCAATACACATACATGTTACCTGTTCATAATCAAATAGCCCGCTCGCTCAGGCACAACCCAACGCAACAGAGGAGGAGGCCAATCGCGACACTACTCAAACGAGATATGTTTGTAGCCGCCTATTCATTGCTATAGTTGATTCGCAGACATTGACTCGAATTTTAATCGTAATATGCATGGTTAATACCTTGTCATCAGCAGTGCCTGTACTATTGTGACGTTTTCACCACTATGTAAAGATAGGGTGAACAACTATTATTAAACCTAGTGACTGGGAACTTGCGGCAAAATGATCTGCATTGACTTTGCCTGCAAACAGGTGTTGTCAATTGACCGCATATTTCTGATAAAGAAGATGTGTTGTTATTCAGATAAATTGATAAAGGCATTCAGGTGTTCTCATAGCCAGAAATACATAAAGCAACGTTTATAATCCGTATCTTAATTGGTTGATATAACTTTTTCTCCATCTAGGCCAAATGGTTTTGTGCCTGGTTTATACAAAAGATGATGATTGAATTAATTCGTTTTTCTCACAAATGAATATGTAGAACGGGTATTTTTTAGTTTAATGTTTCCTTTATGTCACGTGCATAATAAAAAAGGAAAATAATAAAAAGTGAAACTTGATGCTCCACTAAATTATGAATAGGTTGACAAACATAACATTTTTCTTTTGAAAACCCTCTCGATGATGGTCGATTTTTTATTATTGTGGTGACCGCTTCCAAAGGGATAACATATTTCAAGCTGTTGGATTAAGTATTTGGTTGCCGTGATTTGTAAAGCTACATGATCAGCTATTCACTATAGCCACACTATCTTGAATAGCATTTGATTATGGAACGCAAATAATAACATCTATAAAAGTACCGCTGTTTCATCATTGGTCAAAATGGGTTCCTCTAACGCCCAATGGACGAGGTCCAAAATCGAAACCAAAACGCCAGAGTTTATGAATCTACTATGGTCACGCGTTATGAACTCGCCTCCCAATAAGGTGGTGCCGTTACATTTTTTAGTTTTATGCTGTCATTTTCCTCAAATATTTTCAAAACCACAAAAGCTATTTCAACAAATTTGGTATCATTTTAAAGCCCCTAATAACAAGCCATCTGCCTGCAAAATGGCATTAGTATAGCTAATACAGAAGGGGAGATACAGCTGTTTGATGTTTAGAGACCAGGGGTGGTGCTGGAAGGGGTGCCGCCTGTACAAACTCAATGGGGATAATCCAATAATGGCGATAATCTTTGTTCTTTTTACAAAAACTAGTCATCCCATAAATGTTGCAAACACCATTCTGGTCCCATTTTAAAGGATATTTAATAGTCTTTAAGTATGTGGTGCAACAGACTTGTCTACTCTTTGTAATAACTAATAATTTATGGATAAGACCATGCTCATCAGCTTTCTTCCTATTCGCTACACAGTCAACATGAATAATCAGCCTCAATTTACCGGATTTATAAAATTGACTATAACAGAGAAAAAAATTAACTTATGATAGCAAAAGTATACATTTTTGGAAAGCTTGTAACTAGAGGAATTCAGAAATGCAGTTTATATCAGGGAAGGGTTCATCCTTAAACAAATATTTCTGAAAATTCTAAAAATATATAAAATAAAAATTGGAAATATTCACTAGCCGATATAATTACCATACCGACGTAGTAACTTTGACAATTATATATCATCTAATGGGTAATTTCATGAGAAATTCAAATATGTAAAGTAAATAATGATAGGGGTAGGTATAAAAAATATATGGATCAAATTGAAAATAAAAAACTCTGATATTTTCCCGAACATTTCCGATCATACCATTTTAGTTCTTGGTCGTACTATAATTTTAATGGCATATTTAGTTTCCTCATGCAATTTCCCTTCAGAAAATGTATACTTTTACTACCTCAGGGGGTATACAAGCAAATATAAATGTGTAAAGTTAAAATCATGTCGCGAAAGCCAAAATCCGTGTGTATCGCGAAAGGGGGCGAGCTTAAAGGCCTTTCCGGATCTCAAGTGTTTGCCCTGGGCAAAAGTCACATGACTCGCTACATACCCGAAACTCCGCGTACACATAATATAAACCCATGATGCAATACCGAAGTGAGACCGGCTACAAACAGCAAATATGAACGAAATCCATGTCTAGAAATGTTTCGAAAAGTCAGTCTATTCATGTCAATGAAACCAGGGTTACACTATAAAGCAGCTTCGAATCAATTCTTGGGCGAGAACCCATCTTAAAAACATACAAAAACTATAAATATAAAGCATTTTAACTTCCGATTTATGGAATAATGTTCACGAAGGATATTTCAATGTATTTCTGTTTTCATATTGTTATATAGTGCGCCATTAGCTCAATCAGTAGCGCATCCGACTCATGATCGAAAGGCCTGGGGTTCGAATCCCACCGGGAACTTATTTTTTTCCCGTTAATATCATATTACATTTAACAATGTTGGTTTTGTTTTAATCGTTCCCCCATAATCTGTGTGGATTCACACGAAACTTTTCACTTTATTTGGAATGATTGTCTGACAATGAGCTTTTAATTTGAATGTAGGCCTACTACTTTTACTTGTTCAGCGTTGCGTAAATTGAATTATTGAGAGCACAATAAGCTGTGCACCCAAGGCCAATTGTGCCATTATGAACAAGTCAATGGTCCTTGAATCGATATTCTTATTTTCCGTGTACATGTACAGTCATACTCTTGTATCAACATTACTATCTGTTTCGTTGAAATTATACCGGGCGTGGAATCATTTTGTATCTAAATTATTTGTGCTGTTCACGGGTTTCGTGGTTGCAAGGCAAATATCCAAATCACCAGTTGGAAATTGGATTCAGACAAAAATGAGAATGACATCTGACGCGTTTTATCAGCTGAGACAACAATGTTTTGACATTAAAAATGAAAACCTCCGTTGTATTATGAATGAAAGACACATTATATTGTTCTATGATACTTATACTCCCCAAAAAAACCGTATGACATAATTATGATACCAATAGGACATTCCTTTCTTTAAGAATTTGGTGATGTTTGATGTTTTCATTTAATAGCTGTGAATTGTCTGATAATTTTGATTACAAATGTTTGTTTGTTGGTTGTTGGTGTGTGTGTTAGTTTGTTTGTTTGTTTGTTTACATTGTCGATCTGTATGGAGACACGTGGGATCGAATGGGATCTGACTCAAGCAAATTGCTCGGGACAGGCTGAAAAGACACGCAGGCTGAATTAAATTAAATTAAATCAAAAAGATTGTAGATAAGGGTGAGGTTAGTGTTATACAGAGTGATCATATTTAAAATGCAACACGAAATACCAATTTCGTGATTTTCGACGCAGTTATGGTTTTGCCTAGTTTGATAAGCTAATAAAGTAAATTATCGTCATCGATGTTTTCACGTTTTGTTTAAGATTCTGCCCTTCAATCCAATGGTTATCTCTATTTCAGGATAATTTGGCACGTGATTCGTACTCTTCATTTCTACGATAAATTAGCCCGCTTGTGGACGAATTCTAAACTTTGTTTGCATTGTATTTAGCCCATTAGGCTACTGCATATAACCATGACATAACAGAGAAGATTTCAGTGACTTTTTGGAATCTTTTATTTACAAATTGGTAGTGTATGAAAAATAAATCAACAAAAAAAGTAAGATAATGGAAAATAAAAGAGAGACTCTTCGCGCAGGTGAAATACAAATGAAATTATAACAAACACAAATATTTGCACCAACAATAATTTGCTTTTGTCACCAACAAGACGAAATGGATGTTACCAATATTGGTTTTATATCATTTAGTGGTACAATTGTCTCTGGCATGTCTGATGAAATGTCCATTCCGCTACATTTATCTTACAAGTATGAACAACTATATTTTCATAAAAAGTCATTGTGAGAAACAGTTGACAATCATTGACATATTTGATTACGGAGTGGATTGTACTTATGAGAACTTTCACATACCAAGCTCAAATAAATTGGGAAAGACAAACTTGTTTCCCAAATTGACAAATAATAGCCATGAAGATTTCAACAATGCACTGCTTATGTATCTAAAGGCTAATAATCGTTTTGTATAATTCGAGCCCGACAAATAGTAATGGTAACCCAGGAATGCTTGATAATGTTATTCCCACTTATGTCCTATACACGGCTGGTGGATGATTCTCATGGGAAGTTCGACAGCATGTCGACAAATCAGGATCTGTCACAAACCAAGGTGTCGGGAAAAGCCCCATGCAAATAATATGAGGCGTCCTGTAGGCTTCTGAACTCTAGAAACCTGGCTACTCAAGCTGTGGGTCTTATTTGACAAATTAAACATATGCTATGGAAGGTTCGTCAGTTAAAAATAGTTTGTAACGCAAAAGAACTATATTTTAATGATATATTACCAATTTGTAGTATTTTTAACATAGCAAATATTTACACGACTCATAAATATTTGACTTTCAATGACAAATGGATGAATGACAAATTAAATGACAAATTAATAGAATAATTTTACTCAATAATTCGTCATTTAATGTGAATGACAAATTAAAATGACTAATCTTAATTTGTTATTTCATTGATAATTAGTCATTTAATTTGTTATTTCAAATGTCATTTGTTAATTTGTCATTAAAAGTTAAACATATTTCAGTCAAGGAAATGTTTGTTACGATGAGAATTAACTAGAAACACTCTAAATTGTTCTTTTAGCATCACAAATAAATGTGTACCATTACAGAATATTTCTTGAATCACAAACTTGCCATTTCTTTGACAAGTTTTTAATTTGTCAAATAAGACCACATTGTTGACGAATTAATACTCTCTGTGTATTGGGCAACGGGACCTCGAGGACCCATGCATCAAACAAGTTGCAATGGAACTATAGTTTGATCAGCTCCTAATTGGCAAAGCCTGCACGCGAGCGCTCCTGAAGGCAACAAACATCAGCAGCGAGGTTTACATAAACGTACTGTTTACACATGAGGGCGGGGTGCGTGTGGCCAAAATCGCGTGCCTGTGACCTTGATACATACGCGTGCGTAAGAAGCCCGATAAGATACGCCACTTTATCCTACCATCGAGACGATTCTCGTGTTCCTATTGGATAAGCGCCTGGATTTAGTGACTAGATATATTCCGTATCCGACCCCCAAATCCCGTATACGGTCAGTAAGGAACTGCGCATGCGTTGTAGTAGGATTGCTACGCCGGCGCGTGACGAACGTCATGATTGCATTTGAACTTGCTCGGGTTTTAGGTGACTTACAGAATCATTTGTTCTTGTTTTGTTTTAATAGTGTTTTAGTAGGATAAAATCGTTATTAGGTGAGGTTGGGTCGGATACGGATTATATCTAGTCGAGGATTCTGTATCGGGACGAGGGCGCATCCGACCCAACCTCACCTAATAACTAATAGCAAAATAGAGCATAGCAAGGGTTTTACCGGGACCATCACCAACTATAATAATGTAATTCTGAATATCATTGGTAATTTTTTTTGGTTGACGGCGCCATTGTGGTGATGGAAGATTACGGTGCACATTTATTTACGTCATCAGTTGCAAAAAGATGTATGTACACTTCAACCCTGCTTCAATCAATAGGGTCAAATCCGGTAACCCTGACCAGTCGTGGAGAGCTGTAAGGTTCATTCATCAATTGATTCGTCCTCTAAAAGGGTTGACAATGTCATGGGATGTCCCTTACGAAAGTTGGGCGGAAGCCACTAGGGCGGTCAACATTAATACAGGGGTAAAATTCAAAAAATCGGTTTCGGAAAGGTATAGTTTGACCTGTCTTCAATCTGATAAGCAAAAGGTCAACGTTCATTACATAGGTCAAATGTGAAATAATGCTTCGATTTTGATGAAAATGATTTCAATCATTCATATTTGGTTTCATTATCAGGATAATTGGGTAGGCCTGTGCATTTATTTTCTGATCCCATTTGGATGGACCTTATTGACCTGTATATTTGGCAGTACCACTACCATGGCTACTACAATGTTATAGGGCCTAGAGGGAACATAACAGCAAACTGACCTAATGTGATGCCTACTAATGAAGATAAAGACCTATATGTGGTGACCTTTGACTTTTTTCCTAATTAGGTAGGAATACATGTGTACATCGGGTCTCCAAATCGCTTCCCCTGGCTCCCCTTTTTAAGGCTGGATTTTCATTAGTTTTGTAGAATACACCTCGTGTTGATCCTTTCAATACATCTGTTTTTCGTACGATCGACAATCTCAGTTTTTTCAATAATGATTTTAATTTTAGACACCCCCCCCCCCCCCAACCCCCACCCGACATAGGCCTAATACTCAGATTATACCTCTTCACATGTGTAAACAAGATTTGCCCAAGAATATTTCGCAAGTGTTTGATTACAAACGTGAATGTTACAACATTTTAATACACTCGGCGTAAAATTCACATTTGAAGCTGCAATCTGTGATTTTTTTTAGGGATAACACCCTCGGTCCTGCACACTTTTCCATGGAGGCTAATGATTGTGCATAACTCGAAAACGGTACGTCAAGATAAGTCTGACTATATACTTTTTTATGAATAATACAAAGACTGGACTTATTATCATGTATTAAAGGTGTGGCAATTATCTAGATTTCCAGTTTTTGAATTTTACCCTGTTTTAAGATGATAGCCCCTTACATCTCCCGCCCATGCTTTTGCGAGGGACACTGTCGCATACACTTTTAATTAGATCTATTAGATAAGATCATAACAATGGTGATCTAAACTTCACTCCCCAAAAGCATGGTCACGAAATAATTGAATTTGACCACTATTTGACCCAACTTACCATGCGTACTGACTATTTTGCCAGCCAAGCGGCGTAACCAGAGGGGGGGGGGGGGGGGGGGGGGGGGGGTATTGACTGTCTGTCGGTCGAGATTGGCACTGTCGGTTCAGTTGACAAGAGGAATCATGGAATTATGATCTATCTATCTATAGATGGATCATAATTCCATGCTGAGTGAGCTCTAACCATTTCCCCCAATACAATGTTGGCGGTTTAGTATCAAAATTACCTATAATTAACCAGTTACAGGTCAGAAATGAGCTAATAAACCAATAGCAATCGGGTTAAATGAGCCCAGAAAAAGGCACGTAGCAAGTTGATAAAAAAATAATCTCGCACAAAATATACATGTATCACTCCTCAACGATGGTGTCATTAATTCCAACTTGTATATTATATCATCATTAGAGACATTATGATGAATACTTTCAGAAATTCAGGCCTGGAAATAGCACCTGCCCACCTGCTCGTAGCGGGTAACCTTTGCGTTCGTTGGGCGGGTGGCGATACAAGAAAACCCGCCTGACTGGCTGGTAAAATATTTCGAATTCACAGTGAGTTATACTGACTGGTGGAATTTCTGTCGGGCAGGTATTTTTGTGAGTTACCTGCCCGATTGGCTGGTTGAAAAAAATCTGAACAGTTCCAGCCCTAGAAATAATGAACTTGTAAATTGGGCAACCCTTGAATCATTTGTATGATTGAGGAAAGGAAGAGAACAATTAGTCGTTTTGGGAAAAAACTAGACAACATAGCCGATATTATACACCGACCATAACACCGCGGTCCAATCACATGTGATTATCTTCGTAATGAAATTATTATAATTATGGGGTGAAACAAGAACAAACAATCAACCAACATCCCCAACAAACGACAAACAAACCTTTATATAGGTAAAAATGTTAAAAGGTTCGCGTACTGTGAAAATTATTTATGCAAAAGACAAAAAGTATAAGTTATAGATACAGTTTTGACATAAGAATTATTAATTCCGAAAAGAATACTGCTTCCGTGTCATTAATCGCGAAATCAGTGAACCGTGCCATTTATTAAATTTTAAAAATACAAACGATTCCATTTCAATTTTTTAAAAGTTTAGAACATAGCCGTGTCAAGAATGTCTATTGAAAAACATTAGCCGATTGATTTCTTTACCAACAATGCTATCAATCGATTACAACACTTACAACATGTACAAACTGCAGTACGTGCGTGTGAGTGTCTGATAGTAATATTGACTGGTACCAGGAAGGTGGTAGGCCTAGTATACGTGCGGGCAGGCAAACTCATGTGAAATCATTAATAATTTTAAATTCCAAATTAAAGTAAGAACATGGACAAATAATAAGTATCAGGATCGGGTTCATAGATAATATACGATCTCAACAAACAACTACTAAAAAAATCAATAATGGTTACCCGTGGTAGGAGTCGAAGCCGTGACCGCTGATTCAGAGCCATACGCTCTTCCACTGAGCTAGCCGAGGCGACGGTAAATAATCTGAAACAAATCTATATATTGTTGACCATACCCACAACCCGCTACATTCGAGGAATAAAATGCCTTAAATTTCGATTATTATACATTTTTATCAGATGTTCTCGCCCAAAAGTTGATTCTATTTCGTAAAAGAATTTAATTATGATTGAAATGTAATGAATAATCCTACTTTTGGAAATAATTCTAGACCATTTATTTTGTTCGTACGTGATTTCAACGCAAGGTTTGTCAAACATATCACAGCCAGTATTATGTCACGTGATTTATCATACATTGCATCATGGGATTTTAGATGGACAGTGTCGACTCGGGTTCGTATCGTGTCATGTGACTTTTGCCCAGGGCAAACACTTGAGATCCGGAAAGGCCTTTAAAACACATGACCCTATAGGCTTAGGCTTAGGCGTAATTCACTTATTAACGTCGTAAGAATAACCCTCCTTGAAGTGGCCTTTGAAGACTATTGTTTAGCCGCGATCGACCTCCATGCTCGAGCGGTTTTGATGTCACTTGTTTATTATGTCTATAGAGGCCTTGCACGGGATTCGGTCGGCTTTACAGAAAGGAATCAACCACGCGTCGTCATTCACAGCATTCAAATAATCCATTCAGTCTATTCTTTGAATTGACGCGGGATTTTTGAAAGTGATGTAGACTCGCATGGACACAATGGGATTTTTAGCTTCTTATAGTTTTGGTGAACAAAGTTCAGTAATCTGCCTCGATTCTGCTGTATGCATCAGAAATGTAGCAATATTTGATTCAATATTACATTTTCGGTCAACTTCGGTCACGATCATATCATCATAAATCGGTACGATATACGAGTAAGTTTAAAAAGACCAAATTGTCTCACTTATTTCCTAATAATTCACAGTTTGGGAATCAAATTTCCCTAAACAGAATGACGTATTCAATAATTCGTAACTTTCCGAATATACCGCCGATTTCGGTAGATGTTTTGCTGAAATGTTTGTTTCCCTGAGATCTCTTTCGGTGGTGTAAAATATTATCAACGCATGCTTACGAGGGACCAAACATCCATTATCTTTATTAAGTAAAAAGATGTTATGCCACTCGTACGCATGCGAGATAAAAATTAACAAATAAAATCTAGAAACAGTTTTAGTGTGATACGTACACGGGACAGCAAAACCACTCGAGTGTGGAGGTTGGTCGCGGCTATACACATGTCTTGAAAGGCCGATTCAAGGAGGGTTATTCTTACGATATACAATAGGGTGATAATTGATCATGAAAGAAGGGAATAGGATTAGAAATAGGGCTAATCTGCGAGTCAGCTCCTCCTGGTCAGAAATCACAAACTGGTCCCAAAAATGTTTCACTTCTAATAATGTTGAGAAATGCACCAATTCTGATTAAACGGGACAAAACTTAAGTATTACATACTTAATGACCCACAATCTATATTGTTGGAAAGCTTATGATTCAAGGTTTTTCATTTTTGCAAAAAAGAATCAAATTATACAGGGTGTGTAAAAATTTTACAGGGTGGAACATAAAAAGTTGATCGTTTTTGCTCCTCACAAAATATTTTGATAGTTTGTACAATTAGGGTTTAGCTGAAGATAGTCACCAAAACAACCGCAGAAGGTGCTACCAAATTGGCTAAGGGAACAGTTCCATTTATACGCGATAAATTTATCGCGACTGTATCGGGGCCTGATATGTTTTGGGCCCGATGTTTTTCAAGTTGATCCGCGATAAAATAGTCATCAGGCCCCGATAAAATAGACATTGGGGCCCGATACGAGGCCTCTGCCATACCCTGGGGTATGTTTAGCAAATAGAGCGGGACATTGTTAAGCAAATACACGAGGATAATACAATTTACATTAAATATCCATAATCAATAACATTATCTCTAAAAACATGAAATGCTGAATTTGTACCTTACAACTAGAATAAATAACCCGAAGCTCTATTTACATACCGACCACTTATCTTTCGTTATAATTATTTAAACAAGCGGTAATACGCTACTCGATAAATAATCCTTTGCTACTCCCAACTGTTCTCGATAAAAATCTCATCGGGCCTGATAAAAAACTCATCGGGGCCCGGAACATTCTCGCAATTTTTATCGCGTACAAATGGAACTGCTCCCTAAGAATCACTTGCCCAAAATGTACACAGGAAAAGTACAGGGTGTCTAAAATTATGATGAAATAATGCATAAAATGAAGGTTTGTATATAATATTCTATGAAATTTAGTTAGCATGGACTATTTAATTTAAAAGAAAATGGTTATCAAAATGAACTACATGAATATCGCTAAAGTTCCTTTCATTTTGAATACAGGGTGGTCCAAAATAGGTCTAAATAGCAATTTTTTCATAAATCTATGAACAATTCTGTGAAGAAACATTTCTGGCTCTTTTTGTTTTACTACCCAGGGTAGAAAAGGACCGAAGAGTCACACAAATGAAATAGAGAGACTGCGATTTGGCCATTGTTTAATCAATTAAATGAATAAAACTGTGTATTTTTTACATTAAAACAATCCCTGAATAGAACATCATATTCTAGTAGAGAATGTCTACATAACAATTCAATATTATTAGTCATAGTAGCAGGCACATGTTATTAACACATATGAGAAGTTTGAAAACTTTCCTATGTATACTTTTAAAATGGCATCAATTTCAAAAGTTCTAGTTTTCGCTATTTTGTGTATAAACCTATGGGCGCCACATCCACCGGCCCCACCCTTGACTCACTCGACGTTTAGATTGATAACTTCACTGTTGTTAAACATGTGGCTTTAATCCTTTTTTTATTCGGTAGCTGGATAAATTGTCTTTAATATGATACCAAAAATGTTATGTTCTTTTGACAACTTCTATTTAAAATAGAGACACGTATCACGATTTTAAGGATTTTTGAAACGGCCCCACCGTATTTGATATACCTATTAGTGACCTGTGACCTCCTCTATTACCTGCCATGCACTGTGTGATCAATATCCATTTCATTCCCGGCCATTCAAAGTGCCACGCACAGCATTTTCTCACGGCTTGCGTGCGTTGAAAATGTGACTGTTGAAAAGTGACCAATTTTCTTTAAATGGTGCTAATCATGGTTTATCTTTGTTGGGGGGGGGGGGGTAAATATGGTATCAAATTATGCCTAAAAGATTCATCTAAATGCCTATCTAGCCTGTTTGGTCAAAATAAATTGAATGTTACTCAAAATGACATAAACAAAGTGGTATACTTTCTTTTGTTGAACCCTTTTTAAGGATACATTATACATGGGGCGGGACATGGGGACGTTCAATTACATTATTATATTGTGATATTGGCCTAATTGGTGATTGTGCTAATTGGTATTGCGCGTCTCACACCGACGCCTACCACAGTTACGCCTCTTCCTACGAGTAGGACGGTTTGCATTTATTTGATTATATTTTAAGTTCTGCCAGACCTCCGAGGGCAACCGTTGACGTGGTCCCTTCAAAGACATGAGGGCCTCTAGTCGCAGTAACGTGTGTCTCAGGACTTATACACTGAGCCAAAAAAGAAACTTATAAAAAAGAAACTTATAAAATTTTAACAGATCACCAAATAAAATTCTGTGCATAAAAATGTACCAAATTTGGATACAATATTACTGCAATGTATTGCTTCAAATGGCAGTCAATAACCAATTGTTTGCTTCAATGACATAAGAGAAATGCGCACTGGCCCTATGGTGATCTATTAAATTTTATAAGTTTCTTTTTTGGCTCAGTGTAGTATCATCAGTAGTTGATAATGTCCAGGTGTTAATGATAGATGAGATTCGCAGGTCCTATGTTACTAGGACTAGAGGGCCTCCCGACTGTACGTAATATGGGGCTTAATTAATGTGGTAATTGGGACCGTGTTCGAAGTAAGAGATAATTAGTCGTTTCCATGATCGGGGTTTGGGTTAACATCGAAGGCAACGAGGAGGCGATAACGGAAAGTTATTGATGAATTGGAGTACATTTTATGCTCTTACCAACAATATGTTTTTCAGTAATTAGTTGATCAACCACCGGGTAAGACACAGGTCTGCAAATCAAACTGCTACAGTTTGTATCTATAGGGTATAAATCACAGCAAGATGATTGTTAGGCATACAAATCCATAGAGTACATGTATGACCAGTTGAATAAGTACACAAATCATGATGATTGATTTGTTAAGATTTCCTTGAAGCGGATTACTTCATTATATGCATGGTCGCACAGCACAGGATGATGAGTGTGTATGGCAAATATCTATGTTGTACAGGCAAGGTATAGGGCACTGTGTATATTATAGCCAACAGTTTACAAATAGGAGAAAAGTGAAGACCATAAAAACGTCAAGAACTCACGAAATCCAAACATAAATTAATGTGCTGAAAAATGTCCTGCAGATGCTTGGTGTTAAGAATGTTCACTTGATCACAAAACTAGGATACAAAACGTAGTTGGTCCAACACAAACGACAAAAAACACAGGAGAGGTTTGAGAGCTTTTGTGACACGCTCAATCACATTTTTTAATTATTTTTTAATTTTTCTGATTGTGGACATAATTTGCTAATTCGTATTGGTTTAATTAACACGTAATCGTGGATAACAATCGACATATCTAAATATCACATTTTTAGGTACAACTAAAATAAATAATCCCAAGCCAATGGAATTTGAAAACCAACTCTAGTCTAAATATATTTCCTTGGCATTTTCCCAGTTAAAAAAAAATATATTCACGAACAATCAAATCTGTCACAGATGTACCTTGAAATTTCAGATAACTATTCACCTTGATTTTGAGACGAAATGGTAAAAAAGAGATAGTCATAGCCAATAATATATAACCGGCCTACTTGACGATATACATGTAGTGTGTGTGTGGTGGGGTTGTTGTTTGTTTGGGGTGGGGTTTTTTTTTTTTGGGGGGGGGGTTTTGGAGGGGGGAATAACTATATAACAAGTGTTTGAGACGTAATAATAATAATAGATGAAATAGTGTGATAATAATAATAGATAGAATAGTGTACATGTTTAGGTTATCGACCCACAATCACAAGGTTTTTCGCGAGGGTAATATAGTGATACCCCGCGCTCGCCATGGTTTTTCTCTCATTTATTTTTGTCACAAATAACGTGTTTTATTAGTCAAAAATTGACATTTTGATTTATATTATAATATCTATACATGTCCCCATCTAAAATATGAAATTTGAAATAAAACTACAAATAACGTATACGATGTATATTTATAATAAACGCGGGATTATATAGTTCAAGCCAGCGTTGTCGGTGTGTTGTGAAAGTATTCTTACGATAGGAGTTTTGTGAGAGTGGAATCCTCATTGCATGCGCAGATCCGGAGTTTCAGCCTCCTGTCACGGTTTTGCCACACTGCACGTATTACGCCGCGTAGGCTGATCAAAGTTGAATGAGCATTATTCTGTTAGCAGGTGAGTACGGTGGTAGTCATCGAAGTTGATCTGTTTCATTGGCAATGATGGCTAAGGACCCTGAACGTCAGAAACTTGAACGTGTATTAAAAGCATATACGACGGAATTATCTAACGAAGACAATGCCGTCCAATTATCACAAAAAGCAGTTACTGAGAAATCCGTTTCTACCGATAATGATGAGCCATCTGAAACTGATGACGACGTCGGTAGAAAATGTAGCTTTATATTTTCACTACTAAATGTGCTTTTTAGTGCTTTCTTTTTTCTGACGTCTGTTGCATTGAATGTGCTAGGTCCATATCTATCGGTTTATTACCAACAATTGGGATTAAACGCACAGGAAATAGGAATTATTTGCAGTGTGCAACCGTGGATCGCCATTCTGTGGACACCCTTTATGGGATATTTATCGGCGAAATTTAACATTCGAAAAGTCATATTTATTGGATCATTATTAGGTACTGCAGGCATCTACATGGGTCAATATATCGTTCCGGAGGTCAGAAGAGGGGACTGTGCCTTAGTTCACATGTGTGTTGAACCACAAGATGGAATCAAAACAGGACCCGAGCATGCAACCACAGACGTTGCAGTTACGTCCATGCAGTATGATGAAAGCAATGTGCAAAATGATATCAAATTACCAAGCACAGGTTCGAATCTCTCAAGAGCATGTCCATACCCTCAGACAACTGGATATATGAAAAACTGGTATAATAAAAATGACATTCGTCGACTAGTCATATATCTTATACTGATTAACGTAGCATGTCAGATTGTAGGAGCTGCTTGGTTTTCGTTTGCAAATGCAGTTGTTTTGGAGGCACTTGGAAAAGAAAAGAGAAACCAGTATGGATATTTTAAAGCTTTTGGAGCTATTTCTGCTGCTCTGTCGTAAGTTTCTGCTTTCATGAAAATGACGAATATTATTATTTCTTAAATACAAATATCATGATCTCTATTGTCATGATTGTTGTTGACATTTGGTAGAGAAAGATTTGAATTGATCTTGCGAAGTCTGCAAGATTGTTCATACTTTAGTAACAACTCCTCATTATGAGCCTTTGACCTCAGCGATGACCTTAAAATGGATTTTAATTGAGACCTCAAATACAACTAATTTCATAAACAAATAAATTGTATGAGTATAAGACGATAGGTTCTTTTACTATTATTAAACCATTTTGAGAGGAGTGCATGTGGCGAATTCTTCCCGTCAGTTTTACAAAAACCAATTCATGTCTAAGGTAAATCTGGATCAACTCATTTCTCATTCTTCCGAAGAAGATTTAAAACTGTAGAAAAAAAAATCGCTCTTCTTTAACATTAAAGGAAATCCTTGCCATGAAACTTTAGCGCTCAGATATGTAGCTCAGATACACACCCCATCCGTAGGTTAAAGTTTTTAAAAGTGCCGTGTTAAGACAAAAGAATTTTAGAAGCGTTCTCCATCCAAAGATATTTTCATATTTATAGTGCGAATTATTTTACCGGAGTTATAAAGCTTTAAATGGTTTCGAAACTTTAGGGACATCCTGTGTATGGTGTCAACATAAACTACATCTGTGTTATTTCAAATGATTTATACCAAAACATTTCAATATTTATTTATTTCAAACAACTGTTTTTACTGATGATCATGGATCTAATAAGTGAACGAGTGTCATACAATTTTATTGCAGCACCTTTTTCGTTAACAAATGGTAATACTGACCTTGCAAATTGGCGGAAATAAACGCCACGTGTGATAACTGAGCAGATGGATACTCCTACTTTTAACTTTTAAGGAAATACATGTATGATCTTGAGATAATGTAACGATAAGAAATTGTGCTATTTACCAATTTGTATACAGAAAAATAAAAAAGTGGCACTAAATCTCACTGGCTATGGCTGGTTTTGTCCATAAATTAACAGACATTTTCTTGGTGGATTTTCGTGCACAGTCATGGGAATCTACCAAACAATTATGTGTGGCATCATTTCAAGAAAATCAATCAAACCAGCCATAGCCAGTGAGATTTAGTGCCACTTTTTATAACAAATTTGGTATCAAAATGTGCCTAATAATTGGATGCATCTTTCTAGCTGAAAATTATTAAATCCACCAAATATTTTGGGAAATATTCTAGTATATGCTAGGGGGAACTTACATATTTGGTTGGGTGTATTATATTTGATGGGATTGTAGAATACAAAAATATGACCATATTTTTACAAAATTGGTTGTTCAAAAGTGTATACCAAAAAGCAGACTTTATACCCAAAATCGTTTATTTATAGCTCTACGCATTCTTTATGTGCTGAGTGCTGTACGTGGTCAACAACAGATTTGTGCTGAATTCTCATTCTCATTGCAGCGTCTGGGTGCAGGGCTTCTATTGGAAACAACCAGATACACTGTTACCCATTGTGGCACCACTGCGGAACATGCCAACTATTTTGTGTTATTTGCGGCTTTCTCAACATTTATGGTGCTTGCCATTCCTGTGGCAATGGCTATGACACCATCTCAGGTTAGTACACAGCAAAAAAATTATGCCCGGTATCACGGTTATACTTGGCTACCAGACCTATAGGCCTACATGTGATGTATGCTTTTAACTGGCACTGTACTGTACCTACAAGTACTGGGCATACAGTACCTGTGCAGTTACTGGACATACAGTTCCTGTGCAGGTACTGGTAAGAGAACCATGATGATGGCGGACATAAGAATGCTCTACAAAGACCAGACTTTTCCTGGATGTTTTATCCTAAATTCGTATTGCTTTTTATTTAAAATGTTAAAGCTAGATGCAGTCTTCATAAACCGAGATATTATTAGTTATCCACTGTTTGATAACGCAATACGGGAAGATACCTATGGTTGGGTGCCATATCACATGAGGCCGGAGGCCGAATGTGATATGGCACCCAACCATAGGTATCGACCGTATTGCGTTATCAAACAGTGGATAACGAATTTATCACTTAGGAACAACGCGATATATCCTGTATTGCGTTGTAAGTTTGATGGCAGCTTCTGATTGGTTAACTACCATTTAGGGTTGATCCATTATGTCTATGTAGGGGTCTGGGTTTCAAAAGAGGTGATATATCTTGTATTGCTTTGTTAGCTGAATACGTTAGCTGAATAAGTTTTGGGTTGATTCATTATCTTTGGGGTGGGGGGGGGGGGGGGTTAAAATTGAAGGGTCGGTAGTGTTTAGGCCTATTATAGGCCTACACAAAATAAAACATGATTTACTCGATATCAATTTACCTGAATAATCAAAGCCTTGATCCAGTGTTAAAAATCCAATAAATTATTGTTAATGCAAATGTTTCTAATCTTTTCAATGTTTCACATATTCCAATTCCAAGAAGAATTCCAGTTTTTAAAATTCAACAACAAACAGTAAAGTCTCAACTCAATATTCAAAATTCCAACAACAAAAATCCAATTATTTACATATTTACAGTCTCTCCATATTGATTAGTTTTGATTTGAGCGAGGTTGTACGTTGATTGTCAGATTATTGATCGTGATATTGCTACATCCCGAAAAAATTACTGGGCGTGTTGGTCTTGGATTAGGAGATGCATGGTGGAATTGCTGCATCATTGAAGATTGATGACCTCGATTACCTGGACCTCGGGCAGTCGTTTGAACCAAGAGCTGCTGTGTTGTTTCAAAATCTGGGTCATCAAAAGATCACGGAGGAATGGACTCAAATTAAAGTCAATAGACTGTAGTTCTGATGATGGAGGCGTGGCAGGTCTTCCTAAAGATGAAACTACTGGACCATTGTAAGGTGTCCATGAAGCTGACGGTGTAGTGGTCATGGATGGTAATGGTATCAAAGGAGGGGCTGGTGCAGTTGAAGGTGTTGAAAAAGCTGATTCTGTTGCAGGTGCATCAACTGGAGCAGGAGTGGTCATCAAAGGAAGTGGCATGGATGGACTTATCTGAGGCTCTGTGTCTGAGCTGTGTTGGAAGTTTTCCAAGAAGCTTTCAATGTCCATATCAAGGTATTCTATCATGTCAGATTCAGTAGTAGAAGAACTTGTAGATGGTGTATTAATTGATGGAGGTGCAGGTGACGCTTGCGGATTCCTCGTATTCACTGATACAGGTGCAGGTTGATGTGGAATACCTAGAGTTTTGTCAGTGAGGCTCTGTCCCATACGCAGTTTTTCACCATTTGAAACCCGTTGGTATATGGCCAAACTTGATACTGATTTGTGGCCTGTCACTTCCTTGATTTGCGATGACGCATATGAATCGCGGGTGAGTATGGTTGCTCCCGTCACTCGGATGGAATGGTTTGAGTATATCTCGGAAAGGCTGTACTTCAAACTCATATCCTTCATAAAGCCACGCAGCTTATCACAACCTATTGCACGGTTGTAATACCATATCTGGGATGATGTGGCAGGCACATATTTGAGGAAGGATGCGACCGGGCACTTAGGATCGCCTTTTCTCTCCGGCATGAATGCTGTGTACGACTCTGCACAACTTTGTGTGTGATTTTTGTTAAGTTCATCGAGCACTTGGCATACGAGCCAAGTACATAGCGGTCGCCTACATAGCGGTCGTACATAGCGGTCGTCTTCTGGGGTGTGTTGAACAGCAAATGTTGATTTGGTCATAGAGTGCATATTTTCCGAACCTCTACGGAAAAAATATAACCTGATGTCGAACTGTACTTTCTCTTGTAGTTCTGTTGGATTGGCTGCATCAAAGCTCTTCATTTGTTGGTAAAGCTTGTTCAGATCTCCATCCTCGATCTCTGGATGATGTTTGATCGCCCCTTTCCTTCTACCTTCAATTCCCTAACTGCTCCTTTGAATGCTTCCTGTGATTCGCGAAATACGGCGTCCTTTATTATATCAACGGTTTGATTGAATGGTGGCGACTTCAAGTATCGTGACAGGCTGTGCCGCAGGTTGATCAAAGACGCCATAGAGTACTTCTCGCCTTTTAGTGTTCTGGCGCTGAAATAAAATTCTGACAAGCATTCGTTGAGTACAGGCGCGTCAAAATTCTCAAAATCCACTGGGCCAGTTCCATCACCTCTCTCCATAAGAAATGCTCTAAAAGCTCTCCCTGCCTTAAGGGCAGTGTCAACCCGGCACTTGTTTCAAAATTTAATTTCATATTTCTCTATTATTTTATACTTTTATATGTATTCTATCATTACCATCATAAGTTACTAATCGGAAGCGATTATTTCCCGTTCTTTTGGGTGATTTAAAATTGTTGTTTTGGTAAGTTTGAGCCAGGAAAAGGCGCATGGTTATTTGGCGGGAATTTAAGCGGAGTTCCGCGCTTTTCAAATGCTGCGACAGCTGTTCGATCATTGCGTCGCGCGCTGAAACTTCCCGCGCGTAATACTAGACGCGCCGCTTAATATCCGCGACGTAGACGCGAAAAACAAAAGAGCGCAAAACAATGTCTAAAAATGTAAACAAAGGCCAATCTTACGATCATTTAAATTTCAGTTTTCTTCCAATTTCTTCACATTGTGACAATATAAATTGAATCTGATAGTTTATTATGATTGTTCATAATAGTATACTCTCTCTTTAGGTCACACGCCCCTGTATTTCGTGAACATTTAGCTTTAAATGGTGGAAAATGTCAATATTTTTACTAAATCGCTGTTTTCTAGAAGTTCAAATTTGAAGGAATTTTACGATTTTTCAGACAGCATAACTAAAAAGATATCAAACTATCAGGTAAGATTTTACTACCATTGTGTAGAGGACTTTCAGCGCTAGGAGGCAATTTTTTATTTTTTCGATTATGGATTTTAAACTCGAGATATGCATCCAAAAAGTGCCAAAAATGTGATTTTTGAGATAAAAATCTCATTGTTGGCAATTTTTGGTCAATATTTTCAAAACTAAAATTTGTAAGCAAAAAAAAAAGTGCTTCCTAGATAATTGACTTTAGATGATTTTGGTGAAATATTGAAATTTTGAATCCAAAACTGATTTTGTTGGGTTGTCTGAAATTTTTTGGCGCCAAAAAAGTGATTTTTGGGCAAAAATGTAGAAATCACTTTTTGGGGGGAAATTTAATACCAATTTATAGATTCTCCGACTCATTTCGTTTGAAAAATTGTATCCTTTTATGTACATTACATTATTAGTTTAAAAGTTACAGTGCTTGATAAATTTCATATATTTAGGGTTGACACTTCCCTTAACATTCGCTCGTTTGGTGTTGATTGGTATCAAATTATCCCTCTTTTCATTGATTTCCGCTCGAGTGTGCAATACAAATCGCTTGCTGGTAGTGGTAGCAGAATTCATTGATTTATCCATCGTGATTTGTAGACTACAAAAGCTTATTTCAAAAAACGACTGAGCTTACAAGCAAAAGTAACGCGATACGAGATACGACCACTTGCATAAATCTTACCTCATTAAGCTTCCTTGGATACAAAATCTTGCAAAATGTGTCTTTTTTTATTCAAACATCCCGCGCGAAGGTACTTACCGTAAGTTGGCGTAACGCCGTATTGGGAATTATTGATAACAGTCATCGTATTACTACAGCCTTCTTTTTTAAACGTGAAGAATGTTTTGGAATATTCTTTTGCCGTATTCATGAAATAACAACTCTTAACATTCATAACATACCTTTCCTAGTGCGCAAATATTGTTTAAACAGTCAAAATCGAGCTTTTTCTACAGTGGTGACATCGCTGGAAAAAGTTGTTTTCGTCTCTATTTTGTTTAATTGCAGCCGATCGATCGATCGATCATATAATTCGTTTGTTGTGCAATTTTCGGCTTTTCAAAAGTCATTACTGGAAAAATTACGATGAATATTCACAAAATATCATGAATATGCAAATATTTTGTAAATATTCATGAGTTTGTTATTTCAAGAACCAATTAAAACCAAGCTTGATACATGACATCATACAATCGAACTATTAGACAGATTTCATTTTTAACCTCTTACACAGATACCGCTCTTTCACTTTCCCTATGGAGTTGTGTTATAAACAAACGTAGAGTACATACACGTGCAAGAGTCATCCCAACTACGCAATACGAAATATATCATCCTGGTAGTAAAAGGTAAACATTGCCGGAACAGCTGATTACTACGCAATACGAAATATATTACGTTGTTGAGATTGTAAACATTACCAGAACAGCTGATTACGATGCAAAATGCGACTTTATATCACCTTGCTGGTAAATGGCCCATGACCAATCAGATTACAGCATTTGTATCTATTTATAGCTACTAAGTGATAACATGCCAGACAAGATCAACGATGAGAGTCAATGTGGAGCAGTCATCGGTAGATCACGATGACGAGAACTTGAGAAGCTGGTTACTAAGAGGACAGAATAACGTGACTAAGTTGATAGACCCAAGATCATGAATATAATGAAATGCATAAAGTTGCAAAAATGACAACATTCTCCACCAGTTATGAAAACATTTCATCATTGTTATCACACATTATTTGGCCAACTTTCTGCAACTTCGTGGGAGAAAATGTACAACTTTCGTGGACAAAATGAGGTACCGGCAAAATGTGAATACTATTTTTAAAATGTATAATAATTTGATTTTTACAACATCTGAATTTTTAGTTTGGAGTTTAGACACTATAGTAGATTCACAGACTAACGACGGTTGGCAATTTCAGAATAGGTAATCTTCAATTGACGGGGAGGAAGTTATTTGAAATCTTATCTGATCATTAGCACATTATGGTTCTATGCTTCTCTGTGTCTTGAATCACATCGTAGATAATTCATATCCTGAATAGTGACAACGTTTTTTCAGGCAATTGTTAAAATAGATTTTCTTCTAATGTAATCCTCATCTAGACAGTTAGTTAAACAAATGATGATTGATGATCAATATGTGTCACATGTTAATATATGGTTAAGCTGGTACGTTTGATCACTGGTTTGAATAGCGCGCTATTTGCTTTGGTAGTGTATGCATACGTGGTGGTATATATTTGACGATGTGCATTGGCGGAGCCAGGGGGCCTGGGGGGCACGTGCCCCCCGGGTCCCTGGCACCAAAAAAAAAAAAAGGAGAAAAAGAAAGAGAAAAAGGAGAAGAAAAAGAAAGAAAAAGGAGAAAAAGGAAGAAAGAAAATAGAAATATTAGAGGGTATAGAGTTCTTTATTTGTTACATAGTAAGTTTCCATGCCCCCACCCCTTATTTTGTACGTTCCCGGCACAGATCCCGGCATATCAAGGCAATAATGGCGTAGCCAGAGGGTTAAGAAGGGGCCGACTGCTCCTTCTCCCCTGTCGTCCAATTTTGCCATTGTCGCCTCAATTTTGATATAAAGAGAAATCATAGTTAAATTATGACGTTCAAATACAAAGATAGCATTTTTCGTTGTATGTGCCCCTTCCCCCCAAAATAAATTCATTGCAAATTAAGAAGATAGTTAAGCCAAAATGTACCTCAATCCTAGCAAAACCGGGTAAAATAGCAAAACATTTAACAATAAAAGCAGTGTCATAAGGCCAAAATATATCTCAAATGTGGCAAATAAGTATAAAGAAGCCAGGGTTTTTCGTAAAAAAAATAAAAATAAAATGTGACATTTTAATAGAAGCAACAATGTAGGCCTATCTCAATCTTGGCAAAATTAATGTAAAGAAGTCAATTTTGCGTGGTTGGTATCTCAATCGCGGCACAATTTATGTAAAATAGCCCAAAAAAATCGCGCGTTACGCGCGCACGTGACATGAACGTTAACTTTAATTTTTGGGATCTAATTTTAAGACAAAATGTATCTCGATCATGACAAAGTTACACCCTCAGAACAGGTATTAAAAAACCATGGGTTAAAAGAATGTTGGTTAAAAAGTGTACTACATTGGTTAAAAATGAAGCGTTGGTTAAAAATTACTTTTAATATTGCGTTGGTTAAAGAGTACAAATATGATTCATTTTTGGTTTATTCAACGTTGGTTAAGGCATCATAATGTTAACCAACAATAAGATTCCCGCCAAAGAATTTCAATGGCGGGAAAATATTTTGCGCATATTATCAAATTGTTGGTTACATTTTAATCAACATGTGTTGGTGAAAAATCTCTATTGCACAACGTTGGTTAAAAATGTGGTGTGTTGCTGAGACATCAAAACGAGGCCTAGCTGGCCCGTTCACTCTCTTTTTGCCCAAATCACAAGTGGTAGACTATGGACATGAAATACAGCGCCTCCAAGTGACAGCTTTCTTATCATCCATGACTGAATTTTGCAACCAGCAGTTAGGCCAATAATAAAATATTGATTGGTTGTCCTCGACATTCCTATCTTATTTTCCGTCAGTTCTAAAACCTCGTATACCTTATTCATAGTCAAATTACCCGCTCATGCTAAACCGATGAACATACCCTGAGACGATATACCTGTATTGTACAGGGCGC
Organism: Ophiura sarsii; assembly: GCA_035610835.1. NCBI lineage: Eukaryota > Metazoa > Echinodermata > Ophiuroidea > Amphilepidida > Ophiuridae > Ophiura > Ophiura sarsii. Next base: position 41,743,511 of record CM069445.1, on the reverse strand, counting down.
CGGATTGGACATACCGATTGAGCAGTGTACAATGAAAGCATTCATGTGTAGTGTGTGATTATGCTAAGTTGACGTGAGTTCAAACGCCAATTATTAGCCGTTGATAAAGCAGAGTGTCGATTGGGAAATGTGTTGAAATTCATTGTTGTTGTATTAGTGTGTTTCGTTATTGACATCATTGTTCACCGGCCTATGGTGAGCGTGTGAACTCACTAAAACTGTTTTAGATATGACCAAATATAAGGACTGACCGTGGACAACTAAATTATTTATATTTTGGGACTTACGGGAGCATTGATATTAGACGATTTATAGAATCAATTTCAATAAGTAAGCTATCAAAATATTCCTTGATATATAAATCATTATTATGAACGGAAATCATTCTCTGTAATGCACAAATTACAGAGAAATCTTGAAATGAAAGTTGCAAACATTTTTAATTTTTGTTGAATTTTTTTATTTTTTGCGACACATTCATTTTCACTCATCTGTATCGATCTGTTATGTTGCAGGGGAATGGCATTTGGCTCTCATCTCATCCATAATAGGAGTTTGACTAATATTCATTACATCCATACCATTAAACAACAACTTTGATATGTCAATTTTCTAATATATTGACTCCCAATAGTTAGCTTTAAACAATTGACATCAGAGCAAGCGACCATTGATGTTTAGCTGTGGTTCGATTCCTATTGTTCAGCTGGTCGCTAGTGGGCGCTGCATTTGATGTCCGTTATATGCTTGCGGTAGCACTTGTGAAATGGCGGACGACCAAGTGATTGCAACGCTCCGGTTGTGGGGTCTGGAGACGCATATAGAAGGGTTTCAAGGTACAAGATTGATTTCTTAATACGGCAATTTAATAATTATGTAACTGTCTGAGCTAAACAGTACAATATCATGGTATTTGTCTATCAAGAAAGGCAGATTTAGGACACTATTTTACCTTCACTTATACAACATACATGTATGGTTAAGCTTGCTACGAAGCCTACCATAGACTTCCTACATCGTATTTTCACCGTAGCGTATATGTACCTTGAAACACTCCGTCGTCTGCCATGATGTCGCAGCAATACTTCATAGCCATACAATAACAGAGCTACTGCCCAGTGCGTCAATGAGAATTAACCAACAAATGGTTAAGTTTTAACCAACCCCATTTTAAATATGAAGCAGATTTAACCAACAAATGGTTAAGTTTTAACCAACCCCATGTTAAATATGAAGCAGATTTAACCAACAAATGGTTAGGTTTTAACCAACCCCATGTTAAATATTAAGCAGGTTTAACCAACAAATGGTTAGGTTTTAACCAACCCAAGTTATTTATCAAGCAGGATTAACCAACAATTGGTTAAATTTAGCAGAATTAACCAACAAATGATTAAAAGTTTTAACCAACCACATGTCAAAGTTAAGCAAACAAAATAAAAGTTTAACCAATATTTTTTAACCAACCACTGTTGGTTAAAACATATTAACCGACAAATGATTAAAAATTGTAACCAACCACAGGTTTAAGATTAACCAACAGCTGTTGGTTACGGTTTTAACCAACCAATTGTGTGGTTCACCTGGTAACCTCCCGTTGGTTAAAATTGTAACCAACATGGTTAAAGATTTTAACCTTTGTTCTGAGAGTGTAGTTAGTGTTGAGAAGCCAATATTTCGCGCGTTTTGCTCATGTGCCTCGAAATATTTGCTTTAGTTTTTAAGCTTGTACTAGCGAAAATTGGCAAAATATGTAGAATAGCAAACAAAATAGCGCGCTACGCACGCACATGCCCCAAACGATAAGACTTGGGACCAGTCCTTGTGTGTGTTGTCCGTTTCGGGAGAGCCCGAGGGCCGAGCGGGTGGGGAAGGGTGGGTGGATGTTTTAGAACCTCAAAATATTTACATTTCTTTTAAGAAGCTTGTTATCAGCAAAAAAAGTCGCTCAATTATGACAAAATTAGTGTAAAATATGCAATTTTGCGCGCTAAGCTCGCATGAACCTTCAAACATACATTTAGCTTCATAACAAATTAGTATCAAATGTTGTGACTTCAAACATTAACTTTATCTTTATGAAACTTTTATGAAGGTAAGCCTCAATCATAGCAAACTGTAAAATAGCACATTTTTCGCGCGTTACGCACGCCTGTTAAGGTATCTGGTCACTTTTGTCTTTACTTCGTCAATTTATAGGTATCTGATTAATGATAATTTCAAAAATATATGATTTTGATTTGCAGCTTTAGTTTTCTTTTAAATTAATATTTTGATATTCATAAAACGTACAAAAAAGAAGATAGAATTACCCAAAAGAAAATGTTTTTTATTACCAGTATTATGTAGCAAATATATTAGTATAATTATGCTCAACTTCTTTCGTGCATTGATAAAAAACAAAATATTTATTAGAAATGAAGAGGTGGCTTTTCGATAAAATGTTGGTCAAAAGTTGAGATGTTTGCCTAAATCAGCTCTTTACCATGGTAAGCACCTATGGTTAAAGTGCCTAGTCAATATTCAACTCTAAATCGTACTACCAAATCAAAACAATCATTGCCTAAGTCACGCGTGTAACTTAGGCATATTTATTACCTAAATCAAATAGTGTGACTAGGTAATTTTGAGACAAAGTTTTTAGACAGTGAAAGTGTTTTATAGGTTTAGAAAGGTGTCGTGTGAAACCAGTAAGCTTAAATTGTACTGCCATTATTGACAAATTTGAGAAAATAACGGATCACTTCCCAAAGTTCGACAAAAATAGGGGAGTACTTTAAATGGTCTTAAGTTGTCTAGAATATATGAAATTAAATGTATATATCGTCAGCTTAATAAAATAATTGCCTAAGTCATATTTACTACTTTTGAGATAAATTTAAAACACATTGTAATTTTGTTACTTTATTACTTTTATTAACCATTTAAGGCATAATACCATGTTGATACAGGACAAAAATTATGGTTATGTTGTCATGTCTCAATAGTATTACGTAACCAACGAAAATGACTTTAACAACATATACCGTTGTGGCTTAAGCAGATTGTTTATTTTACTTGGCACTTTTACATCAACAAACTAACTTATGCAATTTGACTTTGCTCATTCTAACATTATAAAAGTTCTGAAAAATTCACTATAGTTATATAACATTTTTACATCCAAACTCTGGCACTACAATCACCTTTCTAAACCTATAAAACACTTTCACTGTCTAAAAACTTTGTCTCAAAATTACCTAGTCACACTATTTGATTTAGGTAATAAATATGCCTAAGTTACACGCGTGACTTAGGCAATGATTGTTTTGATTTGGTAGTACGATTTAGAGTTGAATATTGACTAGGCACTTTAACCATAGGTGCTTACCATGGTAAAGAGCTGATTTAGGCAAACATCTCAATATGTTAAAAAAATGACTTAGGCATTTATTTTATTAAGCTGACGATATGACAACAATAAAAACAATATAAATTGAAATTGCAGGCATATTCAGCCCTAATTGAGTCGATATTTACTGTATAATTTCAACCATAGGTGGTTCTTTCACGCTGATGGCATGGTGCGGACTGATTGGTCGATCGTCAATGATTGTCACATATTTCGTACTGCCTTTAGTCAACGATAAAGTTGGTCATATTCCTGTGCTGGTGATGGCATGCCTTGCGACTGGTGTGGGATGTACTGTCTGTGGATTCATCTCAAATCCTGCCTGGATGATACTCCCGATGTTTTTAAGAGGTGAGCATTTGGAAATACATCGGTAAACAACTTCGAAATATTTGTCAAAAAATTGCGTTATTTGTTGTCCGGAACGCAGGCCGACTCAACGTTATTCTTTATGTACACTCACCTATGACCTAGCGAGTGACGACACGTTTTAAATATTACGGAGGACCATTCACGCCAGCATGTTTGAGTCAAGTATAGGTTAACACTTGGCATTATATGCGACCATTAATTTTGTAAGGGGACGATGCTGATTAATGTGGATATTTACCTCGCTAGTTACTATTCTGTAGTTACTCGCCAGTTTTGCTCTCGGAATCGTTAGTATGTTACGCCACAGTTAGAGCGTAGCTTACCTCCCTATTAAGTTACGCTAGTTTGGTGCACTCGGCCGAAAGTGTCGTAATACGATTGAAATTGTCCTTTTTAATTAAAGCTATTATAAGGTATACTCTCTCCCCAGTGTTTCATTTGTTATCACCCTGAAATTACATTAACATCTTTTAACTGTTATCCTCGTAATTTTTGGAAGATTTATACCAAGTATATTTTAAAATACTCCTAATAATGTATCAAACAAAGGAAACATAATCATGACTATCAATAGAGAGTTAAATAAAAGTGCTTAATATTCCCTAAACTTGCACTTAGTTGCCAAAAATGCACAAAATGGCACTAAGTTGACAGATTTGAATGTGCAAGAATGTTACTAAGTTGTAGAAAATGTGCAACATTACTCAAAATGTTATGAAGTTGCCATGTCAAATTTGGATATTTCATACATCTGAAACTGTATTTCCACACATCTGAAACTGTTGTCATTTTGGGCAACTTTTGGCATTTACCTCTGTGACATAGGTCTTTTCCACAGTAGTATAATCAATCAAGCCAGTAGTTCAAACTCGCTGAATTGTAATTTATTATGATTATTCACAGTGAATCCATATCTGTGTCATTTTACAGAAATGTCAGTGGCAGTATACATGCAAACATCAGGAGCATATTTTTCAGATGTCACCGAGAGTCACAATATGACATCTATGCAGACCATCATGTCTTCCGTTACGTATGGACTTGGACAAGGAATTGGCAGTCTTCTTGGCGGTGGTTTATTTCAGACAATATCGCCCACCCTAACCTACGTTATATTTGCAGTAGCGTCTTTTGCCTTTGCTTTGTTTTTACTTGTAACACACCTTTTATTGGAGACAATTGTGAAAGGAATTCGATATAAGGAATATAACCCTTTATCCAAGTCATGATTATCAATGATATTTTGACGAGCCATACGGGGTGTTTCCATAACCTGACCACAAAGCTGACCACTTGTTTCAACCACCTCATCTGACCACCTTTACCGACCGATTCATTTAACGATTAACTTGATACTATTAAAGGTATATTATGTGATCTTTCCAGGGAACGCCCTCAACATCGAAAAAAAAATAGAAAGCAGATTTTCTTGCAGATTTACATTTCTGATCATAAATCATGCATACATTCCAAGTTACAGGGCGATACGATTCTTAATTACTTCAAAATCATGGTTTTAGAGTGAAAATAAACTGTCGGAATTCCGACAGTTTATATTTTTCACTCTAAATTCACTCTAAAACCATGATTTTGAGGTAATTAGGAATCGTATCGCTCTGTAACTTGGAATGTATGTATGATTTATGATCGGAAATGTAAATCTGCAAGAAAATCTACTTTCTAAAAAAAATAATGAATAGAGGGCGCTCTCTGGAAAAGATCACATAATATGCCTTTAAATGAACATTATTCTTGTTATCAAATGTATCCACATTCAAGATTAAGAGTATATCACTAATTAAAAATTAAATGAAATCTGGAAGGACTTACAGTACATTTAAGGTAAATTAATTAACAATCCTGATAGTAACCACTTAAAATGATCATAATTTCAGTTAAATGGTCATTAAGTAGTTATACAACGACCGATATAAATGACACATTGATTTTAGTTTAGAGGTAGATGTTCTGATTGCTGGCCCGATTTTCAACTTGACGATTTCTATTTTACATGAAAGATCATCCTTAAAATTGCCACATTCCAAAGTTTGAGTTGCATAACTCCAATGATTCTAATTTTAGAAACGAAAGGTCACTATAATTTTTGCCCATTGAGTAGTGCACAAACTGGCTGGTGGTTAACCACCTTTGGCAGTAATTCACCGCATTTTAGCCTAAATTTCCAAATGGAATATTTCAGGCCCCTAATATTTTACAGACATAATGAGAACAATATGGCGATTCTTCTGATATCAAAATCATGATGTGAAAAGAGATCAATCAAAAAAAAAGTGATCGGAACATACACCTTTAAATGATACTTGTAGTGTTTTTAAACACTAAAAGGTGTTTCATCATTCATTAGATTTATTAATTAATAAAGGAATATATCTTTTTATCCAATTATGATGATCAATGATATTTTGACGAGACTAATGGTAGTCAATGACCTGACTACCATTATCTGACCACTTGTTTTGACCACCACTTCTGACCACCTTTTTTGACTAATTCATTTTATGAATTAATTATCTACACTTTAAACCGATATAAATACCGATATTCTTCATAAAGATGGAAAGAAACGTGAAGAAGTAGTCAACAGTGGCTTAGACTTCCTTTGATATTGAGGGTGGCGTACCTTAATAAATTGGTAACAATGAAATAGTCCCTCACATTTTAAGCTCACCAACACCATCCTCCAATGGAACATGAAATCTAAGCCACTGCTAATTCAAACAATACCACTTCATTAGCTATTTAAAAGTCCTTAAACACTTGTCCTTAAACACTCAAGTGTGATGAACTTCTTTTACCCTTCACATTAAATTAAAATGACGGATTCGTAATTTTTTAACAACTAATAACAGTTATAATAAAAATTAAAAAAAATATAATATTAGTAGACGGAAGATTAAGAGAATACATTTGTTTATTTTATCATAAAAATGTTTAGTTTTTTAAAAGTTGACCAAAAAGTGCCAACAAATTGATTTGACAACCTCAAAAATGCAATGTTTTTCCTTTTTGGGGCCAACATTTTCAAAACTAAACATTTTTTTTGAAAACATAAAAAATCAATCCTAGAGAAGTGTCTTTAGATGATTTTGGTGCAATTTATATAAAAAACATTAATAGTTCAAAAGTTCAAAAGTAATGAATTGCCTGACCCCAATGGCAAGGTTGGTTTTCAGAGACTTTAGGTACAATTCAAGGGCAAGTAAAAATCTCGGGGAAAGAAATTGTGTGGTAAGTCAAGCGCAAAGCTCGAGAAAATTATGATTTTTAGTGTCAAAATAGGCTGATATAAGCTTGATTTGGTCTAATATTCAGACCTATTTTAAGCTAATTTGGGTGTAATTTTGACATGAAAAGTCAACATTTTTGATTGTTTGAGTGGGAAATTGGGTTGGCTTGATTTGACTGGGGCCTGGATTACACCGAGAAATGGCAAGCTCCATTTCCCGGGCAGAAATCGACCGAATTGCCCTGGGAAACTGTTTTCTTTCCGCCCGGTAAACATGATTCTTTGGCTAAAATAGCCACGCAACGTATCGCCTCGATTTAGGGGTTCAAATAGGCCAAGCAACGGGAGAAAACGCCGAACATTTTTCCCACCGAGAAATCATTTTATTTTGTTGGTCAATTCAATGACTTTATTCCTACCTCACTATAGCAACTGCATGGGGTTGGACTTGGACTTGGACTAGGCCAGTGTGTCAGCAAGACCAGTGGTCAGCGTGAAATGGTGTGGTGGTTCACAGTTCTAGATGCTTATTTAACCTTTTCCTTCTTCATTTTTGTGTATTTTCCTTTTCTCGTTTTTTCTTTTTCTGCTTTCACCTTTTTCTCTTTCTCCTTGTTTCCTTTTCTTTTCCTTTTCTTTACCTTCCCGATATTTTCGCTCAATTTTTTTGTCAGGGCCGCCCCACCTGACCCCCTCGGGCTACGCCACTGAACCTTTTCCTGTAATTCATTTTAAAGGTAGATGTTCTGATTGCTGGCCCGATTTTCAACTTGATGTTTTCTATTTGACGTGAAAGGTCGTCCTTAAAATTGTCATATTCCAAAGTTTGAGTTGCATTACTCCAATGGTTCTAATTTAAGAAGCACAAAGTCACAAGAATTTTGCCCATTGAGTAGTATACAAACTGGCTGGTGGTTAACCACCTTTGGCAGTAATTCACCTCATTTTATTTAGCCTATCATTTATAATTAGAACATTTCTGGTCCCTAAGATTTTACAGACATAATCAGACAAATATGGGGTTTCTTCTGATATCAAAATATCATGATGTGAAGAAAAAAATCATAGCCAAAAAAAAGTGATAAGAACATACACCTTTAAGCTTTAAGCGATTTTCAATATATCAGTCACGGTAGTGACACATTTATAGTTATTATATCCATAAGGTAATGGTCTACCATGTAGTGGCTCGAAATGGGCTATTTTTCTTTCTTCTGCTTTTTATTTCACACAAATCGGAGCTGCGGTTCCAATGTTACGGCAAATCAAAGTCGAAACTCTTAGGCAATTCTCGCAACTAGCGGTATAACATATATATAATCGTATATCTATGTTTTTCAATCAATGATATCTAACGTATATTCTTTAAAACGTCATAACTTGAAATATAAATGAGCTATAGCCATGAAAAAAATTGTGATAAATCAAATTGCAAATTAAGTATGGCATTAAAAATGTTAATGTTGTACCTAATTTGCATATTAATTAAATACAGTGTTTCTAGACGCCGAACGTGCTCCGCAAAATGGTCTTATTTGTCAATCCCGGGGTCTTTTCTCAAGAACGGAATCATGTAGAAAGCTGTAATTTTGAAAGGAGCCAGACTAAATAATTTTACATGTGGTGTTACATATTTTACATATAGTCTTTTTTGCAATTTTGTTCTGTTTTAATTTTTATAGCCATTTTTATTTTTGAAAAATGCTCATTTTGGTTAAAAAAATAATTGTTTAACATTTTCCGTCACAATATAATATATGCATTTTTTAGAATTTGGGACAAACATTTGAAAAAAGGGCTATGCTATCCTGACATTTACGTGTGTAAGCAGTTTTAGTTCATTGTTAGTGTTAGTTGAGATGATGGTAGTACGATTTGTTCAAATAATTTGGGTCAAAAAAGTAAATGTTGTGATTTTCTCAAAGAAATCAATATTTTTGGTCAAAATTGACGCCAAATTTGGATTCTCTGATCCATTTCCTTTCCAAAAACGTATACTTTTATATACATTTGAGTCATAGTTCAATAATTACAGCACTCACAAAATTCAAAGAATGATCTTTGAGTCCCCCCTTAAACGGGTTTCTATAATGATATTCCTGGAAAAATTCTATTTTTATACTAAAAGTGTCCATCATCAAACCGGGCAAGGAACAAATTGTCATGGAAATTAAGTTAATCCTTTATATTTCTTAAATAGCCGCAATTCACCCGAAGTCATTCCTATCGAGGCCACAAAGCCTATAGACCACAGAGCCTGTGTTAACATGAGCACCGAATGTATGATCACTGATGTAATATAATAGAGTCTTTGTTGAGAGTCAAGCAACCGAAATACATTTAGCAAATATTAACTATATAATTATAGACCTTTATGATTCTAGCATGCAGAGTCTAAGACTAGCGAAACTCAATTAATTACACGCGAGGATCGAGCACACGATACAAAACGAACGAGTAAGTGCAATGAATAATAATATTAAAATACTCCGACAAACTGGCATAAATTAACAAAGCCCTTAGAAAGTCACAGACTCGAATCATGCACATTGGTATATAATTATACAGGTAATATCGAGGGTCGAAGGCCGTAACTCAATTTTTGGGCAAATTGATATTTTGGTACAAAAATAATCCATATAGGGGAGGATGGGGCAACTGGACCGGTTAAGCATATTTCATGATATAAAAGCTTAAAGCTCGTGTAAATATTTATGGAGTTGCTATGAAAATATCATCCATGTAACTGTTTACATATAACATATAATCAATGTTAAAAAATATCCAAACAAAAGGCCAATTACCACTAACTAAAAACTTTACTTGGGACGGTCCAGTTACCCCATCGTTGGGGCAACTGGTCCTATATGTTCCAACGGTTAGAATACACAGAAATCATTGATTGACAACACGGTAACTAAGCAGTATTTTCTTTACAAACTCATTTCCATATTATTTAACGTGTAAAAATGATACAGGTCTCATGAAACCCATGTTTTATACAGTTTTCGTGGTTAACGTGTAAAAAAAAGCAGTAATACTAATGGTGTACAAAGCAAGCGCAATTTTCGACTGCACGTTTATTAGATAAAACGGTATGAATCTAGTTAAATGGTTACATGGTTGTGATATTCAGACGCCCCATACATTTGTCTATTATATACCCCTTTCTTTAATGATTTTATTTACTTCATTTCAGATAATTATTCACCTTGATAATTTGAAGAGAAATAGTAGAAATAACATATAACATGCCTATATTTGACGATAATATAGTTTTTTGGGAAATAATGATATTACAAGTGTTTGCGTATTGTATGTTTAGGTTTATCGACCCACAATCATAAGGTTTTTTGCGAGAGTTCTATCCCCGCGCTTGCCATGGTTTTTCTCTCATTTATTTTGTCACAAATAACGTGTTTTATAAGTAAAAAATTGGCATTTTGTTTTATATTATTATATCTATACGCCTCCCCCCCCCCCCCCCCCCTCTTAAATATGACATTTGAAATAAAACTGCAAATAAAGTGTGTATAATTTTAAGAAACGCGAGATGATATCGTTCAAGCCAGTGTTGCCGGTGTGTTGTGAAAGTATTCTTACGATAGGAGTTTTGTCAGTGGGGAATCCTCATAGGCATGCGCAGATCCGGAGTTTCAGCCTCCTGTCATGGTTCTGCCACATCACGGTTTGAATGAGGTTACGCCACGTAGGCTGATCAAAGTTGAATGAGCATATATCTGTTAGCAGGTTAGTATGGTGGTAGCCATCGAAGTTGATCCGTTACACTGGCAATGAATGATGGCTAAGGATCCTGAATATCAGAAACTTGAACGTGTATTGAATGCATATACGACGGAATTTTATCTAACGAAGACAATGCCATCCAATTATCAGAAAAAAACAGTTACTGAGAAGTCAGTTTCTACAGATACCGAGATTAAATGGAGCTCTGCATTTTCCGCACAATATGTGCTTTTTGGTGCTTTCTTTTTTCTGGCGTCTGCCGCCCTGAGTATGCTACGACCATATTTGTCGGTTTATTACCGACAGTTGGGATTAAACGCACAAGAAATGGGAATTGTTCTCAGTGTACAACCATGGATCGCTATTCCGTGGACACCCTTAATGGGATATTTATCCGAGAAATTTAACATTCGAAGAATCATGTTGATTGGATCACTACTTGGTACATCAGTGATCTACATGGGTCTGTATTTTATACCGGAGGCCAGGAGAGGGGATTGCACCTTACTTCACCTGTGTGTTGAACCACAAGACGGAAACCATACAGGACTCCAATACGCAACCACACACGCTACGGTCTCCATGCAGTATGATGAAAACAATTTCCAGAAGGATGTCACGATAATCACAGGTTCGAATCGTTCAAGAGCATGTCCATACCCTCAGACAAATGGATATATGAAAAACTGGTATAACGAAGATGACATGCGTCGACTATTCATTTATTTTATACTGATTAATGTAGCATGTCAGATTTTAGGTGCTGCTTGGCACCCGTTGTCAAGTGCAATTGTTTTGGAGGCACTTGGAGAAGAAAAAAGGAACCAGTATGCATATTTCAAAGCTGTTGGTGCTATTTCTACTGCTCTGGCGTAAGTTTATGTCGGCTGGTCATGACGGAAAAACACCTTACACAAATCAGAGAATAATTTCATCAGGAATCCAAGGAAGATTAATAATAAAATTTCATAGAAAAATTCCAAATTTGAACTTACTGTTCCAGACAGTTTCGACGTCCGTTCGGATGTCTTTATCAATGGTGTATGACCGCTGATCCAGTGTTACCAGAAGATGTTGATTTTCTGGTGACGTCACGTGATGATTTTGATGACGTAATCCGGATCAATGGGTCGTACAGGTAACTAAGTTGGTAGGCCCCCTCGTCGCCATTCATTAGGTGCTGTTTCATGTCATTATTGGCTTTTCGACGGATCCAAATGGATTCTCTGATCCATCTGGTATTTCTGGCGTCGTCCCTCGCGAGAATGTTTGTATTGTCCCAATTTATTACGTGGTTTTTTCGAACGGACGTCGAAACTGTCTGGAACAGTAAGTTCAAATTTGGAATTTTTCTATGAAATTTTATTATTAACCTTACACAAATATGATTAGTAAATTGTTATACCATGACTCCTGTCTTTACAATTGTGTATGGCTGCTACGCGGGCTGCCACGGTTACTGTGCTTGCATTGTCATACAGGCCTATATCTTTTATTCATTTTTTAACATGTATTGGATTGAGTACGAATGCATATTAGTCTAGCGAAATTTGTGAGATCATTCATTTTCCTGATCCTTTACCCCACGACCTTGAATTGGATTTTAATTGCACCTCAGATAAGACCTAATTTCATGAAGTTCAGACTTACATAAAGTGCAGGCGATGTAAGATGAGTAGTTCCGAGGAGTGGTCCTGTTTTACTCCTCTTAAAAAGACATGTTGAGTTGAGAGGAATATATTATGAATTCTTCCCGGGACTGAGTTTGATAACATAGGACCCATTTCTAACATTAGATCTGGGTCCTTACTCCTTGTTCATGAAGATTAACTCACCAACTATCTTCTGAAGAAAAAAACTGTAGGCAAAGCGTACACTCACAATGGACATTTCCGTATCTTTGTTATTTCCAATGATTTATGCCTCAAACATTTTAATTACACAAATAAACAGTGTTTACAGATCATATCATGGATATAATGAGTTTAATACATTTTTATTGCAGCGCCCTCTTTCATTGACAATTGGTCAGAATGGCAAATTGGCTGAATTAATCTACGTGTGATGTGAAATGAGTAGATGGATGCATCTATCATTAATCGGAGAATATAGGATCTTGATTGGCCGCCTTAAGATACTAGGTTTCGGTGTGATTGGGGTGGGGTGGGGGAGATCTAACCATATTTTAACAAAGCAAATTGTTGAAAATTGTTTAAAGCCAAGTTTGTACCCAACCCAAGTTTGTACTCAATAGTGATCGTAATGCGGTTACGCAGATTCATGACGAATTATCATTCTCATTACAGCGTCTGGGTTTCAGGGCTACTATTGGATTCAACCAAGTACACTGTTAACCATTGTGGCATCACTGCGGAACATGCCAACTATTTTGTGTGTTTCGCGTCGTTCTCTGTACTTCTAGTGCTTGCAATTCCTGTGGCAATGGCTATGTCACCATCTCAGGTTAGTGAGCCATCTCTAAGAAGACCCGTCTTTCTAGGATGTTTCATCCTGACTTCCATCTTTCACAATCTTCAAAACTGAAATACTGTACTGTTGTACCGTGAATTTTAGGGAAATTAACTCCATGGCGTAGCCGGGGGGGGGGGGGGAGTTGAGTTGAGGGGACCAATATTTTGAGTGTGGACTGTCGGTTGAGTTTGGCAATGTAGGCCCTTGTGATAATTGATACCCACATTAGGCTACAAGGCCCGCTTAGCAGCGCTATAAATTGGTGCCCTAAAAGCCGTCACCAAATTTAAATATTCGCCTTCCATCAAAGCTGGTTGCTATATGACATAATTCTCGTGTGCAACCAACCGGATGCAACATAATGGAAACTCACCCTTGCAATTAGCAAGTAGTACCGCTCGTACACGCCCCGAATTTAAATATGATTGCCTGGTTGTACACGCGTACTGGGCAATCCTCTCGTATAGTAATTGATAACAATAGGTTTACCAGACCGAATTAATAGCGCTCCTAAGCGGGCAGTTTATGTCATGATATAGGGCTAATGACCTAGACTCGACCCTTCATGTCTTCCCTATTTTACACATGGCCCTCAAATGTAATGTGAAGACTGGGAAAAATACAGTTCCAAAAGTGGGCGCTGATTTAACTGCTGAATATACATGAGCTTATTCACGCACCATCACGCCACATTGCGTCGAAGGTTTCACGCGGCGTTGTACATCGCGTGACGCAATAGGGCGCACGGTCGTACCTCCCACTGCGCGGCTTGACGATCGTTCGACGCACCGCAATTTGAATTGGACCAATCAGGTGTTTTTTCTGTTGTCGTTGGGCTCAAAAGACTGTACCGACTAAAACAAATGCGCGCAGCCTGCTAGAAAAAATATTACATGTTAAATAATAAGATACCGCAATTTTGGTACAAGTTCGCCTCATCGATATAACTTTGTTCAAACACAACATTAAAATGGAATGTCCGATTCCAGTTAAATAAAAGCATTTTGAAGCAAACATTTTACTGCGTATGATGTTTGCAATATATATTTCCCACCAAAGACCACCCTCAAATTCAAAGCTATTAATGTTGTATACAAGTATTTGATTGGATCAAATATAATCGTATCACTTACGTGAAGTTTACACCCACTCAGCACTATAAATGAAGAAGAATTAAGCTGACACGCTTCAATCTGAGTTTCCAAAGATATAGAAACTCCATACGTTGTCCTTTGAAACGAACAACGCCCTGGATATAAACGGTATTTGTAAAACACATACACGCGTACACGCGTACGTACGATTGTACAGTCACGTACGGCCTCTGTGCATGTACTTCACAATGGTAAAAGATACCGCCTATACATTTGTGTGCAATCAAGCTTATACCCGGTGTTTTATCTTATCTGACGAATTTCAATTCTCCTTAATACCACGTGGCGAAGGTGGCTTTATAGCCCCGTGGGGCTCAATCTATTGGACCCTCAACCGACCAGCAGTGGTTAACGATGGGGGCCCCATTCCTCTTTGGTGCTCCGCACGTCGGGTCTGTCCCTTGTGCCTAACGGGATGGACTATGAGCACAGCAAACGATAGGTGCGTTGCATTACAAATAATAAATGGTTCAAGTAGTAGGGAGAATTCAGAATAATCAATCGTACGTACGTACGTACGTACGCGTGTACGCGAGTACGTGTTTTACAAGCACCGATTTATTAATGAGATTTCAAATACCGCTATCGCGTTGTGTAATGTGTTGCCGGTTTAACCATCGCGGTATAAATTATGAGTACAAATATCTAAAATAATGTAATTTACTTTAAGGAAATTAACCGGACCAACCTATCAAAGAGGTGTATGAAATGAGATAAAATTAGCGTCACAACAGTACTGCGCCATTGTGGAACCGTCATCGATGACGAAAATTATGAGAAGCTAGTTATTGAATGACAGAGCAACACATTCTTTTTTCTTTCTTTTTTATTGACAGTTGATTGGTCTTATGACGTAATAATAATAATAATAATAATAACAGGCATTTATATAGCGCCTTACATCGAAAAGGATCACAAAGCGCTTTACAAATTACAATAAAAGAAAGAGTATTATATTATAATATATACACAAGATGCAGCATTATACTAAATAAAAGTACAATAAAAGTGTTGGACTAATATGTAGCATCACAGTTACACAAATCTAGTTATAATGCACAGTGATAATTATATGAATGCAATAAAATAACTACATATTCTGGTTAACAGATGGACAGTAGTGTGAGAAGCTTGTTGATATAAAGGGGTCAAAAAAGTAAGTCCCTCCCTAAAATTTGATCCCGTTTGTTTGCATAACTCCACACACATACGTACCTTTTGAAAAATTGAAACGTTTATCAAAAGAAGAAAAAAAAACGTTTTTATTTTCAATAGCATGTTTACCTCTTCCAAAACATTCACATTTTCCCCCAAAATGATGTTTTCAGATAAAGTGGCACTTTTCAAAATCTTATGCAAGAAAGTTACAAAAATGTCTCCAGTGCTGTTTAAAATTAATTTGAATTGTCTTTATTTTCAATAAAAAGAAAGTGTTTTCTGGTCCTTATTTGAAATTAAAGATAAAATGAATTTATTTCATTCATGACTAGCCAATTCACGTCAATAACTTTCCTGTATCGTTGAAAAGTGCCACTTTTCGGAAAAGTGCCACTTTTCGGAAAACATCATTTTGAGGAAATGTGACTGTTTTGGAAAAAGTAAACATGGTATTGAAAAGGGTAAACTTTGTGTGGGTAGCCAAGGATTTTTCCGTTTCATAAATTTTTCAATCTTTCAAAACGCCTTGTGTGTGGATTTATGCACACAAATTCGTATAGAATTTTGAAAAGTGCCACTTTTTTTGAAAACATCATTTTTGTGAAATGTGACTATTGTGAGAAAAGTAATAATGATATTGAAATGGAGAAATTTTCTATGGGTAGCTAAGTATTTTTGCTTTTCATAAGTGTTTCGATCTCTCATGAAGTCTAATTGTGTGGAGAGAAGTCATTGACATATTACAGTCAAAGATGCTTAAAGTTGCCCAATTTTTTAATTTTTTTATTGACTTTTAAGGAATAAAATTGTGGAAGAATATTGGATCTAAAACATAATAATGATATTTTATTGATATTTTATTGGTCTTGCTATGAGTTTTATAATATTGGGTTCGAATGCGTCTCGCACAATATTTGTACAATTCATAGCGAGACCAATATATACTTCAATAACCCATCTTTCTTTCTGTGTGTAGTATTGAGTATTTTACGTATGAGGTTTTATTTTGTGAATATGATTGATAATTTCCAAGCTGTAAAAGTATTTTTTTTACCGTAAATATAACAAGTTTAGTTTGGGGGTTTGACACTTGTTTTCCCTTATGATGAAAAAGATGTTATTATTACCTATGTTATCTTGCTTATTTATTTAGGACCGAAGTACTACTACTAATACCAAAAAGGGATACCACATTGTAGACGTATTGTATTCTCTTTGCAATCTGCGTCATGGCAGTGTTCTCTTGACGGTGCTGTGGTTAGCAATCGCGACAGGAAAAATGAGAATATTTGATAACTGGTACATTGAGTTTCTAGGTATGTCGTTGTCGTGTGAAACCATTATATTTATCTTATGTATGTCTGGGTATGTCAACACTCAAAAGGTCCTCACGACGTAACCTTACATATTGGAGGATATTTTCCAACTTCAAGAGATATTTTAGTTTCAACATGTATTTCTGTAGAATAATATATAATCAAAATCCGCATTAACGTTCAAATCAATGGGAATTCAAACAGTCAAATATGTCCACCGACACATCAGGCCAAAAGAAGTCTTGAATTGTACTGCCCTTCACTAACGTATTTTAGGAAGGAAAGGATTACTTTCCGGTTTCAGTTTTTAGTTTCAGTTTTATTTACCAACAATAGATATACAATAACTTTAAGTACATACATTGGTGGGCTGACCAAAATCAGAGCAGAGCTCGCAAATATATTTGGCCACCCTTAATAAATCATTTAAACGTAACCAATTCGGATGCATGTCGTCAGAGTCATGCCGCATGGACATTACTTTATACTGATGATGTACACATTACGAAATAAAATATTGTCATAATATCATTACATACGGTGATTTATAATGCAAAGTTTGACAATAGAGGGCAGGCAATTTAATATTTTAAAAGTGGTATTGCTATTTTTAATCAAGGTGTAGCCAGAAATTCTAAAACATAATTACTGATGTTTTCTATGTAAAATAACAACACACACAAAAGGTTGTTCACAATTCCAATGGGATTTATACAGGTATTGGATTTGCTATAATGGTCATTATGGTCATCACACCAGTTGCCTAAATGTTCCTGAAAAATTTAGACTCTTGGATAAGTAATTAATCTTGTGATATAAGGTTGTTAATTGAAAAGGCAAATCTGAACACCGGCATCACCTGTTACGAAAAATGCCAGATGCCAGATCCTCCTCTGTTTAGGAAAAAGGTGCTTTGAGCTTAATCAGTGATTGCGATTGTTGATAGATTGTGTGGGTTGAAGTAGCTAAACCCTTCCCCAAACACATCAAGATCAATTGAAGAAATTATGTGCAAACGTGTTCCTTACAGATGTTTCAATCATTCAAAATATTTGAATTTTGCTATTTTAAACTAATTTGGAAATATTGAGGTACAGTTTGGTTTGAACGAGCTTCTGAAATTTTTATTTTGTGGAAAATGCGCGTAGCGCGAGAAGATTTACTGCCCTCTCATAATTTGGTCAGTGTTTAGTGTCGGTAATTGTATATGATATATTTTCTAAATTTGGGCCCCAAATCTGGTGGCCCATCTGGCCCAATGGTAAATCCAGTCCTGTGAGGATCCTATACCAACCTATACTTTACTGTACGGGCAGACTATGTCTCCTTGGAGACCGTGGCTCTTCTACACCAACGTACATCATAAGCCAAAATCGTCCAGTGTAATATCTGCAATGTTTATGAATATTAAAAGATGCAAAAAAAAAGATTCTATTTGTTTATATTGTTATGTTCAATATTCAATTCACGCAATAACATTGATGACCTATTCTTCAAATCTTAATAGAAATGATAGAGTTGATACTTATTGTATACTTTCAACCATAGGTGGCTCTTATACGCTGATGGCATGGGGTGGACTGATTGGTCAATCGTCAATGATAGTCACATTTTTCGCACTGCCTCTTGTCAACGATAAAGTGGGTCATATTCCTGTGCTGGTGATGGCATGCCTTGCTACTGGTGTTGGGTGTATTGTAAGCGGATTCATCTCAAATCCTGCTTGGATGATAATACCGATCTTTTTAAGAGGTAACCGTTTGCCACTCCATCGTACTTTTCACCATGGTATGCCGTATAACTAGAAGATGCGGGATAGGCAAAATGGGCCACATTTCAAACTTACAGGTGTAGCCAGTAGCACTCATAACATGATTTATAATGTCTTTCTTTAAATAATATACTATCCATGGTGTTTGATTTGCATCAGCCTGAAATTACATTTTACATTCTCCTAACTGTTATCCTCCTTCTAATGAGAAATGTATACTCTATCATGACCATACACTATTTATATTACTAATAAAGAAAACTGCGTCTGCTGAACATAAATATCAATAGGAAGTTCATTTTTTCCAGCCTGATATCGCGACGCTATCATTTCGCAGAAGATGCGCATATTACTTCAAATGTTCTGAATTTGATGTGTCAACCTTGGTCATTTTTCCACACCTTGTGAACATTTTTTTATTTTCGGGTAACTTTCAGCATTTACACCTGTGATATCGGGGCATTTATTTCACAGGAAATCCATATATTTCTGTCTTATCTTGAAGAAATGTCTGTGGCGGTATACATCCAAGCTTCAGGAGCATATTTTTTTTCAGACGCCACAGAGCGTCACAATATGATATCTATGCAGATCATCATGTCTTCCGTTACGTATGGACTTGGGAAAGGAATTGGCAGTCTTCTTGGCGGTGGTTTATTTCAGAAGATATCGCCCACCCGAACCTATGTTATATTTGCAGTAGTGTCTTTTGCCTTTGGTTTGTTTTTGCTTGTAACGCGCCTTTTATTGGCGGCAATTGTGAAAAGAATCCGATATAAGAAATATACCCCTTTATTCAAGTCATAATGATCAATAATGTTGACGAGATACGGGTTCTTGCATGGAGACGGAAGGAGTAGAGGTACAGGGTGTCCCAGAAAGTTGCATTTATTAAGCTATGAATATCATTGGTCAAAGATTGACCATTGAGACAAAGGGCTTATGATTCTATGAATATCATTGGTCAAAGATTGACCAATGGGACAAAGGGCTTATGATTCTAACATTAACATATATTTAGCATTCTTAGGAATGTTGATCAATTGTGATCAGTAGTCATAAAATCATCTGGGTCACTTTGGATAAACCACTGGGATGAATGGAATCAAACGATGAACATAGAAATAGAGCGCTATTGTTAGACAATGGTTCATTTCAAGTGAATCTTCTGGATGCAGACTTTCCACATACACTCAAATATGCTGGTCAGTGGCTAACTGAGCGACAGGAAAGATGTATGCATGATATTTTCATTGGAGACGAAGCAATGTTTCCTATGGATAACTAAGTGAATGCCAGTCTCATCAGCCATTATGTGCACCTCCTCTAGACTTCAATTTTGACCGCCCACATAACAGAACTGTTTGTTTGGGCAGGAATCTTTGGTGACGGGACTTTTATTGGACATATCTTAATTCCCAGTATAAAAAACATGACCTTATCGTGTTTATCCTCTAACAGTACTTATTTACAGTCAATGGGTCCCCGGTGCTTTTTTAACTTGCCGAGTTTGCGTTATTACGGCCCGATATGATTTGGATTAAAAAGATGAATTTCTGCCAAAAACATAGTTCGACGTCAGAAAAATAACTTGATATAGCTGAAATGGTTCCTTCTTAAGGTATTCCAATAAACTGCGCATGCTAATTATCATTTATAAATGTCTGCACATGGAATTTTCCATCACCAGTTGATCTCAGTTGAAAATTCCCATAGCGTTATACACTGCTAATTGATATTCATGAGGTGATTTACTACAGCGATTTTACATTGGAATTTTGACATGCTCGGTTAAATCATGAATTGTAATGCTTTTAAATCATGAATCTGAATAGGCAACATGAATTTATTGGTATAAAATGTACAATGAACACAATGAAATGGTAATTTGGTCTGATGGTTTAATACTTTGTCGACAAAACAGTAATAACTTGAAAGCTTCCAGGGGGAGGTTACGCCGCGTTGGCTGATCAAATTTAAATGAGCATTATTCTGTTAGCAGGTACGGTGGTAGTCATCGAATTTGATCCGTTACACTGGCAATGATGGCTTTGGATCCTGAACGTCAGATACTTGAACGTGTATTGAAAGCATATACGACGGAATTATCTAAAGAAGACAATGCCATCCAATTATCAGAAAAAGCAGTTACTGAGAAATCAGTTTCTACCGACAATGATGAGCCATCGGAAACGGATGACGACGTCGGTAGAAAATGTAGCTTTATATTTTCACTACAAAATGTGCTTTTTAGTGCTTTCTTTTTTCTGACGTCTGGTGCATTGAATATCCTATGTCCATATCTGTCGGTTTATTACCGACAGTTGGGATTAAACGCACAAGAAATAGGAATTATTCGCAGTGTGCAACCGTGGATTGCCATTCCGTGGACACCCCTAATGGGATATTTATCCACGAAATTTAACATTCAAAAAATCATATTGATTGGATCATTATTAGGTACTGCAGGCATCTACATGGGTCAATATATCGTTCCGGAGGTAAGGAGAGGGGACTGCACCTTAGTTCACATGTGTGTTAAACCACAAGACGGAATCAAAACAGCACCCGAACATGCAACCACAGACGCTGCAGTTACGTCCAGGCAGTATGAGGAAAACAATTTGCAAAATGATGTCGAATTACTAAGCACAGGTTCGAATCTCTCAAGAGCATGTCAATACCCTCAGACAACTGGCTATATGGAAAACTGGTATAATAATAATGACATTCGTCGACTAGTCATTTATCTTATACTGATTAACGTAGCATGTCAGCTTTTAGGAGCTGCTTGGTACCCGTTGGCAAATGCAGTTGTTTTGGAGGCACTTGGAAAAGAAAAGAGAAACCAGTTTGCATATTTCAAAGCTTTTGGTGCTATTTCTGCTGCTCTGTCGTAAGTTTCTGCTTTTCATGAAAAAACCCGAATATTATTATTTCTTAAATACAAATATCATGATCTCTATTGTCATGATTGTTGTTGACATTTGGTGGAGTTAGATTTGGATTGGTCTTGCGAAGTCTGCAAGATTGTTCATACTTTAGTAAAAACTCCTCATTATGAGCCTTTCACCCCAACGATGACCTTAAAATGGATTTTAATTGAGACTTCAAAAAAAAAAAATCATAAACAAATGAATTGTATGAGTGGACGTATAAGACGATAGGTTCTTTTACTATTCTTAAACCATTTTGAGAGGAGTGCATGCGAATTTTTCCCGTCAATTTTACAAAAACCAATTAATGTCTATCGTAAATCTGGAGCATACAGATTCGTAGGTTAAAGTTTTTGAAAGTGCCGCATTAATACAAAATCGGCCTTAGAAAGAAAAACAATCACCTGTATGGACGTCGCCATATTGATCAAAGTTATGATGAAACAGTTTCGTGTATTGATATTTTCGATTTATGCATTGAGTTCCTGCGTGATTACGTAAAGCGATCTGTCACTGATGAGGCGGTTTAGTAACGATGACGTCACAATATTGGGTAGGGCTATCCCATCAGCACTTTTGACACAGACAACGGGCGCGAATTTCAAATAATCACAGGTTGGGGATGTGCAGTTTAAATTCGTTTTATTGAATGTTATAGTTCAGTGTTCAATTAAACTGGTCAATACACATTATATAATTATTTTCCTGTACGCATACACTCATAATGGACAAAACTGCAATTCTGGTTTTGACTAAATATTTTGTACAATCTACTAGTACTACTATGGTGTTAAAATTGTGTCAACGTAAACTACATTTGACAAACTGTGTTATTTCAAATGGTTTATACCACAAACATTTCAACAAAAAAAGAAAAACTGTTTTACTGATGATCATGGATCTAATGAGTAAAACGAGTTTAATACAATTTTATTGCAGCACCATCTGTCGTTAACAATTTGCAAGGTCACCTTGCAAATTGGCAGAAATAAAGGCCACGTGTGATAACTGAGCAGATGGGTACTCCTACTTTTAACTTTTAAAGAAATAGGATCCTGATATTGAAGAAAACAATAATCTGACCATATTTTAACCAAATTAGTTGTTCGAAAGTGTATACCAAAAAGCAGAATTTGTACACAAAATTGTTTATTAGCTCTATGTATTCTGTGTGCTGAGTGCTGTACGTGGTCAACAAAAGATTCATGCTGATTTTTCTATCTCATTGCAGAGCCTGGATTTCAGGGCTACTATTGGATACATCCAGATACACTGTTACCCATTGTGGCATCACTGCGGAAAATGCCAACTATTTTGTGTGTTTTGCGTCTTTCTCAACACTTATGGTGCTTGCCATTCCTGTGACAATGGCTATGTCACCATCTCAGGTTAGTACACAGCCAATGTCGTATGCCCGGCATTGCGGTTATACTTGGCTGCCAGTGCATGTACAGGTCCGTGGCATATCCAGTGGGGCCCAGCAGGCCATGCCCCTCCCCCATTGACAAAAGAGGTTTTTAAAAAAGGAGGAAAAGGAGAAGAAGGAGGAAGAGAATGAGAAAGAGAAGAAAGGGTAATAGGCGCAAATGGGGTGGTGGGGTGGTGGAGGTTACGGGATCACATCCCCATAATTTTCAGGTGGGGGACGAACCATCTTAAAAATAATCCAGTATTATGTTAAAAAAGTCCGTTACAAACGTCATACTGGACCTTTTTAGTGTTCAAAAGATCAATGTTTGAGCCCTTCGCGCGAATTGGTATCAATGTGCCATTATTCAAGCTCAAAAGGATGGCTTCAGAGCTCTTCAGGAACATTTTTCTGGATCATTAAAACCAAACAATTGTGCGCGCTTGATGCGCTTTTTTCTACAGGTTTCAACATTAGGCCAACAAAAAAAATTAGTTGTGTTGCCCTCAGCGACCGACCCTAAAATCGTAAAAACTAGGGTCGCATTTTTTTTTTTTTTTTTAGATTTAAATTTGATTAAAAGTGTCTAAATGTTACTATTTCTTGCTTCAAATGAATAAATAAGCCTAAATAAATGTTTTTTTAGACTATTGTCACACTAGAATCATTAGTTAAATTGACATATGGGCATATACCAATTTTGTCTTGACATAAACCATATATTTTTCAGCAAAAAAAAGAAAGAAAAAAATTGAAGCAAAAAAATAAATTGAATTTTTTTTTGGAAAAAAAAAGAAAAGAAAAAAGGATTTCCGACCGACCGACCCCAATTTAAATTTTTGGCACTTGAGGGCAACACAACATTTTTTTTTTGCCTTATAATGGGTCTCACCCTATGCTTCTGCCGTTACTGGTAGGGAGTACGGAGAAAAGAAGACAATAAAAAATGTTTGAAGTAAAATAAATTTGATTTGAGCATACAGTCATGTTCTTGGTTTGGATGTTGTTTGAATTTGAATGTGCGCGCACACTTCGTGTTTCGATTTTACTCCTGTTACCTATTTATGTAGGAATCATTGGGTTTTTTAGTTAGTAGGCATGTGAGACAATGTCAAAATTACTGCTTCCAATGCTGAATCGTTGCTATAAGAATGCCTAAAACCCAGGAGCTTTAGGCGGGCCCTGGACCCAACCCACTTGGTGTGGATGTTTAAGTAAGAATTTGAATGTGTACACTTTTTTACTCTTATAGCAATACCAACGATAGGGATCATTATTGTTTAGTTAGGGACGCACCATTAGATACTCAGGGGGGGGGCATGGAAGTTTTTAAATTAAAAAAAACTTTGCCCACTATCCAGGAAAAAAAAAAAACTTTGCCCACCAACCAGGAACAACAAAAAAATGACCCACTGCTGAGTAAAAAAAAAAGAAGATGACTCACCCAAAAGGCCCAACTCAATGTAAAGAAAACCATTAAAACCTAAAAAAAAAACTTTGCCGGCTTTGCTAAAAAATTGACCCGATTCTGACGTCACACCTCCAAAAGGTCAAGTCGAGTCATTAGTCTGCTGATGAAAGGTGTAGTAACACCTGAAAATTCCAGGTAAATATTTCTTGTGTTGAGATCGAAAGTTTAACTTCATATTAATTTGTTTTCTTGTTTGTTTATTGACTTATTTAGGATCACAGTAGTACTACTACCAAAAAGGAGTACCATATTGTAGACGTATTTTATTCTCTTTGCAATCTGCGTCATGGCAGTGTTCTCCTGACGGTGCTGTGGTTAGCAATCGCTACAGGAAAAATGAGAATATTTGATAACTGGTACGTCGAGATTTTAGGTATGTTGTGAGAAACTTGCGTTTGCTTTATCTTGAAAATTCGAAGTCAAAACATCGTCATTTAATCTTTCACTGGTGTTGATTTTCCAACTCTTGCTCAAATAATTGTTGAATTGTGCTGCCATTTATTGACGAATTTGAGAAAATAATGGAGCCCTTCCCAAAGTTCAACAAAAGAGGTGAGTACCACTTAATGGTAGTAAGTGGTCCAGAATATATGAAACTAAATGTAAAAATTCATAGGTATAGACCTTCCGGAACTTATATCACTACTCTGCAGTTTCATGGACAATCCCATACGGTCATTTTGTCATCAGGCGATATAACAACAATAAAAACAATATAAATTGAAATTGCAGGCCTATTCCTCCCTAATCGAGTCGATACTTACTGTATGATTTCAAACGTAGGTGGCTCGTATAAGCTGATGGCATGGAGCGGACTGATCGGTAAATCGTCAATGATTGTC
This sequence comes from Ophiura sarsii, assembly GCA_035610835.1. Lineage (NCBI taxonomy): Eukaryota > Metazoa > Echinodermata > Ophiuroidea > Amphilepidida > Ophiuridae > Ophiura > Ophiura sarsii. The sequence continues at coordinate 41,718,226 of CM069445.1, read as the reverse complement.
ACATTTTTCGCACTGCCTCTAGTCAACGATAAAGTTGGTCATATTCCTGTGCTGGTGATGGCATGCATTGCGACTGGTATGGGATGTGTTGTCAGTGGATTCATCTCAAATCCTGCCTGGATGATACTCCCGATGGTTTTAAGAGGTGAGCTTTGGAAATTCAGCGTCCCCCCCCCCCCCCCCCCCCCCCCCCCCCCCCCCAAGGTATACCGGATAAAACAATGCGCCACATTTACAAACTTTAAGTGTCGTAATACGATTGAAATTGTCCTTTTTAATTAAAGCTATTATAAGACATACTATTCGCGTGCTTAATATTCCCTAAACTTGCACCAAGTTGTTAACAAATGCACAAAATTGCACTTGGTTGACAGAAATATGCAATATTTAATATTTGAGTTGCCAAAAGTGTGCAAAATTTATGAACTTGCCGTAAATTGCTTGACAAATGTTACTGAAGTTGTGGAAAATGTGCAACATTACTCAAAATGTTATGAAGTTGCCATGTCAAATTTGGGTATTTATTTCCACACATCTGAACTGTTGACATTTTGTGCAACCCGTTTGACATTTATCTATGTGACATAGGTCTTTTCCACTGTAGTATAATCAATCAAGCCTGTAGTTCAAACTCGTTGAATTGTGATTTATTATGATTATTCACGGTGAATCCATATCTGTGTCATTTTACAGAAATGTCTGTGGCAGTATACATGCAAACATCAGGAGCATATTTTTCAGATGTCACAGAGAGTCACAATATGACATCTATGCAGACCATCATGTCTTCCCTTACGCGTGGAATTGGGCAAGGAATTGGCAGTCTTCTTGGCGGTAGTTTATTTCAGACAATATCGCCTACCCTAACCTACGTTATATTTGCAATAGCGTCTTTTGCCATTGGTTTGTTTTTACATCTTTTATGGGCGACAATTGTGAAAGGAATTAGATTTAAGGAATATATCCCTTTATCCAATTCCAAGTATGATGATCAATGATATTTTGTATATGCACGTTTCAAATATGAATTACAAAATCGGGCTTACAAAACACATCAAATATTGGCAGTGAGGGAAAGTCATCACTTACAACTTACAGAGACAGAGAGAGTTTCATCAGAAAAACCTAGCATAAAGCTCAATTTAATAGTCAAATACCAATAAATATACTCCAAAAAGGTTCAAGATCTCTAAGATAAATCGGAGTTTAAATTAATCTCTGATTTTCGAAACTCTTCGATTCTAATGTCATTTAGAGCAAAACATAGAAATAAGAAATGTTTAAGATCCTCTCAACTCTGTCTCTTTATACATTTGCATTAAATACTCGTGATTTATCCGAAGGTGTTTTGTAAGTAAGCTTATTATAATTATATAATTTTATGAATGAAATTATGGATTCAGAATCCCGGGTTCCGCCCGGAAAAACGGGTCCCAGGAGTACGAATTCCCGAAAATTCCAGACGTTCCTGTCTAGCAAAGTGCGGATAACACCTAATTTGTGATGCAACGGATGGGCCGATTGGATATTGGTTGGTGTGTGTGGGCTTTCTGTAGACTAGGAGCTTCACACTGCCATCTGGTTTGCGTACGATGAGTGTGTCCAGGAACGCTATTTTTCCCTTCTGTTCTTTCTCGTATGTAAACTTGAGATTACCGGTCTCGTAAACCACTTAATAAATTGGGACAATACAAACATTCTCGCGAGGGACGACGCCAGAAATACCAGATGGATCAGAGAATCCATTTGGATCCGTCGAAAAGCCAATAATGACATGAAACAGCACCTAATGAATGGCGACGAGGGGGCCTACCAACTTAGTCACCTGTACGACCCTTTGATCCGGATTACGTCATCAAAATCATCACGTGACGTCACCAGAAAATCAACATCTTCTGGTAACACTGGATCAGCGGTCATACACCATTGATAAAGACATCCGAACGGACGTCGAAACTGTCTGGAACAGTAAGTTCAAATTTGGAATTTTTCTATGAATCTTTATTATTAATTTTCCTTGGATTCCTGATGAAATTATTCTCAGTTTCACTTGAAACTTTACAGTATATATAAATGAACTAATGATTGAGGTGACTCACACACTCTCATTTATCCGTGCAATATAATTTCTAATATTATATTTATACTAGCGGCGTACCCTCGCTACGCTCAGGCACTCGCTAGCTGAGTATTATTATCTAAATTAGATACCTTCATGATTTGAAGCAAAATGGGCATAGATAATGAGTTCAAAATTGTAGATCCCTGAATTATTTTTTTTCATTTGAAATAGACTTTGTTCACAGAAATTGAGTTTTGTGATATCTTTGAATCTCGGACCCAATTTCAATACCCCATTTAGGAGGGAAACAATGTTATAGTTACCCCATTTGTTGGAAGTGGCTCTTTTTACTTCAGGCTTTTCTTCCATCTTTTCCAACTTTCATTTCATTCAGCCCATCATGCTTAGGCCTTTTTAAGCCTGGCCCCGAGCATTTTCATTTTGCTTGAGCTGGTCCTGGTCCCTTCAGGACCCAATCGTGTGTCCGTACGGACCGACGGTTTAAACAAACAAACAAACAAACAACCCCCCCCCCCCCCAAAAAAAAAAAATGTGCAGTTACCAATCCCATACCATATAGTGTATACATGGTATAGAAGATAGTGTGCGGTTAGTCGTCAATATGATCAAAGCGTATATTATAGGCTATTGTGCAATAGCAAGAGGTCCTTGATACTCAGGTGCCCTTAATCCTAATATCGGTGCCACGGCGCCCTTAATAATCCAGGGATCTTAATAAGGCCTACCCAGAAACGCTAATATTAATTAGGTATCCCATAATAAAACATGAAATAACCACTCTGGTAGGCCCTACCCCATACATCCTTAAAATCCAGTTATCACAGGTACCCTTAATATTCCATACTCCAGGTACCCAGTGTACCCTTATAATCCAGACAGGCCTACCCACCCCATGTGTTCATACACACGTGTACGCCCCCCCCCCCCCCCCCCCCCCTAAAAGTTGCCAAGTCTCTCAAAGAACACGCCGCCGCTGTCCGCGACGCTACTGGGTTTTTTAGTGGTTTTATTGAGTTTTATGGTGGGTCTTTCATAGTTGGCGGGAGTCAGGTTCTCACCATGATCACTTTGTACCCACCCAGTTCAGTGTTAGCCATCCGTTTATTTTTCGGCCTATTGACATTAAATTATTTCTCCAGTAGGACTATTTCTGCGTGCATATTTTGCTCTAACAGTTCCTTGTTTATTTATAGGCCTATCCCCCATGTATAATATGATATCACGGTTTTCTGGCCTATCTATGTTTTTATATAGCACGCCCTGCCCGTGGCCCGCATTGTGGATGGATCCGCGATGGGACTGAGGCACTGTGTCGTATAAACACATTTTCCCTGTCACTATTAACACATGTTATCCTGGATGCAGCCCTACGGTTTGCGCCTTAGGGCGTGTTCACACTATAGCTAGTTTCTCCAGCACCGCGGTCGGACCCGTGTTGAACCCGGGTTGAAGTCTAGTGTGAACAGAAAAATAGGCTCAAAAAACCGACCCGGGTCGAAAATTACAACCCTGCGAAAGTGAAGGGTAGAACCCGGGTCGACTGTAGTGTGAACAGAAATCGCTGTTCGACCGGGTTGGCGGAAGTAGCTAACCTCTGACCGTAGTTGTTTACGTCAGTTTTCAGCTTTGCTTCCCACGTTCTCGTATCGTCTGCTTCTGGTTCTGGTTGAAATCTTTATCAAATTTGTCAAAATGGCAAATAAATGGAGTCAAATTGAAACGGAAGCCATGATGGAACTCTGGGCGGATGAGACCGTGCAAATTAGTTTGAACTCAATGATCCACAATAAGGATATTTACGACAATATATCACGCCAGATGGAGGCAATGGGTTTTAACCGTAACATTGAGCAATGTCTGGGGTGGAACCCAAATCATTCTTTGGATTTGCCAGTGTTTTAGAATGTAGTCTACCATTTGAGCTAAATGGGGTCATGGTTTTTTGTCTATGGCCAACACTTTTTCTCATATTATTCCTGGTTAAACTTTAGACTTACTCCACCGAACAACAAGAACAACATCACCTACACTGTTAAAAATATCCGTAAATTTACGCACTCCGTAAAGTGAAATATCGTCAGCCTGCTTCGATAATTGCCTAACTCATTTTGTCTAGTTATTAGAAAACAACAAAAGTTTGAAACCTGTTACCTGTGTACCTGTTACTCATTTTGCATTATTGATGGATGGATATTCATTATGTGGAATGAGGCTTGTATTGTTGATGTGAGGCTTGAATTGTTGATGTGACTTGGATTAGTGCATCCATGCACGCCAATTGAGGATTGGCGTGCATGGATGCACTAATCCAAGTCATAGAAACAGATGAACACAGCCATACAATAATTTGATTAATTCCATGGATTTGTCAATGCAAATTCAATAATACAAAATGAGTAACATGTTGGAGTGATCTGGTGGCCCTTTTGCAACAAAGCTCTTCATTTATCAACACTTTTGATTGGTCAATGACTTAGGTATTATAACAGCATGTGCATAATGTAATGAAGTCATAATTTATGCAAAAAACTCAATTTGCTGAAAAGTGAGTTAGGCAATTATCGAAGCAGGCTGACGATATGCCGTATTTTCTGCG